>JACATO010000128.1:1322500-1580970 GCA_018389105.1 Nautilus pompilius | reverse complement strand
TTTAACAGAATACTTTTGAAAAATTACTTATTTTGTTTTTGAAAGATGTATTATTTAAAATACATATGTTAATTTAATATTTTCTAAATTTAATTTCTGTGCTCTAGTTTTTTCTTGAATTTAAATGATATTTGTCTCAGCATGCTTGATGCCATGACAATTTCACTACACCTTTTGATGTCCAGCTTCTCCTGAAGAGACTTTTAACAAATTGTTGAACGGATTCCCATGATAAGACAATCACAGATTATTATTCACGGTATTTCTGAAATTGCAGTAATGCAATTTCTCGTACAAAGATACAACGCATTCTGCAACAGATTGGCTGGATTGTTGGATATGTCTATAAGTTTCTTTCTGCTTCCTCTCCCTGTAAACAAGTCTAAATCCTCATTGCCAAGCACTGCTCTTTAGTTCTCAACTTACAGAAACTCAACAACATATCTATTCAACAATGAATAGCATAGTTAGATGCTCATAACTACAGAAGAATATATGAAACTGAGCCTATGCCTCATAAGCAGTGATAAGAGAATATTCTGGAAAATGAGACTGACCAAACTGTGAATATTACACTAGTGTTTAATAATAATAAAAAAGTCAAGTGAAGGGTACTTTTTTTGCCATACAAAGATGGAACTCAAACAAAAATTAACATTATAAAGTTCCAGTGTATAATAGTATGCAAAACTGTTAGTTTAATAGTAAATAGTAATCTGATTTTGTCAACTATGAATTAAAAAATTTTTTTTTTCATTTTAGTTTTTAGACTTCCATTATGTATTAATTTTGTATAGCTCTGGTTTATTTCTCTCTGTCTGTTTTCGCAAAAGTTAAGAGAAAGTGTTCACTCAACTGTTAAAAACAAAATTTTAAAACACAATCTAGTTTGTGTGTTCGCGTGCTTGAGCATGATCACCATGAGCATCAGCCTGAGGTAGCTAATTCTGTTAATAGATGCTTTTTCACCTGAAGAAGATTTTGAATTTTTCTGTCATGTCTCTTTTAAAATGCTATTACTTCAAACCAGGCATTCCAGGCTTTTGTACTCTTTCTTGACTATAACTGCTGACACATCAGATCATTCTATTAAAATTGTCTTTGAATATTCAATGAAACAAAGTGGTGAGGATTCTGTGTCTGGTCTGCCTACTCCAGGATGGATCTGAGTAGTGATTTGTACAAAGGAACTAGAACCCTAACTGTTTGTATTTAGTTTAACATACCTGTGACCCTCTTGGTTTTACTATGCTCACTTTCACTTTTCATTTAACTTATTGCATATAATAATGCTAATGTTATCTACTTTCTATATTTCTAAGAAAGTTATTACCTAAATTTTCAAACTGAGGAAATCTAAGTTTGCTTGAGGAAAAGGCAATTTAAACGTAATAACTTTAATCTTGTCTTTGCCCTTTTTATACTAATGTATTTTTTTTTGTACATCTTTCAGGATGCCAATGTGAAGTTGTACAGGCGTGATATCAAATACCTGAAAGAGTACAAGCATAAGGCGTGTGAGGTGAGTTGTTTAGTGGATGTTTGATATTTTTTGCTAGTTTTAATGCTTTTAAAAAGAGAGAAAAAGAAAGAAATAGAGGAAGGGGGATGGATGAACATTTGGTTTTTCAGTAGTTTTTACTGTTCTTGAAAAGAAAAGAGATTAGACTGAACAAGTTATAAACATTATCATGCACAGTCAAAACTAATTTTTCTTTCATTTAAACAAAAATATTTTTCATGGTTTTTGATATTGTTTAACTTAGTTTTGTAGAAACACTGATCTGATTTTTAAAAAACTGATTTCTTGTGATTGTGTGTTGTTTGTTTTTACAGCTAAAAGAAAATCTAGAAGCCAACCAAACTAAACATAAAGAATTGGAAAAATCCATAGGAACAGTTAAGGCTAAGGTGAGGTAAGTTTCAAGCCTCCACTTAGACTCAGCTATCTTTCCCCCATACTGTGAACAGATGCTGCCATATATTATTTTGAGTAAATTCATTCCCACAGACACGTTTGGTGGCCCTTACAGCAAGATTAGAATTGAACCTAAACTTTATTTTATTTACCCCTCAAATTACTGAATAAAATTTATTATGAGAATTTATCTATGGTGCTT
This sequence comes from Nautilus pompilius, assembly GCA_018389105.1. Lineage (NCBI taxonomy): Eukaryota > Metazoa > Mollusca > Cephalopoda > Nautilida > Nautilidae > Nautilus > Nautilus pompilius. Next base: position 1,578,850 of record JACATO010000128.1, on the reverse strand, counting down.
TTAATGTGAGCTTTTATCACCACTTGAGGGATCTAATTTTATTGTTTTAGCAAACTTTTTATGTTCCTGTCTTCAAAATTCTCTTTTGTCAACATTTCTTGTAGTTTATAATCTCACAGTTGTTTCATTGAATTTGGTGACTAATGACCATGTCAAGTTATGTTGTTAAATTGGGTGTAACTACTTAAAGATGTGATTTACATTTGAGGAAAAGGGGTTTTATACACATCAGTAATATTAGTACTTGCACAATATGAGCTCTAATCTAAACTGGCTGTCAGAAGTTATATAGTAATTAATTTTGATGGTTTTCAATAGTTTGTTTATTAATAGCTGGCATGACCTCTCAGGTGAGACTAACTCCAACATCAAAAGAAGAGCTGAATAGAACTGCATTTTATTGGAGAACTTGATGGTAAACTGATTTTTGAAATGTAGGTTTAAATAGTATGATATCAGTGGAAAGGGTTAGAATTTTATAGGCATGTTTGTAGTGATCTTGTGAAAGATAAAGATTTTTCTATTTTTAATACAGTTTTGGCAGATTGCCCTCAATTTTTAACATCCATCCATCCATCCCTCACTTTTTTATTAGCCTACCTGGGTGATTCAGCTCATGAACTTTTCACTGACCAAAAATTTTTGTAGCAGCGATAATTTGACATTATCTGCAGTATCTCTGTATAATTTTCTTTTCAGGAAAAGTTTGACAATCTCTTGTCCATACAAGCCAACATCAGTAAACTAACAAATGACATTGGTAACATTTGCTGTATCAAACTCAACCTTCTTTTATAAATCTGATTTGTTCAGAAACCTTTAAGTTCACTGCATGAAATATCAGGTGTTTATTAACAGAAATTATCTGGAAATGTGCAGTTGCACAAGCAGAAACTAGCCCGAGATGGAATCAGTTTTCATTGAATGGAAACTCGATATTTCATGCAGTGCTCTTTATAAAGATTTTAAAAAATGTTGTGTTCTTCCTGAAACCAGGGTTAGGGTACAGTATAATTAATATATATAAAATATAAAGGGTTTAGACCAAAATTAGATTGAGTAAAATATTTTGTAGAACAGTTTACTGAAAATGAATGGTTTCATTACTGTTGTTTCTAAATAAGAAGGAAAAAAAAACAACTACTCATATCAAGTTATCAAAAATCTAAATTAATTAAATTTTTGATTTACATTTTCTGCAATACTATTTTGTCAAGAAGCAATTTCTCTCTCTTTTCCTCTTCCCCGTAAGGTTTGTGAGCAGATGGCAAACCTAGTAAATATTATTATTTTTTTAATGGCAAATGTTTGTGGGTAATTAACCATATGCATTATCCACCTCATCTTGTTAAGAGGTCCAGCCAGATACAGCTATTGTGAAATGTGAAAAATAAAGACTCCTGCCCTATGATGATATAGCTAAACTGATATTAACAAGTAAAATGGAACACTTGCTTTATCTACTGCAGGAAAAAATTTCTCCAAACCACATAAACTTTAAAAAAAAAGTGTGGCAAAAGAAACATGTTATATTTCCTTTTCAGAAAAATCATCTGGTGAAAAGAAACAGCTGGAAAAGGCAATTGAAGAGCTTCAGGTACTTTAGCTTTTTGTTTGTTTTTTTTTTCTCTCCAGGTTATTTCTTGTGCTTTTATCGACTTTATTTTGTGTGGTTTTGTTGGCTATTTGTTTGGGTACCGTTTCCTTTTGTGTATACATTTGTGGAGAGATCTAAACTTGTAGTTACTGGGTGCTCATGTGCTTTGATTTATACAAATTGAGATAAATAGATTGGAGGTTGGATTAAAAACCTGAATAGTGTTACCCCTCAAAAAAAAAACTTTGCATCCAAAGCACTTTACCTGGGGAGTTTTGTAATGAGCTCTTTACTAGAAAAACGTCACAAGACCTCAGTAAAATTACCAGACATACGCTGGTGGGCATAATTATCACATAACCTACCAGATATTGTGTTCATTTCTTGTTATGGGGTGAAAATGCACAGTTTCAGTATTTTTAGGGTACATTCTTTTTCTCTTGAAGTTGGTTGAGCAGTAATAAAGCAGTGACATCACCCCAAAATATTGTTTTGACTTTTATTTCAACAAAATAAATGTCAAGTTGTGGATATAATTACACTTGAATAAAAAAAAATGTTAAATATTTTGGGAAGTAATATGTATGCACTAGTATAACTAGTAGAAGAAAAGGGCAAATTTCCCTGCAAAGTGTGTTTCGAAGTCAGTAGTATCTCGGGTGAGGTGATAAGATGTCTTAGAAAAGGTTTTAGGACATTTAACCAGGGTTATTAGTAAAAGTCTGATTTATGGATAGAGGTATTTTCATTGTGGCACAATTGAAATTTTAAAATTTTTGATAAGGATTATAATGATAAATAATTTCTCTGACAGTTCCTGTAACGTTATGTCGAATAAGAGATGTTATTGCATTGCCTGGTATTCCAGATTTGTTGTATATTTTGACCATTCTCTTCCAGTGTACCTCAGTCATTTGCTTAATGATCTCATCAGAAAGTGTCCATGCTGTCTGGTCAGCTGAATCCTGGTAAAACTCTTTTCCATACTTGCTGTAATGAAGTTATTTTTCCAGGCATCTTTGAATCTGAAAACCTGATTCCACAGGCACAACGCTCTTCATTTAAGTGAAGGTTCATCTTCAACCGTTCAACATTGTTTTCATATGCGTAGTACACATCCAGTTTTGAAGGGCTACTAGCTATGTTAGAAAATGATAGTGGGGCAGGAGTCCAGCCCCTGGGGTGTACACTCACTGGGTAAAAATGAGGGTGACATATCTCCAAACATCCAATTTTTCTCTGGGCCAAATGTGTTGTCAACATTGCACAGGGAGTTGGAATGGGCAAAAATAGTGGTACTGATGAATTTGCAGGAAAACATCCACAGTCTAAGCTGTTGTCTCCCAACCTGTTATTTAGCATCTGTAAACTGCTGTAAATTGTCATCAATTTTTTCCTGGATTCATTTTGTAATGAGACACCAACTTATTCACGGTGCCAAATTTATTTTCTTTAACTACATGGAAAACTGTATGTACAGAAGAAAGCAATGTTTTGCCTAATGCTAATATTTTTTTTCCTGCAAAAAAAAACACACTGCTGTTGAAACACTATCTAGTTGTTAGTTATCATACACTGATTAACCTGTTCTTGTTTGACCATTATAATCTTGCATAAAACATTAAAAAAATAAGGTGAATTTAAGCCACTATTTTCCTTGTACCCCTATAGAATCCAGGGCATAACTTTAACTAAGCCATAATGTTATACTTTCTGCTGCATGTGTGTAATATTTGCATAATCACATGGATTACACATAACAAAAAAATTTAATTCTCATCTACTCTCTACCTGTTAGGATAAAAAGTAGCAATGTAGTATATTTGAAAAATGCTGTTTTTTTTTAGAAAATTATAGTAGTTTCTACTTTATGATTTGAGAAATTCCTGTCTGATTTTGGTTTTACATTTAACTTATAGCATGGGAAACTATCTTTTGTTTGGTTTTCTTTCACCTAAACAAATGGCAGAAAAATTACTCATTGGATTTTATAAAGAAAAAAAAGGGTGAATGAAGCATACTATTAACAGTTAAACTCTTAGTACACTTAGAAAAATATATTGTGCTAAAATAAATGGAGGGATGACATTAGACAGATATTGCTGTAGTTCATCTGAGATAAGCTCTTTAATTACTGTAAATCTTGTTGGGACATATTGTAATACTTGAGTTTAAAATTATGCCACATTTTATTTGAAATATCTCCAAGATTATGAGTAAAAGCCACATAAAGAACAGTTTATTCATACACAGGTTTAAGAAATTCTCCTTCCATGGGGTTGCATTTTAGTTTCTGTGATAAAGACGTGGTCTACATTTGCTGGTTAGACAAGAGAGGTTAGTGTTCCTTATTGTATCAGCGAGGTACAAACATCCTCATAAGACGGAGTCTTTTACTCAAAATGTATGGGAAGGTTTTCAAGCCAATGTGAAAGATCCATTACCACATCTGTTTGTGGCCACAATGGACCCAGGGTAGACTTAGATTCAATCAAACTGTCTGGGTGAGACACTCTGTCAACTTACTGGCCCCTGACACCTTAGTGGTTTTCCCTTTTGGACAAGGCAAACAAGCAGACTGACCCAACCTTTCCTGGAATGTGCCCATTGGACACAGTGCACAAGGTACCTCTGGACTGTGATTTATTGGACTGTAAAATCCTGGGGGACATTGAACTAAAATGAAAACAAAGAAAGACTTTTTTCATTCAAATTTGATGAGAGAGAATAACTAACTGCTATACAGAAAGATGTAAACTGCTTAATGGACAATGGTGTCCATAAATGTGGACTCACCAATAAAATAATTCATCAAGTATAGAGGAAAACATTTCAATATCTTAAAAGCAAGCAATAATAGAGTATTTCATTGATGTGTCTACATTTATGTCTGCCAACATACAGAATTTTGTGTTGGAATTAATTTCATAAATGCAAAATAAACATCATCAACTAATTGGTTAATGTGACCGCACTCAGTATAGATTATGTAATGTCACCAAACATGAAAATGTCTCAGAAATTACTAGGTTGAATTATTCTCCAAAATTTTTATTTATTGTAAATATCTTTTAGCAAAAACAATTGAAACCAAAACCTGTTTCCCCAAGCGCACATATATTTGGCTATAACTATATGTGGCAGTTAGTCCAGCATGTCTAACTCTCTTGTACTGTCCCCTTTATGTGCTGATCTGCTACTGCTAATAATCAGAGTTCTAGTAGATATCTTCCTTACTAGAACCAGTGGCATTTGTGTTGCTTTGGCACAGGTGTATGATAACAAAACATTTTTTTTTACCTTTGGTTGGTTCTCTCTGTACATGACTATAGCAGTACCTATGCAATAGCTCTTTCAATTTCTTGAGCCTTATTGTTGGATTTTATTCATACAGTTCAGAGAACATAGCTTAGGAATTCATGGTGATTCATTAATTAAGATTTAAATTAATTAAATCATAAATGAAAGTTGTGTTTGGTTTATTAATTATATTATTATAACAAATAAAAACAAAAATAAAAAGTTAACACTTTCCTGCAGGAAATGCATGAGGAGAGGTGACCTACAAAATGAGTTTTCATTTTAGGTTACTTCTATCAACTGGCAAAGAATAACACATTTTTAGAAAGTTACTGTGTAACAATATTGGCAATGCATTACATTCAAATTACACCAATTTGGGTTGAGATGGATACCATTATGGTAATACTATTTCAGCAGAGTTTCATTTGAACATTCCTAGCCAAACATCAAATAGGTTATTTTCAGTTATTTAATATCAGTTCATTGAAAACTCAAATTGTGTGTAACATTTGTTAGATTGCAAAATTTGTGGAATAGATAATTTTTAATACACCTTAATTGTTTCGTTACATAAAATCACAATTTTTTAATTATACGTTTATAAACCTGTTAAATGTATGTAATAAATAACTGCTCATTGTTCAATGTTGTATAATGAGATGTCCAGTTCTATGTTTAATTTTTGTCAGATTTGTGTAAGTTAGTCCTCATAAATTATGCTATTGAAATTTAAACTTAAATTTTAAATTAACATTTTGGAATTTAACACTCCACTAATTACAGGTTTCACAAAACCTGTGCACATTGGCTTGCTGTGGTTGTTATAAATAACATAAATGTGATTTCTCTACCTTTAACTAAAGCTTAACTACTTGAGCTTCACTGCTGCTGGAATGAATTTCCTGTAAAATCACTATGAAGTAAAAAATCAGAATGTTTATACTAAATGTACATTTGGTAAATTGCAGGCAAACTAAGTCTCTATGATTTATATCACTTTTTTTATATGCATGACTCTTGTAATAATGGTTGCCCTTCATAACCAAAGATTGCCATTCACAAACTGTATGCAAGCAATTTAACCTGAAGCCAAAGAATATCCAAATTGACCAGAAAACTTCAAACCAACAACAGCAGAACCATTGCCCCCAGAAAGCAATCCACCAATTGGCTAATATACTGATAACTATTTAGTGCTAAGTAAAGGTTAGATGGCATCTCAAGTAAGGAAACATGAGATTTCATCCAACATGAGAAGCAAACCCATAGTTAGTTTCCAAAAAATATATATAATAAAAAAGAACATTTTTAATGGATCTTCCAAAATATTTGAAGACTATGGAGAAAGCATGAACTAAAAGAATCACTAAGTCTCAATCCTGAGGCCTATTATTAACTGTGAAGAGGTGATACCTTGTTGCACTATAATATATCTCTACTGGAGTAGATTAATATAGCATAGTCATTCTTTCTCTTTGTAAAATTTGTTAGTGAGGTTCACAGCATGCCTAAATTTGTTTGGTATCTAGCAACATGTTTTTGCTTGCATTTTTGTACAACCTTGTTCTGCAATGGTTTTCTTGGATTTGAATCAGAAGGGATGTTGGGATTTTCTCAGTTCAAAATGTACCAATGTCATTGTCATATTAAGTATCCCTTCCTTTCTTCCATAAGTCACATAGCCTGCTTCAAATCATTATACAACAAAGAAATATGAATTGCTCAGCTGAAAATGATACCTGGTGAGTGATTGGGACGGCATCAACAACAAATTATATAATACCATTTATATGAGGATTAAGAATACGAAATAGTCTACATTTTTTTTGATAATAATAAGCTTGATATCACGAAAGACTAAACCATATGTTCATTATAATAGATTGACACTGGAATAATTGACAAAAATAAAATTGCCTGAGATAATATGAGTGAAATGGAAAAGAGATTTTCTTACATAAAGTACAAACTAAACTATGCTGTACAAATAATTTCCCCTTTTGTCCATAAAATTATTTAGAAAATGATCATTTCAAATAACTAATTTTCTTTTTTCTTAAATAATTTAGTCACCTGTTGTTATTCTTGTCTCTTGCTGAAAAAGGAAAATAAAAACAATGTAATGTAATGAAATTCATTATGTTAGTGTTTGGTCAGGGTACCTTGAGCAGCACACACAACCTGATTGTCCTTAAATTCTACCATATTGGTGAGATGTAGATTGGTTAGCTGACAATTCCAAAGAGACTTAATGCCTGGATTTTTCTTACAAACCCTGTTGTGTAACATGCAGCAATGTCCTCTTGAAGAAGATAGGCATCTGATCTCAGCATTTTTGTCAAAGAGAGCTGCATATTTTAAATGACAATGTGCCTAGCAGAATACACGTCTTTCAACAAACATCAATTCTGCCTTTCCAACATGCCAGTTCATAGCTCATATCATGATACTTTTGCCTCAAAGGTCTTTGTAAGATTTTCTCCAAATCAAGGTGCAACCTTCAGATGTGAATTGCTAAAACTTGGACTAAATGGAGAAAAGTACAATCCATTAACAATAAAGGGTCTTTCCAGACAATTCCTCCATCCAAAGCTTTCAAAGAAGCTTATTCATAGCCAAAGCAGTAGAGATGCATCAGAATGTTCTTTGAATCAATGCTGTTAGTTGGGTGATATCAGCAAGAGAATTTTGATGTTGAATGTGGACATAGCAAGTAATAACATGTTTTTGTCGTGGTGCTAGCTTTCCAGGTCATTTTTCTACAGCATCTAATACACATCAGATATACAAAGAATCACACTTTAAATATTTAAATATCAATCAAATATATCCATTTATGAAGATGACCTAATTAAGATGGCAGGGAACTATCTGGTTTACTTACAGCAAGTTGATAGATTTGTTCTGTATTCTTCACCTTCCTGACATAAAGATGCATTTTCTGTTTTTCTGAAACCTGATTAAAACATTGTCTTTTAATATCAATTTGGCATTTAAGAAAATTTCTTCATTTTTTTCTATTTAAAGGTTTTAGAGAATTTAATACCAATCAACAAAACTGACAGCTAAATAATTTGTTTTTCCAACAGTTTTTTTTTATATTTACTTTGAACTGTTACTTATGCTGCATTTTAAATCAAATTTCTTAACTCTGCTTAGAGTTACTTTTTTGGCTAAAAACTAACCTAAACAAAACAATAAAGGAATATTTTGTTTGAGCCTCTTTTTGATTATTAAGAGTCATCTTGGTGATTGTAGGGTAAAATGATCCTTTAACTATCAACCAAAGATTTCAATCATAAAACGATCTGTCATAAAATCATAAAAGTTACGACTGTCAGCATGTAATCTTCCTGAATGCTTTGGCAAATTAGGCAGTAAAAATAGTGTGTAAATATTTTTAAAACTAAATTTGCATTTTCAGCAAAAGGGAGCATTGCTTGAAAAATTGTCCTCCTGACAATATATATGTAAGCCAGCAGCCATTAAAATATCATACATGAAACTTAAGAAATATAAGACTTGGATTTGTCAAACCACCTTTTCTTTTTGAGTTTTTGGTTACAGCCATCAGCGTCTGCCTGTACTATAAGGAATATTCAGTTGAAACCCTGCCAGCCAGGTACCAATATATCAATGCTAGTTTAGCAGGATTTCATCTGAATGTCCACACTATAAGGAAGATCATTTTCCAATAAGTGAAAACTAATGCAATTAATTTATAATTTATAAATAAAACTGATGATTACTGAGATTGTACCATCTTAATAAAATGGGTATTACATCACTTAAGATAGTTGAAATAATATTTAAGAGAAAACTGATAAGCTTTTTTTTTCCCCTTTCACCATAGCAATTTTTTTTTTTTTTTAATTACACTTACCTACACATGTGGGGAAGACATCTGTGGGTTTCCACACACGATCTTTTCCACAGGTATACTCTTCTGCTGGTGCTGAGTAAAACTGAAATCCTTTAACACATTTAGGCTGGCATCTTACCCTCCCTTGTAACTGAGGCTCACAGGTAACATGGCCATTCTTTAGACCAATGGGCAGCTTACATTTTGTATCTGATATATAAAATTTGGTAAAATTTGAATTTAGTTGAATGGTTACAAGGAGGCAGAAAGCCACTGTGACTTATAGCAAGAGTATACAAAGAAAAGAAAAGGCCATTAATAGGATTCGTAAAATTATTAATACTATCATTGTTTTAACTCCCTATGGTGGCACTATATCCTATTTATGATTGCTTGCTCGCTAGCTTTGTGGTGAATACAGGTGTCGAGTATCTGTCTTGTGACCAACAAAGTTAACTTGGAATAGTTGGGCTCTTGAGCAGTCGTCAAGATGTAAGTCAGTCAAAATTTCCACCACAAACCCCTGTAACATCTATTTTATAATATTAATTTTTCAGATACAAGAGAAAACCCAATGATCAGCTGGTGAAGAAGAATGGGTATAAATTTTGCTAAGTAAGTAAAATCAACCAAGCTGGTCCCAACCAGGATTCAAACTCATGCCTTCAACCATAGTAGTCCAGCATAGCCCTAGTATCTGCAGAAAACCAAAAAAAATTATCTGCTCACATGCTAAAATCTCAAACCATTTTAAAAACATCTATCAGCCATCTCCTCTTAAACATTTAAAATTAAACAATTTATGCACTGACACTCAAACTTTCTTCTGTTTGATACTTTAGTTAAATAAATACTCCTAGTATTCTATCTGATTTGTTTGCAAAATATCGATTAACAATTACCTATGGGTCTTAAACTACATTTTCCAGCTTAGTGTCATAAATTTATAAAACTCAGGTAAATATTTCTAAGAAACTGTTTTATTGATTTGGCAATAATCCTAGATGATCTTGGAATAACTGTCCAGTATAACCAAAAATATGATAAGTGGTGTGGCCAAACAAAAGTCACATCAAGCAGAACAGGTCCATTAAAATAAAAACATTGAACAATCTTCTTTATTTAAATTCTCTTTACATTCCATTTAGTGCATGCAGTTGAGGCTTGTCCTAAAAAAGACAATGAAAGTCTGGCAGAAGTTCAAAGACTATTTCTTCCCAACAAAATGATTTTGGAAATGAATGACTTCCTAGTCATATATATCAAAAATGTGGGAAAACTTCCCAAAACATTTAAATTTTAAAATGAAAGGAACTAGTAAACAACTCTTTTTGTTATTTTGATCTCTCAAGTAACAAAAGGTCATAATTTAAAATTCCATAGACTAGTCATCTATAACAGCATTTTTTAAAAATAAGATTGGTGGTGAATAAAAAGAATAGTCCGCCTAATGTAACTGACAAAACACAATCAATATATTAAAAAATACATTAGATAGTTGTTTGAATGAAGAAAGGCTTCGTCATATAAGTTGAAAGACTGTGCTCCTCTATAAATAGCTATAACAATCACAGATTTCAGTTTAAAATCTAAATCAGCATGCTTACTATTGCCAAACTAAGTTTTTAATGAAATTAGCTAAACAAGGAAGAAGAGTTTTTTGCCATGATCACTTACATTTGACTTGAATAATAAAAGAACACTTTGCTTTGTTTTCACTTTTATCTGCAGCTGTGTATATGACATGATGCCGTCCATGTCTCAGCTTCACTCCTGGTACCTACAGAATAAAAAACCAAAGTAAATTATCACTTAATTTACTTTTGTTAGTCAGCTAATTTTCTTTTTCCAAGATTATGGAAACTCATTCTTACTCTCTCTTTTTTCAATAAAGCCTTTCCTCTCTGATCAGTGTCCCCAGATTTACTTTACCCTTCAGATCTTTTTCATTATCAATGTTTTGTGATTCTCTTTGTATCCAAAATGCAGCAGGAAAACAATACATTCTTGAAGTTACAACCCACAAATTTAAAGTTCAGCTTTAAAATCAATCAATCAACAAAGCTACGACATTTTGAGTTTTCTTAGATAAAAATTAGCGCAAAAAAGAAAAGAACAGAAGAAAAAGGTTACTGCTACAAACAGACGATCGAATAATCTTTCAGGAAAAAAAGATTCATAACAATGTATGCACTATCATCAGACAGACAGACAGCAAGCCATATGCAAGACTCTTGGGGTTGATGTGTGTTTATTTAACCGCTTCTCAGTGACTAACATTTTTATAAATAATAGGATGTGATTCTGAGTTCCCTTCATCCTTTCATAGCTAATATTTTCGTGTCTTCTACAGAGGCAATTTTTTCTCATTTAACTGCTCAACATCCTTATTTCTATTGTGGGTATGATGATGATATTTTAAAGTATCTTCTGCTAGTACTTTGTTTCAGTGATTAAATAGGTCATGTTGGCTTACAATTTACAATGGAGGTACAGCATGATAATGGAGAAACTGTCTTTCCTGGATACTCTGTAATCACAGAAATCTGTTTTCCATTAGCCTACATACAATGAGTTGGAAATGAAATGAAACTTTTCCAGTTTTATATGAATGTAATTTTGCTTATATTTTGCTCTACTGATCTTAGATTGTTAGTCTTTTTCAAGTATTCACAAAAAACTGTCCTTTATTACTAAAATATTACAGTTCCCACAAACTCTCTAACAGTGTAAGTAAAAATTTTTCAGAACTCTAGCTACCTCAAGTACTTAAACATCATGTCACTAAACAAATTATTCACTTGGCTGTTCCTTATTTGGGTTTTATCTCTTTATTTAAAGAAGTCTTTAATTAGTTTTTCTCTTCACTATATCCATTTTCAACACTTAGTAGAATTGATTCACTCTTTTAGTTTAAAAGGCAGACTACATGGAAAGATTGTCCAGTCAACCACAAGAGATTTGCAGCATTGCATCTGTCCATCCAATAGAAAAAATTTGTCCCCTCCCTCACACACACACACACACACACAGAGAGAGAGTACTATTTTCACTTTTATGATATTATTTTGTGTCTGAGTTTAGGTTTATTCATTTGAAAGATTTTTATTTATTTACTGTTTGTATAATATTGTTGTATAACAATGTTTTGGTTTTTTTAAATTAAAATTTATCTGTTAATTTCTCTCTCTCCTTCCCTCCCATTTATGTATACTATAGCCTGAAATCATTTTTTTTTTTTTTAAAGCTGTATTTTCAAATTCTACCACCGTTGGAACAGATATTTTGATTAAAAATATGTTTGTCATTTTAAAGAATATTAGTTATTTTGTTTGATCATACCATGGATTTGTATGTCTTTGCAATACCGACATTGTCTTCAAAAAATGGCTCCCTCCACGTAACTCTAGTCCATCGAGTTCTTGTTGCCACCCGTATGATGTCAGGACACTCAAAAACTGTAGGTGGCTCTTTGTCTGAGAAAACAAAATTCAACTTCAGAGTGGAATACACATGTGTAGTTTCTACAAATTTTTGTCAGATATTTACACTGGAATGTACTTGTAAATATCATAAATCAAAAATACAAACTGGTATAAAGTAGTTTTTTTCTTCCATCAACACCTGAAAAGAGAAAAGATTTCAAAGGATATATTCTGTTAGAAACTTTTTACCAGAAGATGGGTAAAGCTTGAATGAACTGTGGAATATGTTAGTTGTGATTTCACTCTTTCTCAAACAGATGCAGAGCGAGGTAATACTGGTAAAAAATGGTTTATTACAGCCATTTCTGCTTTCATACTGGATTGAATTCACCGCTTTATACATAAATTTAATAATCTGATGTCATCTTTAGCTATCATGAAATTAAAGTATGCACTTTGATAAATAGGATGCCTATATTTGTTTAGATAAGCAGTATTATGATGTAAAGAGAAATAAACAAATAGTTGAATATATTTTACTTCATAAATGTTAGCCAGATACCCTCATCATCACATACTAAAAAATCAATATTTATATTATCATTGCATACCTTTATAACAATCATATTTCCTTACCAGTATGTTCATTTCTAATATAAATTATTAGTTGCATACCCAAATAAAAAGTGCCCCAAGTCCCACCAACCAAACACATAACCAGTTTCATGCTCATTTACATTGATAAATAAAAATAAAATTTACCTAAATATACATAAGCCTAACAGCAATATTGCCACTTACCAAAAACATGGACAGTATATGTGCAGTGCACTTTCTGAAGAGTTTCAGTGGTAAATGCTGTCATCAAGATATTGGTCCTTCCAACAGAAAACAGTTCCCCTTTTGAAACCCAGATGGGAAACAAATCCAGCTGGCTAATCCCTTTCACTGTTGGCAGAGTAACAATTGCAGACCTTTCATGTATTTTCAAAATTACGTATATGTTGCTGGGACATATCACACCATGGTGAGATAAAACTGAAAAAAAAAAGAATTGCATTAAAGCAGCTGTGTATGTAATCGAAATCTGTTTTTAATCTGCCACTAATTTAGAAAACCTTCCCGTGTTGCAATGCATCCAAATCCATAATTGCCTAGGAGCATAAGTTGGCAAAATATCTGCCAATCTTCAAAAGTAAATCTAAGGCTAATTATTTTTTCCATTGTTCTTTATTTAGTTATTTTTTAAGCATAATTTTTTCCAGAAAAGTTTAGTATTTTCATTTTTCTTTGAGCAGTTTACTTCATCTGCCATATTGATTTGATAGCAAATGTTCAAAAGCATTTGGCAATGATTAGAACATAATTGTCAGTTCATTGTGAGAAATTTTTCTAAATTATAGGCAGATTCAAATATCACTATATGACTGCTTTCATTTGTAGCAACTTAGACAAATGAGAAAAGTGTTCAAGTATTCAGGCAGTGAAATCTCTAATGTCTAATAAATCTAACCTAAAAAGGAATGATTAAAATAAAAATTTTCTGCATTTTATCTGATAACAAGTGGTAATAAAAACAACTTGCAAAATTTCTCTAGAAAACACATCCAAAGATAGGTGGCTTACCTCCACACATTTATACACACACATTGCTTAACTTGATTCCTATCATTAGGTATCAGCTAACGTTTTAGAAGTTCAGTCACAACATCTCAAGTATACAGAAAAACACTGCTGTAAACCTAGCAAGGTTTATTTAAAACAAGGCACACACAGACATATTTTTAATAATCTAATCAGTCTGTTCCAAATCCCCTGAATACACCCAGCTTCAACTTTATATACAAAGCATTCAAATAAAACCTAGCTGGATAACATTGCAGTGATACTATTTCAGCCAGGTTTCATTTGAACAACCCTAGTACTTTTCTCTAATGATCTTGAATAATCTTAATTTTACTGTAGAGTATGGAATATCCAAACCAAGTAAACCCAATATTTTTAATTGTTACCACATATTCTAAAAAAAAAAAGCCTTGAAACATTCTACTGAATCTATGCTGAATTCTTTTTAACATAATATATTTTCATCAATAAGGAATCCATGACATGCACAGTGATTATAGAGCAGAATTATTCCTAGTATTCTGTTATCTTTCTTTGCAGCTAAAATATGCTGTTCTCCTGATTTAAGATTTATGTAAATAATAACCTCCAGTTCCTCTGAAACTACATCTTCTAAGTTACTATGTAAATTCTGTTGCACTAATACCCACACACCTTTAAACTTTCATACTTTAACTGATATTTTGAAAACCACAGTCAGTTTAATGAGCCCATTTGAAGTGTCTTGTTTAGTAACACATATTACTATTAAACTAGTTCCATCTTTTAATAAACCAGCTGCCTAGAGAACTACATTAGTTTAGTGGTTATACAAATATTTTAATATCACATGAATTGATGAAAACCACATACCTGGGATGCATTTTGGAGTCTGTGAAGTCCACTTCAGTCCAGTAGTACATTGTGTCAGTGGCTCACCATCAAGTCTATATCCATAGTCACAGTTGAATACACAGTACTTGTTGAATGGACTTCTCTTTTTGCAGCTGAATGGCTCCACTGAACCATGTGTTGGTGCTTTCCTTTTTTTGCAAGTTTTCACTAAAGCATAAATACATCAAATAGTGTATTAAGATCATTTGCAATTCGTTAAATGCAGGTCAGACTCCATTTAAAGATGTACATATGGTTGTTTTATTGCATTTCTGTAATAATAGCCATATCTTAAAAATGATTATGGTTTAGCATAACTCCCTTGGATGGTTTTCTCACTACTTTATCTATTCACTATGTAGGTTTCCTCCAGGATACTCTGATTTCCTCCCACCCTTAAAAATAAAGAATTCTAGTAGGATTTTTGGCACACTTGGTAGAAATTCCAGTTAACTTTTGATCACTGCTCAAAAGCACCATCCCCCCATTTGTACCTCGGTAAGTTGTTTGGTTAGGGTTAGCTTGATACCCCCCCCCCCCACTGATGTTCTTAGACATCAAAAGTCAGAACAGGGTTCACCAAGAAGTCATGGTAAGGAAAGGTAAATGTAGATATTTATTTTTGAAGAACACATCCTACTGATGTAATAGTTAAAAGTGATACTTCCAAATTTACCTTAAATCCTTTCACAAACTTTTATAAGTAGTAATTTTTTAATGCAATATTCACAAATTTGTAAGGAAACTTCTATTAGTTAATAAGCTTCCAAAGACACTGTGCAGTAAGGTGGCACAGCAAGAACTCTTAGTTCTGAAATTACCCAAAACTGTATAAGATAATATACAAAAATAAACACTGTCCATTAATACAAAGGGAGATTAGTTATACAGGTCAGCTGTCAACCTTTTTAACAAAATAATAAAACTATCAGAGATGAACTTCCACACATTACACTGAAGTATTACATTTATATATGTCTACATTTGGAAGAAATTTGCCAAACAGCAAAAGACTAGGGCACAAGATAAAAATCTATAAAATCAGGGAAACTTTAATAGGCTGGAAATTACTACACATTGCTTATGAAAGCATAATATGCAGAATTCACTTATTTCCCCCCATATTAGATAATTTTTTGGTTTGATTGATGTTATTATTTTTTAGAGTTTTCACATTACTTTATTACTTTTGTGACAAAGTTTTACTTTCCAGCCACAACCACCACCACCCCAAAGAGAATCCACAATATCTAAAGCAACAAACACTAGGGGTGTCTATGTTCCTGTTGAACATAGACTGTCAAAGTTTAAAGGCATCTCACATAAATGAACTAGAAGAGGGGAAGTGTGGAGCATCAGCCTCAGTAATCAAGCAAGATATCTAAGTAGGAAGGAGCTTCTTCAATGATGATCAAGATGCAAGCAAGTCAAGAGTTACCCACAGAACCCTCATTGCAACTATGTGGAGAATTCCTACTAAAAATCACCTGTTTAGCTTTGGAAAGGAACTGGAGAGCCTAGAGATCTGGATATCAAAGAGCAAAAAGAAGCAATACTACAAGTAGTCACCAAAAACATCAAAAAAGTTAACATTGTTGATTACACATTCACCTGAAAAAAAAAATATATATATATATTGGGTACATATTGAAAGATTTATAGTTGAGAATTTTTTCATTAAATGTAAAATTAGAAATGATTCTCTTCCCTAGTTCTTTCATCAATATTCATGTGACATTTGGAGTTTTATTTCAATAAGAGGATGGGAGATCATTGCATATATATAACGGTGAACAGGTGGATTAAAGGCAGTAAAAAATAAAATGAAAGCTTTTTGAAGATGGCTAATTCTACAAATGCTTAATTAACAAATTTTCACAATAAAACAACAAAATTTAATAACCTTGTTTTTTGCTATTCATAATACATTTTTCTACAATGAGAACATGTGAATTTGAATTTAGTGCCACAAGCAGTGGGTGCTGCATATCCATCATGCATCATCTCATTGGCCTAAGAAGGCAGTGGTTTCCACCCATCATCCTTCTAAGTCATGGCATCTTTCATTCTGGTCACCATCCTTGTATTGGTCATTGTGTTCAAAACATCTTGCCCACCCTCCATCATGAGTTCCAAGCACTGCTCAACATTACCAGCTAGCACATCAGGCAAAAAGTCTTGATACATAGCTAGACATTGTTAAAAAGACACGAAAAAGGTGAACACCTAGTGTACTTAGCATGCAGCCTGTCTTCCACCTTCAAGTGTGTGTACCATCCTTAATGGTGCTGATACAATAAAGATGAGTACAGCAACAGCTACACCGGGCACTGCATTGAGAGTAACTAAACTGCAAGACACAGCAATAATGGAGAAAATAGAACATCTACTGAGTTCATGAATTGAAGAACAAACATAGTGAAGTACTTTGCTGACTTTGATCATAATTCAGAAAATACAACATCATTGTGGCAAGATTTAACAAATTGTAAAGGCAGAAAAAAGTCTTCAACCAGGGTAAAGACACCTAAAGCCCACCCATGCTGGTTTGAATGTTTTAAGAAGCATGCTAACCTACATGTGAAGAGAGAGGTGGTAGTGCTGATGTAATGGCTGAACATTTCCTGGACAAATTGAAGATGATCATAACAGAAGGCACATTCGTGGCAAAATGTTTAATTTGGAAAACTGGACACTTCTGGAAGATGCCATTATAAATTTATATCTAAAGAGGAAAAATTGGTACCAGACTTCAGAGCATCAAAAGATCAGCTTATGCTCATCCTTGGAGGCAATGCAGAGAATGATTGTAAGGCTAAGCTGTTTTTATTTTACCATTCTGAAAACCCACATATCAAGACCAATCATCTCAGTTAGGCATTCAGGCTGCAAAGATTTGATGACAGCTATTCTCTTCCAGAATTACATCAAATTTTATTTACCACTTTTCGTCACCAGATATTGCATCAAAACAACCTGAATAATAAGTGCTTATTGATTATTGATAATGCTCCTGATCATCCCATCCACTGTGAAGACTCTGCTGATAACATCCATGTGAATTTTTGCCTCCAAACACCACCACATCAATTCAACCAAATGATCAAGTCATTATCTTAATTATTACACAAAATTTTATGAGGCAGCTCATCTCAGAAATATACTGAGAGGATAAGCCATTAATTCAGGACTTCTGGAGGAATTATGCCATCAAGAAAGCATTAGATAACAGAGGATTTGTGGAATGAAACAAGCAATGCAATCATGAATGCTGAATGGAAGAAATTGTGACCAGTGTGTTTTCATTATTTTTTATGGTTTGAAAGAGAGCAAGGGGTCAACAGACAAACTGTCAAATTGGCACATGCAGCAGGATTTATAGACAATAAAGATGACACGAGTTGTTGTAATCCCATGCTGATGATTTGACAAGCAAAAATCTTATAGAGCTGGATGCACAAAGGGCTGCAAAGCAAAAAAGAGATTGATTCACAAACTCCCCTGCATAGCATGTCACAAGGTTTTACACTAAGTGAACAAGCCCTAGTGATTTTCAAAGATGATCCAAATGTGGAAAATAGCCTTGGCATGAGCAGAAAAGTTGAAGATACCCTTTGTTGCTGCAGGGAGCTCTATAAAACAGACATTACTTGATACTTTTTTCAAGCCAATGGAGCCAGCAACTTCCCAATAATTTACTTCAGAACCTCAGCCATCAACTTCTATCAATGAATCATCACCCTTCAATGTTGAATACTGGTTTTATTTTTTCAATTTTTGTTCCTTTATATGTTATACATTATCTCAGATTAATGGAATGCATCTCTGATAAATGCCTTTAAAGAGAAATTCATTTTGTTTAATGAATTTTTGCATAAACAACTTTCAAGGACCAAATACATCTCTTTCTTAAAATGAAGAGTTAATGTATAGCATTACTCAAAAGGTGAGAAATAATGCCAAGAAGCAATAGTGAACAAGGAAAACTTATATGCTGACATCAAAGCCTCGCCAAAACTTACAGGAGGAGACAAATTACTGTTTTACTCCTAAAAGATTTAAGCAACTTGCTAAATATGAAAAGACTAATGAAAGACTACTTATAGCAATGAAATGCTTGCATAAAACAAGCAGCCAAACAAAATAATTTGATAAAAACTCAGGAGCAACAAAGCATCACAGAATTTATTACCAGCATTTTTATAATCTTTTCAGGTAAAATTCTATAATGGTTAACAGGAAAGAGAAAATTGGATAATTAGAAAGTTGCATATGCAGATAATATCGTAAAGATAGCTGATTCAGTGGATAATCAGAGTATCAAAGGCATTTAAAGAATATGACAGTCACCAATGAGATGAAAAATGGAAGTCCTGTACAATTTCAAGCAGCATGTGAAGTTGTAAAAGAAATCATCAAGATCAATCATCAACTGCTGTATGTACTGATTAAATGGTTTTTCTTTTCTCCAAAACCATGCACCATAGTGCTAGTTAAGTCATGTATAAGTTTCATGAGCAGTATTAACATGTTATACTGCTGTCAACGTTTTGTAAGTAGCATATCTTTTTAAACTGGTTCAGTATATTTGATTGCTTATTTTAACATATGGTCCTGAAGCATTGGTAACTAAGCAAAAGTTGAACCAGCCGGTATTAAAAATATGCATGTGCTAAGGAGTGTAATAAACAGAACAGTAAGGTGCAAAACTCAAGAATGAATGTATTTATGTTAAGACCTTGCACAACAGAATTACTGGAGGAAAGAGAACACCTTGCCAAAAAGAACTGGCCTATGAATGGAAACCTACAACTAAAAGGTTTAGACCAAAAAAGAGAGAGAAACACAATAGATGACAACTTATAAAAAAGAGGAAATAATTCACAGCTAATGAATATATGATCATAAAAATGAAGGAAGCTCATATCAAGCTGACAAGCAAGCAAACAGCTTTAAACAGCTTAGAGGGACTTTAGTGAATAATAATATAAAAATTATGCTAATTTTCATATTATCCACAGGAAGCTTACAAAGGATTGAGCTCCCTATTAAAAAGAATACTGTTAAAATACCATATTGCAGAGCAATAGTATCTGACAGTATAAAGTAGCAAATGTATTCATTCTCCTGTAATAACAAAACTGCTGTACTCACCACCACAAGACTGTTTATCATAAGACAGTTTCAGGCCTTTATCAGAGCATTCACGAGCAAATGAGCCCTCGGTCGGTATTAACACACTTGGCTTCACAGATTTTGGGAATCTCAGAACATTCATCTTTACCTGGTAGAAAAAAAAAATCCTTTCATAACAAAGAGCACACGATTCACCTTCAGGACTTACTGAGCTGATGGACTTCAATAAAAACTGGTGGGATACTTTTCAAAACAATGCTAGAATTTCCTATAATACAAACAAAACATTTATAGATGCTTACTACAAAAATTAAATACAAAATCCCTAAAATCAGAGAATTTCTATAATTTTCAATTTTCAGAATAAACTGTCCCTTCCTTTTTAACTTTTCAAGTTCTGATTGATTTATATCCACCACTGTCTTCCTTTAATGAAAATTAAACCTGATGCTAAAATGATTTCAAAAGTTGGTCATGTAAAAAGTATGCAAATCAACATGTCCTAATTGATCAATTAAAAGCAAATGAGATTGATTTAGTGTACACAAAATGTTGGGTATTCACAGATGAGTTTTAATTTTACCTACAAAAATGTATCCTTTTCTCTTTAAATCTTTCAAATTTCAACAAATAAAAATTTCATTGTTCCAAATGTCACACTTGTAGTTAAAAGACTCTGATACCATCTTTAGTAGAACACTAGTTACTCACAAATGAGCCACGTTTTTTGCTCTTCACATTTTTCAATGTGCTGATAAAGAAATGTAAAATAAATGTGCAAGTTATGTCACATAATATGTTAACAGATTGCAAGAAACCCAGTGTTATCAATCTCTTTATACAGAAGTGCATTAATTTTGTCAACAACTTCAATTGTTTAAATGCATAACCAAAAAAAGAAAAAGAATTTTAACAATTTCTAGGAAGGTTTTCATACACATTTTCTAATTAGAATATTTTTATTTTAAGACTTATAAATAATAAGTGTATCCTGTGTAGTTTATTCCTAACATAGTAAGTTACTTTTATAATATTCTTCTTGAAACAATCAATAGAATGGAAGTATCCCTCGGTCATAATTTCAAACTGTTTTCATTAACTCAATTGATTCAAATAAAGTATCTATTTCACAAAACAATGAAAAAAGGGCATTCTCCAGTATGAACGTGATTGATGATAGAAAGTGATGCCATCAAATGATTTTCAAGCATTTGATAGAAAATCCATAGAACAGTGAGAAATTTGTCATCATAAGAGATCATGTGGTTACTGAGATAATTTTCTGAATGATCCAAAAGTAGTTTAGCTTAATCTTTATTTTCAAAAAAATTGTTACACAGTTATACAATTAGAGATATAGCAGGATACAAATGGGTACCAAAAGTAAAATAGGAGATGGTAGCTTGTCCTCACCAGTGCAATTTTTTCCATTTGCTTCCAGAACATATCCATCAGGACAGGAACATAATGCACTTCCATTAGTGTTGATACACTTATACTCACAACCAAAGGCATTTTTCTTACATTCAATGACATCTACAAACAGAAAAGTTTAAGAAATTTCTTTTCAAAGTACCCATGCAAATGTGTAACAATTAGACATCAATAAATGGCTAATACCAGTTACTAATACTAGGAGCCACAGTTCAGTTCAGAATTAGTCACGGTACAACATGGTTAGGATATCAGAACATTTCTTTCTTTAGTAAAGAATTGTTAATAAGTAAAAATGAATTGACAGTAAGTATTCTTAATAAATTTAGAAATTGTACTGATGGCCATTTCTTGTAAAGGAAATGTAAACAAATCATGATTTCCTGCCTCCCAGTAGCTATTAAACTTGTTACATTATTTTTATGAATAGCACCTTGTTAACTCAATTACCAATCATAACAATAAATAAAAAACAAATGAACATCTTTAATAAACAAATAATCAATCTTGCATCAATGTTCACATACTTTTTTTTTGTCAAGGGAGATTATGCATATACTGTTTGCAAAAAAAGTACTTTTCTTGGCTTCCAAAAATTCAAAATTAAAAAAAGATATTTTATTAAAATTTTGCACCATGTTTTCAAGTTTAATTTTATATCATTACAATATAAGCACTGCCATAAATAATCCCTACCTACTCAGAAATAATGTCTCTGTGACTGGGTTGTTTTTTCTTCTTCTTTTGATGAGTTCCCCCATCCCCAACATGCATAACTTGTCTCTTCTACTTTGATACACCATCTTCCTCATCAGCAGCAACATCATTGGCTAATATACCTTTTTGTTTTATTGATGGGCCGCAAGTCTTTCCATTTTACTGAATTTATTATCTACCTTTCAAAATTAATTGTTTTTAGCATCACATTATTCAACAATGTCTCCTACATTAATAATATAACAGATTTTCCTCTCAGCACAATGCACAAAATCCATGCACATACACAAATGATTTACAAACATCCACATCAATGCAGCTATTTCTTTCAGAAATCAACAGCTTCCTGCAGTTTCAAAAGGCATGCCCTATCTTTTAGAATAGTTAAATTCAGCATGGACTCTAAACATGTTGGCAAAGTGTAGTACACTGAACAGTAAAAAGAAAAAAAACAAAAAAACATTTCTGTTAAAAAAACATGAATGGCTAATGAATAGATAGTGATGAGTTTTCAAAATCATAAATATACATATTATTCCTAATTCTGTCTATTTATTAAATTTTTTTTCTGGTAACTTTTACTGGACAAGAAGTCATCTTTACTTCAGCTTTATTAGCTGGTACAACAAGCTAAAAGACCAATTTTACATTATGTTAACTGTCATATTAAATGCCATCTAAACACAAAATGCTTTGTGTCATACATTAAATATAATTTTTCCTTCTGAGTTTCAACCAAAAAGTACCACACGTTCTTTCAATCTCTCATATATAGAAAATATAATAAATAAATGAATAGCCAAGTACAAAAAAATTATCATATATTAAAAATCTTTCACCCCTAAACTCCTAAATGCATTGCAATTATATTTATAGAGGAAAAACAGGGAAATGTATCTGTTTGTATCAATGAACCCAAATCAGTTTTGAGAAAATCTTGAATTGAGTCTCCAGCAGTTGATGAACATAATTTGAATTTTGGTTAGAGTAATTGATTATGAAATAATCAAATATTTACGTTTAATGGAGGATGGGTTACAAGTAAAATCAATACAGCTTATTTCATTTATGTAAAAACTAAGATGGTGAATCTTTTTCATTTCTGATGACTGCTTCAGATTTATTATTATCTCAAAATAAAGAATTTTCAAAAAATATTTATATAAGAACAGAATTTTTGTAGTTTAAAATAGCCATTCCTGTAGGTAAATATTTGATCAGCAAGTGGTAAGCCTGCATGTTAATCTTTAATCTACATTGGTGTGTTTTATTTATCATAGCTTACAGTTTGTAGCCAATTGTCTGAAACTTGCTGCATTCCTAAGCTTAGTTACCTAGCTAATCTTGAATAGTTTGGATAAATACAAAGATTTCTGTATTTTAAAAAACAGGCTTTTCTTCTATTCCTTTATCTAATCTACAATAACAATTACCTATGTGTATATATATAAACACACCAAAATTATGTACCATGCACCCTGCTAGCAATTCTATTATAATAGGTAACCAATGATAATATGGTAATTTTGTGATGCTATTGTTTTTGTGCATGTGAAAATACCAAACAAAATTTTACTCTTTGCCCACAAAAATGTATTTCAACAAATTTTAAAAAGTATCCAATTCAACCACAAGTTTTTGTCCACAAAATCACAAATGTTATTGATTTAAACATGAAATAGCATTTACTATATGGAATATAATATCACAACAAAGTCATTTTTAGGTAAAAAAGGAAAGTTACTGTGATATTTGCTGAAGGTAAAGAGTTCATTAGTTCCAATATTGTATCTAATTAACTAACTTTCTACTTCTGAAAAGGTATTATGTTAAGAAATTTAGTTTGTCCATTTCATCTATGCAATCAATTTTTAGGAAGATCTGTAAGCTTGAAAATCTGGTAAACTTCACTCAGAAATAGCTAGAAATTTAATACACATGCACATATGCATACAGTCATACATAAGCAAATAGAAAGACATACACACACAAATGTCATTTGATTGATGAATTGCTTAGTGGATAAAATGTTAGTGCTTATAATTTTGCAATGAACATACTTTTAATGGATGTAATTTTGTAATTTCTGGATTAAACAAATGGCAATTTTAATGTTTGAGAGAAACAGATTTTCATTAACAAAAATCAAGTTGATCAAAACCTAATACTAATGCAAATAAGTTCAGCAACATTAAACAGATTAGATCTCTCAGTATATAAGATATCACGCTTTATTTCCCAAATAAATTCTGAAAAGACATGAGAGTTTAAAAAATATAAGAAAATCTTTAAAAGGGAATTTACAGGTGGGAAAAAAATTTTTTTTTTTTTGTTAAGGTGTGCGCATGCAGAAATCCCATGAGAATGGAGAGAAAACTAAGACATGTTAATAAAAGGTGTGCCTTTTACCAACTCGTCAAACCAAACCCTAAAAGAGTGAAGAGTTTTAGTGCTATGACAAGAAAATGATCTTAAATAGGTTTCTAATCTGAAATTCCCACATTTAGCTGGAAATGCTCTTTATCCATGCAGCCTGGACTATTCTAATTACACAAGAAAGCTACATATTTTAAAAAAAAGTTAATAACCAGGTTTTTGATTATTCGCCAATGTTGCACCTTGAAATTTTACGTTTTACTTTTTCTCAATGTGAAAAAATTCCATCAAATCAAGAAAAAATATATCTGAAAATTAAAAGAAAACCAACACAGAAAATTATAAAAGAAACTTTCTAGTTGAAGTTAAATTAAGTTGTTCAAACCATGAGAAAATATGCAATCTTGTACTGATCGAAACAAACAACTGATTTAAAAATAAACTACAGTCAAACCTCCCATTACTGAACATCTTTGGGACCGACCAAAAATGTTCAGTAATTGGAGGTGTTCACTAATCAGAAATTATGTTGAAAGATGATAAAACATCAAAATATGTATGAAATTAATCACAGATTTATTGTTAAGGACATGAAATAAAATTTTTATCAGAAAAAAATATGTACACAATCTTTATACACATGAAAAAGTGTAAAATAAAAATGTTCATTGTATATTATTCATTGTTTGTTGCATTGTGAATCGGAACTCTTGAAAGGGACCAGGTGCTGGAGGTGAAAAATATCTTTTTGTTAAATTACAAATAGAGGGCTGTGGTTTCTTATTGTGTGATATGGTTTTAATGAGACAATTGCCTGATGACTGAGTATGGCTGTAGTGATATGGCTGAGTGAACAAAATGTATGTTCACTAAATAGAATGTCATTTGTATTAAAATTTGATATTTGGGACCAAGAAAAATGTTCACTGTTCACAGTAGAGAGTGGTTCACTAATCAGAAAAAAGCCTAAAATTTGCAATGTTAAAAGATAGGCGAAATTTGGGACCAGGAAAAAACGTTCACTAACTGGAGGTATTCACTATTCGGAGGTGTTCACTAACAGAGGTTTGACTGTATAGATAAAAACCTGGTCAGTAAACAAAAGTGGGAAATAAATTAACATGCAAGTTAAATTCTACATTCTAAATAACATGCATTTTATTTCTCAAGTTTTAGCAGAAAAGCTCAGTAAAAACTAAAGGAAAAACAAAATGAACATTGTTATATTATTTAAATCCCATATACTATTGGTTTAAAATTTTTATAAACAATCTCAGCAGTGCTGGTAGCAGCGCTGCCACATTGTCCAAAATGCATCCATTCTCTAACATAGCACTTGACAGTTTGTATGTTCCCTCTCCTAAAAAAGCACAACTGCACCCTAGTAATTGGACTGAGCAACCCAACCAAATTCCAATTATAACCTCTATGGTTTTACCAACATGGTATTAAATAAGAAAATATGAAAGATAGTACATGCAATGTAAATGCCACCTCAGCATGATCTTTGAGTCTCTGTTTATTAAATATTACTTTTTGTTCACTGAATTGAGAGAAATACCTGCAAAGAAATCAGTGGAGAAAGTTGGCAAACTGGTGCAATCTACAAACTACAGGTAGAGAAAAACACAGGTATTCTGATGAAACTGTTTTGTTTGCTCTCCATAGATTATGCTAGTAAACCAAACCAGGTGTGGAAGAGTGCATCAAAAAAACTGAATTCTTACTAAAAATACACGATGATTGTACAATGATGCTACGCAAAAGACTAAAACAAATATGCAGTTCTTATTGATAAAAATTAAAATAATCATGAAAGACTTAAAAGTTTTAACTAAATAAAAGTCAATAATAATAAGGAAAAAAATCTTGAAATAACAAAATAGTGCTGCTGCACCACAAACCAAAGAGAAGACTCGTGAGTATAAAATTATTTTTTAAAAAAAGTATGAAGACTATATAAACAGATCTCTGACTAAAATAAAAACATGTTTTCTGTTACATGGATTAAATAGTTTAATAAAACATGGTTTCTTAAAGATGCTTTCAAGAGGTCACATGTGTAGAACTATAATGAAACAAGAGATCATATTTTAGCATATAAAGATGGTCTAGATCAGTGGTTCCCAACCTTTTTGGACTCATGGACCTTTTTTCTAATACTCAAGACCTGTGACCCCTTGCTACACTTCCATAATTGAAAAAAAAAAATCGAAGAATAAATTTAGCAAAAAAAAAATCACATAAGAGTTTTATTTGAATATATTGACAATTTTGAGAGAAATTCACCATGAAAAAACATTTTACACTCATCCTTCAACACATCTTTCTTTCTCAAAATTTAGTGACCTAATGTGATGCATGTTGTTATGTCTGGACAGCCAGCTTGGAAATTCGCAGCCGTGTATTTTCCAAAGCCAACTTCATGTCATCCTCAACATTCAGCCTGTTCCTTGCCCTTGTTTTGATGTGAACAAGAGTTGAAAATCCAGTCTCACAGAGATAGGTGGAGGAAAACGGAAGCAGAACGCTGAAGGCAAGCATGGTGACATTGGGATATGACTGATACATAGCACTCCAGAACTGACTCAACGATTTATCATAAAACAGGTCACGTGCTAGGGAATCATTCCGCAGATCCAAGAATTCATCCTGAACTTCATCGGGAATACTAGTTACATCCAGGGAAGCAGAGAATGGATTTCGTACCAGAGTAGCAGCTTCTCCTGTGAGCTCAGGGAAGTACAGTTGTTCCCCGGTATTCGCGGGGGTTACGTTCCTAGAGCACCTGCGAAAAGTGAAAAACTGCGAATATTGGATGTGGTCCATAGAAATGCCTAAAGTGCCTATGAACGTCAAAATAAAATGTAAAATATAATAAAAAAATATAAGTAAATATATAATAATAATGTAATAAAAAATACAACACTCAGAGAAACACTCAAGATAGCTACACACAGTAAACTGGGATGATGCGGGGCTGCTGGGCTGCATCTGCCTGAGACAGTGCCTCGTGGGCAGCAGCCAATCAGCAGCAAGGAGAAATGAATAACGCTCTCGGATTGGCTACTTTCAAACCTCCAGCCAATAGCGTTTATTTTATATCGATATTTTGCTGAATTTACGTTAGTATTTATATTACAAAATTAGTAAATTATATTGTTATTAATAATTTAGCGTTAAAAAGCGTGAAGAAATATATATTGCCACGAAAAAAGCCATAAAAAATCGCGGAAGATATTTGCGATTCCGCGAATATGCGGGGTTTTCCACGAACAATTATTAAGTTATATTCTAAGGAAAATTCTGCGAATAACCGGGGCCGCGAATGCCGAACCGCGATTACTTTTCCACTGCAGTCTTCAGTCACAAAAAAAGTTACTTATCTTCTCCATAATATCATCAGCTTTTGTAGTGGTTTCAAGTGCACTACAAAACAAGAACTCTTCTTTGATGTCATCTGAATGAATATACTTCACGAAGACAAGCAACTGAGAACATGAACTCACATCCGTTAATTCATCAACTTGAAAAGAGAACAGTGGAGAAACTTTGATTTCATCCAAAACCTTCTCTTTCGCATATACAGACATATCTGAAATCCGCGTCTGAATAGTGTTATTGGACAGAGATATTTGTTGCATCTTTTTCTCGCTGGCTTCCCCAAGAATTAACTTCACCATCTTCAACATACAGGGTTTGATGAGCGTTTCTCCAATCATGTGGGGCTTTTTTATGTTTGGCAATTTCCAATGTGACTTCATACAATGCCTGCACTACTTCTGCACTCTGTTGCCGAAAACTTCCTGTAGGATCAAGCCTCTGACATCTGAGACCAGTTTCGTGGCACCGAAAGAACTCCAAATCCTTTTTAGTATGTTCTGGATGCTCTATCTCTAAGTGATGTTTGAGTTTTGAAGGTTTCAGAGATTCAGCACTGAGAACAACATGCCACAATGTGTTTTGTGCATTCTCAATGCCATTGCTGATCAAGGTGATGAAGCCAAGTTTCAGATAGCGTAAATATTCAGAAGACTTTTTTGCCATGGATATGGATTTCTGAAAATATAGCTAAAGATTAGAAGACCAGTTTTCTAATGCACAATAATTCATTAATATACCAAAAGTAAAAAATATGAGATTATGAACTTAAACTAAAAACAGACAAACTTAAAATGAAGAGAGCTAACTTTTAAAGAGAGGATGAACATAAAATAAAAAAATATACATATAGATTTCATTTCATCCAAATTTTGTTAATTTTACAAAACCACCATCTATTGAAAAAAGAGATTCTCGCTTTCAATGCTTTTCATGCTCATTATTTGTTCTAATATTTCTAATTACACTGAAAATTCCATCAACACTAGTGCCAGATTTTAAAATTAATTTTATATTTTTTAATATTATAGTATAATCATTAAAATTATGTTTAAAGAATAATTTAATTATCTAAAATAACTTTAAATTTTAAAAAAAGTTATTTCAACTTTTGGGTAGTAAGCATGGTAGGGTGGTGCCCAGCCAATTTCATTGAGAGGAGGGGACTGTTGCCAAAGCGTATGATTGTGAGTAAGGCTGGAGGAGGGTGTATTTTTTTAAAACTTTTTGCATACGCACTAACTGGACAGCCCCTAAACTTCATCTATCTTTAGACTGAAAAGAAAGAATAAACTTAATTTATACTAACTAGAGCTGGAACTTAAAGCAAAACTTAAATTTAAAACTACAAAAAAAAAAAGAAATACAAATTCAAATGAATACCATTGGAGAAAAACCAATGTAAATGTTCCCTGAACTAAAAAGCAACAGAAGCAATATGTTGTATATCATATCAGAAAAAAGGATTTTAGTACAGTTCATCATACATTTATTGAAAACTATTTTAGTGATGTTTGGGGGAACAACATCTGCACATATAGTAATTTCACAACAACTAAACAGAGATCTACTGGTATCAGTGAACTCCACCTCTGATCAGAACAGCTGTGTGGTGTGTGGTGTTCATTGGTGCCAAAGTTTGGCTGGTTGAAGTCACAGTCCAGTCCTTGTAGCGAGCTCTGCCCCGGGCGTCGTGGTCCGAGTCTTTTCGCTGCAGGCCCCAATGCATCAGTCATACTGTGGTAACAGTTCGAGTTCCGGCCTTTGTCGTCAGCGTGTATTGTCCGTGTTTCTATGAGGGTGGCAGAGCGACAGGAAGCCGCGGGGGAGGGAGGTTGGCCTGCCGTGGGAGACAAGCTTTACACCTTCGGTGCTCGGCCTCCCATCGGTGATACCGGCGTATTGGATGCAGGGTAATTCTTGTATAGTTTTTTCTGGAAAAAAGTGCATCTTATAAGCTGGCAAATACGGTACATATAAACACATGACAGTTTCTTGACTCAGTCATACGACAAAAATTGAAACTTCCAGGGTTCCGTGACCCCCCCCCCGGAAAACACTTCGCGACCACTAGAGTAACAAGTCGTCATTATCTCCGTCTGCCTTTATTGGCCGTCGGGGGTGTGTTGCACTTCGTGGCCTATTTGCAATTTTGTAGCCATGAGACTGTAAACTTTTGACCATGAAACTACAAATGTTACTGAGTTTAATGTATAATGGATGCGCCCCTTCTCAGGTCTTGCCATTATTTTAAAATATGATGACATTAGAGAAAGAAAAAAAAACAAGAAAAGCTCTCGGGGTGAAGTAGAGAAACCCTTAGTAGTTGAGGCTTTACCATCTTTAGTCTACCATAAATGGTAAACAAAAGTCCACAGCTTTAATAAATATTGTTTTTTAAAGTTACTAATCGCACTTCAGAAACTGCTGACTTGTATTTATTTATTTTTTTAAAATTCTTTTGAAGCGAGTTTAGAAACAGCAGTAAAATCAGATCTCGTTTTGGTGTGAACCAAGACCGTTTATTCATCAGACAGGCAGCAGGACCGGCCTCGCCCGGAAGAATGCCGAGATTAACCTTGTGGAGAATTCGGACGGCCTTCTAAGGAGAAAAGAAACGCTGTTTACGCACGATTGCAGCTGACAGGGGCCTATCTGATATATAAGCAAGAGCGAGTGAAGGGCGTGCCCCGCCCAATCGGTGACTTTCACAATTACGAGGCTAGGCACGCGAGCGGTCACGTCGTGGTCCAAAAACACGGACCACTCGGTGATCGATTTATCATCATTATCTTTCTAACTCTAAAAGGCATTATTAACGCGTCAGATAACTAATTACGCCGTTATTTGATAATTTAGCAAAATTAAAGCGGCAGTGTCCGAATTTGGCTCCCATCTGCCGATAATTTTTAGGAAAACCCTTCCCACAGTGCAATGCTACGAAAACTCACGACTGCGCTCGGATCATCGACGGTTGTTTCCGGACGATTCGCGGACATGGCGGATGCGGTCAAACGCGCGAAGGAAAGAAAGAACCCCCGAAAGAAAGAGAATAAGAATTAACTTGGGATCATTTTTTGAAGATTGGCTGACACTTTTGCCGACTTTAATTCGTAGGCAATCGCGAATTGTCGTAGCGTTGAATTGTGGAAAAGCTTTTCTTCTTCCTTGAATAATTATCAGCATTCATATTTCTTTCAAAGCCGCTTTAATTATTTTAGTCTCTCTCTCTCTGTGTGTGATGGATCAATGACGGGCAATCAGCCATTTGAAATACTTATATGGGGAAAGCAAGATCAATAACAAAGAAAAGTTTTACTGGCGTGGATTCCAAAGGAAAACCGGATTAAAATAGAGCTACAAATCTAAACTTAAAGATCAAAAGCCCTGAACAGCACCTTTCAAAATAGATTTTAAATATGAAGATACTGTACATAATAGAGACATTTATTTATTGTACTAAACGTAAGTGATTTAAAGTTGGTGAATCGCATAACAGAAAAAAACAAAAAAAACGAAAGACCCCTCCCAATTAAAAAAACTAAGATGTCTTAACTAGTTTAACGCAGACAATACTAATTGGACGGGGGGGAAATTATTCCTGCAAACTTGTGAAAGGTGAAATGGTTAAATATGGTATGGAGGAGAGGCAGGTATTTTGAATTATGGGCTAGAACAACAAGCTAAATACAAGTTGTTTCAAAATGTCCTATTTACAAGGGATACTATTCAGTCACCTGAAGGAAATGGTGCATCATGAACTCAAAGGTAAGCCATGGTTAAGAAAGGCAAAAAGGAAAATAATTATTCATATAGTTATTCTGAATGTTCTGAAACTGACAAGCAAATACAGGTTTTGCAAACATTAACTGTAGATCTAAAATATTGCATCACTAGTTTTTGATTGATAAATAGCACACAATTTCATTATGTCCTCATCATAAAAGTAAAATCAGTAACATTCTGGTCATATCATCTTGTATTATTTAATTAGAGAAATATACATTAAAATGCTAAACTAAATAAGCAGCACATAGACCATTTAAGCAAAACATATCTGACCATCTGGAATGTCAAATCACTTAAGTGAACAATAAAATCAACCCAATTTTAACACATTATTACTATAAGATTTTAAAAAATTTTTATTCTTGTATTGTCACTTTAGAACTGGTATTGCATATTTTAACTCTTCTGAAGTGAGTATAAAAAGTAGTGGCATTAGGGCCCATATAGATGCCACACATAATATAATATAGTAAAAGTATGATGCACACTTAAGTTGTTAGTTTCTTTGACAGGAAATCTATGGAATTATCCATACATATTTGCTTCAAAAGTTTAAATTTACTAAAATCTCATCAAAATTAATTTGCTTAACTTTACACATGTTACCTCTAAATTGTACAATTCTCCCATCTGGTCTCAAAACAAACTCTCAGTATACAAATCCAACAAAAATGCAACCAAAGAATCCACTCTCATTTTCTACAGAATAAAATTAAAAGGGTCTTAGAACTGATGTTTGGTTTTCTCTTCTAAAATCAAATTACATGTTCCACTCAAGTAAAAATATTCTGTTTACACATCCCCCCACCCCCATCCATGGCAATCCATAAGCTGCTTTTTGTCTTTGACAAAGCTGAATACAAAGTCAACAACTCAGTTTTTTTCCATGTGCTTTATTCCCATTCAAAGATTATACTAATACACAAAAACAAAACAAAACACCTTATGGAGTTAATTAAGAGACACCAGTGGTCCTTTAAAACCATTAAGTTCCACAGATGAGAATTTAATGTAATAATACCCACTAGCTTGATCTTTCATGGTGCAATCTTTGTGTACAAGCCCTGATGTCAGAATGACAAATGGTCACAGAGTTTTCTCCAGAAGTTGGAGCAATAAACACATTCCAAACTGCCTATGTTTAAACAATTTCATACATTACTGAAACTGTATCTCAAAACCTATTTGATTATTTGTAATTTGAACCTTTAGTACATATAAAGTTTTATATAATGAATTTATAAATAATATAAATATGTCAAAGTCTCAAATTTCACAAGTTTTACTAAAAGAGATGTCTAATTCATTATTTGAAAACCACTTCTCAGATAAACCTGTGATTTTACGTATCATTATTACTCTCTAGGTGGCAGCACAGTAGCCATTGCAAATTGAGTCTATCCAGAAGTATGTTGAACCAGTGTGCTTTTGATAGTAAGTTCATCACAAAACATGAGTATTTTTAAAAATTAAACAAAAACAAAATTAATTAAATATGATTTGATAGATTTATTTGAAATATTCCTTTTTATCAACCAACATTTATTTTTTTTTAGTATTAAAAAACAAATTAAAGTGACAAACTTTACATGCAAACAATTTGTTTAAAGGGTTGCATGCTAATAGTTAAAATAAAATTATAGAATGCAAACGTTGAGGTTAAATAGTGTTGACAAGAAAATGAAAGCATGATACAGATGCACAAGTATTCTCATTTTAAATACTATTTCAGTACATGTTACTATTAACCCTTTGAATTGGAAACTTTTAAAAGTTTCTAGCTAAAAAGATTGAGAAACTGACTGCTATTATTTACCAGGATTTTGCTGGCCCTATTGTCTCCAGAGGGTTAAGATAGTTAGTGCTATATGAGCATACTTTATTAAATAAACTTCCAGTTATGTACTTTTGTACATCAGATCTCAACAGTGCATGCATGTGTGTGCATATGTGTAAGCTCTTACTGCTCCACAGCAGCATCTGTTTTCAAAATTAATCAATGAGCAAAATGTATCATTAGTTCTGTGAAACATAGAAAAAGGACATAAGATGTTAATTCATTCAGACTGATCTTAGAATTAGCTTTGACTGCTGTTGACTGGCTGATACAAGCACAGAATACCCCAAGTGTTACAGGTTTACTCAAACTAGTGATGAGTGAATGCCAGTCCACTTCAAAAATATTCCTAATAGATTGAAATTTGTAGTCAGAGTTTGGTAGATGAAATGGATTCATACATTGACCAGAATTGATCCATTCTGGCAACACCATATTCAACAGTAAATTTGTTCTCTAAGCAGATTTCCTTTTATTACTTTATTTGACTAAGATTTATTTAGAAAATCCCATCCATCTGCTCTATTAACATAGAGCCTTTATGTCACATTACCTTTACAACAGAAAGAAAGTCTCCCCCTAACATTAATAAACCTTTCATTTACTGTGAAGATGCTGAGAATTTAACAGATTTAGATAGACATCAGTTCTGATAGAATTAATTTGCAGCTAAAAAAATTTTGAAAGAAAACAGATTGTTTATTTACTCCACAAACAAAATCATGTTTTTAATAATGTTTCCATGTGGTCTGAAACTAGAAAGAATCTGCCACAAAATCCCAAACATATTATACTAATCTTACAATAAGTTACTTTATAATAGTGAGAATAACTGGATTGTATAGTGTAGATAACTCATTTGTGATATGCAAAGTGAACATGTTTAAACATTTTTAACCAGCATAAATTAGTTAATATAAATTTGTGCTGGCACAATCTCTATTCACTGGGTGTATGCTAGGTGTTCTAAAAGAAGTTGGTTTTTCTGTGGCATATTAGCTAATCTATTGCCACTTTGAAACTTTAAAAAATTGCAGGTTTAGTTTTTATACATGCTGTATTTTAAAAACTGACTAAATAACTACCCCAAAACTGTTTGTTTGTTTGTTTTGCTATTTTTTTTTTCCATTCCATGTGCGATATTTCCAAAGTCATAACACAAGTCTATTGTTAGGCAAACAGTAGTGGAAATAAAACACAATATAGACATTAGTCTGCAGACTGATAGCTTTAAAATAAAACAATTTTTAAAAAGTTAAAATTTATAAAGGCAGAGGTTATTGTTATAAAAATGAGGAATAATCAGGATTTTACTGGCTGCACACCACTCATAACAGTTTGAACAAAGAGTTAGCTCAGAAAAATTAATACAAACTATTCCTTGTCAGCAGTCCAAAAATGGCATTGTGAATGACAGACAGACTAATATTCACTGAAAAATACTACAAAACCCTGTTCTAAATGTTAATTTAAAGAGATGGTTTTAATTTTTTGTAGGAACATAAGCAAATATGAAGGAAACTTTATCAAGAAAACAGCTTGTCACTAGCATATGCTCCTGATGAATATTTGAATGTTGATATGGGTCAAGAGTGTCCCATTTCTCTACAAGGATGTTACCAAGTACCTGCAAGGTTTGTGGTAGCAGAGAACAGCTTGCAATGGCAACCTGAAGCATGTTCCAAATGACTGATAAGACTAAGGTTTGGAGAATTGAAATGAGCTGCACCGCATACATATAACTGTCTCAACTGCAGGTACTAATTGACATGATGTGGATGGACATCAGCAGCACCAGTATAGACTTCATGGGTTTCATCCCTGTACCTCACACCTGTCAATGCCGATCTAGAACACATGAAGATCGTTCTTGTCAGCCAAACTAATTTCTCCACAAGCCACAAATAAGTCACCTCTGTAGCAGTCATGTTCAGAAATAATGGTGGATGAGAAATCTTCCCTAGGCTTCTCCACATGTTGGTATATAAAGTCTAGACAAAATCTTAACTCATCAGTGATACAGGTGTCCAATATCTCATGATTCACTTTACATAATCTATAGCCCAATTATGTGGCCCATGATTAGTGTTACTACGTAGATACAAGCTTTACTTGACTTCAGATCATATGCCAAAAGATGATTATATATAATTTGTGTTAAGACATTCATACCAATTCCATTCTGAAGATCACATTTCAACTGTGTCACTGTCTATAATGGTTTTTCCTTGCTTGCAAGATCAAAAAAGTTATCCTTGTGATATGTTGTTAATTTGGATTGGCCCCTATCATGTCAACTAGCAGTACTACCAAAAGTCTGATGCTAAGTCCAGATACCCCAAGGTCATCTGTTACATGATATAAAGTTACTCCAGTCTGCAGCACACCAATCCTTCTGGCAAGTTCTAAGGCTGTTAAATGTCTATCACTGTTATGCCTGTCAACCAACATTAAAAAATTACTGATTTGGCAATGAAAAACATTTCTTCTATGCCAAATTGTCTGCTTGCAGCATCACAGTGACGTTGAGATAAAAATCAGGGGTCTGTATATTAATTTGCATTTAAACTCTTGATAAATTAGAAGAAATTTAGTTACATTGTGGTTGAAGGCATAAAAGTAAGGTTTAGGGTTAACAACTGATAGTAAATTGTACTCTAATTAGATGTAATGTTCATGGCTTGTTGATAATCATTGATTCTTAGCAAATTTTGAGTAGTATACAATAAATAATGAGATATACAATACTTTACTAACTTATATGTTAGTTAAATAGGTTTTGAAAAAGTGGAACAATAACGGTATATGAAAAGAAAAGTACCAAATGTTTCATGAAACCAAGAAGATAAAATATTTGATTATTGTATTTTGGCAAGGGGATGTAATCCATTATTAATACTGCCAATACAACAGAAACAACCATCTGAAATAGTTTTACGTGGAATCTAGAAGTTGAACTGCTTGTTTTTGAACTACATAATAATCCCAAAGCAACACCTGAAATTTAATAATAAAAAAAAAAATAATAATAATAATAATAATACATAATTTCACAGAAAAACTAAAAATTTAACAATTTAAATGTGAAAAATTGTTACTAGAAGTCATCCTTCAGCAAATAATTACCAAAAAAAAATTTCAAAATGTTTGAAAAATATAATGTGGATTTTTATAAGTAAAACATGCTAGAAAGAAAAAAAAGGGCTATGCAGCCAATTATTCTAAATGAAATAATGCCTGTTCTATTTATTCAACAAGGCAGTATTTTTAATAATCATTGCTGGTTACCCAATTTTGTAAGGAAATATGGCTATCCAGTAGAGACTAGCTCTGTTACAATGGTTTCATTTCTTTTCCAATAAAGAAAGAACTAAAAATACAAAAATATTCAATAAAGCTAATCATTCTATTAACTGGTAGTCTGTTAGTATAAAACAAACTGATTTGGTTTCTTTAAATAAAAAAATCCTACTGTTTTTTCATATTGTTTACCCTTTTTTTACCTTACTGATTAAAGAATTGATCAGAAAAATAATAACTTTGATATCATCAAGAATTAAAAGGCTGTTGTTTCACATAGTTGATAAACTAAGTTTAAAGACAAATTTGTGGAGGTTTTGAAACAAGATTACAGCTCAAAGTAAAGCCTGATGCAGTACAGATAGAAGTAAATCAATTAAACAAAGCCCATTCTTACAAAAATTAAAACTTAACAAATGTAAGCAGGCCTTATAAAATGTTGGATTGTCAAGAAGGCTCTACAAAGCTGGTATATGGTGAATGAAGTCCACTTTTTTCAGTAATTTTATTTCAAATATCCTTTAAAAATCTTTCTCTTATAATAAAGCATTTTTTGGGGGTGTAAAAAGGTTAAATGATAAGTTAATATCAGAAAAACTAAGGTCATTGACCATTCCCAATTAAAAAGGGTAAGCTATCAAAACAAATGTATTTAAA
The DNA here is from genome assembly GCA_018389105.1 of Nautilus pompilius. NCBI lineage: Eukaryota > Metazoa > Mollusca > Cephalopoda > Nautilida > Nautilidae > Nautilus > Nautilus pompilius. The sequence goes on along the minus strand of JACATO010000128.1, from coordinate 1,541,537 downwards.
TGATGCTTTTTAAATCTTGAAATTAAAACAGATTTTGTTTCCAAGACAAACCTGGTAGAACATTTTAAAATAGCTGAATCCCTTCAAAACTACTGAGGAAAAACTCAAGTCATTACCTGAATTAAATATACTATAAAGGGATGGTTCAATTCCTGAAGAGTTCCATTTGGGTTGGCAGATCTCTTCTCACTCCACCAGCTGGCTGCATGAGTTTAATCCTGTTTTGTCACATATCTATGAATGACAAGTTCTGGAAGGGGATTCCTGGCTGATTTGGACCCAATGTGATGCAGGACTGACAACACTTTTTAGTAGCCAACTGAATGCTACACTCCTTCACCAGAATTCTCTCCCTTATATGCCAGGTCTTCAGAGCACAATTAACATAGTTTAAAAATCAAATATTTTTCAATGTTATTTATTTTTTCGCATTTTATAATGATACTGGTATGAGGATATCATGCCACTGAGAGAGTGACCAAGAGAGTTATAAGTATTTAATATATAATTTTCTTAGCACATTTAAGGATATTGAAAGAAAAAAAATTCAGCCATTTAACTCTTGGTAATTTTAGATAGATGCCACTTCCACTTACCAGAAAGACTGCCAAAATCTCGCACAAAAGCATAATACAATGATGTGTGGATGTGTACCCAATCTCTGTACTTGCACCATCGGCGTGCTTTTGCTACAGACCAGAGAAGATCAAAACCCATGAACATCAAAGTGCCATTGATTAAAGCAGCCAGTATAAACAGAATTAATGTGGTCACCAGGAAATCATTTGCTGTCATCTCTTTATCGGAAAACTGTTTGCATATAAACCAGGCAATCAGAGCACCTACATGTGGATGCATGTAAAATAAAAATAAGTAATCCATAAATCAGAATTTTATTTCTGGATATTTTTGTAAACTGTAAGAATTCACCAAATTAAGAAAACAAACAAACCAAAATCATTTTTGTAGACATTTTGTAGCCAATTTTCAGTATGTTAAACAAACCCGAGAACTTGCAATAGGGGCATGAAATGGTTCTGATTATTGAAACATCTCTGATGATTTGTAAACAAAAGAGAAGAAACCATTCATTTGTCATGCAAATAATAAATAAACTTTTTAACTCAATTTTCATATCTAGTCTCAAGTTAAATGAATCCAAGCAGTTTTGTATGAAGGGAGATAACTACTGCAAGTAAAATCTGCAATTTTAGCATTCCAGTTGAGTGAACTTTTAATTCACATTATGCAGATGGTTGTGTGTGTAGTATACTGGTTTTCTGAGGAAAAGAATGAAAGTTTGTTTCCTACTAGGGGCATACCAGCTGATCATGTGGATTACTTCTGGATACTGCATCTCCCACATTTAATGAAAAGTTCATAGGCATTTCCTTGACAAAATCAGAAGTACCAGCCTCCTTGTAGTAATATAGAATAGGAAGTAGTACAGCACCCTGCCCCCGTCATTAAGGTAGCCTCCCATGTAGAGGTTATCCCCATTGTTGACACTGCTGTACAGCACAATAATTCACTCTTCTATAACAGAACATCAGCATGGATTTCCTCTGAACACTAGTCTCACAACTAACCAGAAAACTTCTAGTATGGACTTTTCAGACTTATGTGGATGTTCTACTGAATATGATCAGTTTCAAGATTTCCCAAGCATATGTATTCTAACTGGCTCACATATAGCTCCTTGTGCTTGTGGAGTAGGCAGGTGGCTATCGTCAGATAGACCAGGTAAAAAAAAAAATGTATTCCATTAAGGTCAATCAGATTTCATACAGGTAGGGTTGCCACCTGTACCTAACTAGTATGAACAGTACTTATTTCGGATGCAATGTTCATACTGTAAACCAGTTTTTAGCTAAAACTGTTCTTGTCACTAAGTCAGAAGCAGTAGGCTATCTTTATAGTGTAGATTTGGGTGGCTTATGTAAGTATTAGACAGAAACAGTTTTTAACTGGTAAATGACAGCACATGATAGATGCAGACAGCAATTTGCCCCTTCCACCTCACCATTACATATGCTGTCTTCAATGACCTGGTCTCATATTTCTACTATTGTACCATGCCAAAGTAAGTTCATTACATGCTATGGTTATGAAATAAACAATGTGATCATTGGCAAAGCAGTATGTACTGATTGAATAAAACAGTGGAGAACAATAGTTACTGCATGGTGATAGTGGAAATATGCAAGTTAAAGAGATGTGTGGATAAACCTAAGAAGCAACCAATGCAAAGAATCCAAGACAAATTTTATAAAGTTAATCAGTTCATAAAGAAGCTGTCCTCTGCCAATCAGAAGGTTTTCACAACTGAAGGTCAAGGTTTATGAAAGCAGCTTTGAATGTTTTCACAAATGGTTTATTTGACACCACACCTCTAAAGCACTTTTCTGTCTTGGAGTTAAAAAAAATTACTTTGGCTTTGCTGACATTGTGGCTGCTATTGAAGCTTCTGGTATACCTGTCAATGAATTTTGCATACTGTGAGAGGTGATGCTCAAGCTGAAGGACATTGACAGGGTGGAATATTTAGAAACAAATCTGTTCAACTGAGTGAAGCATGTGTTGTGCAACCCAGTCAGCAGTGCTTCTTCTGAAAGAGTGTTTTCAACCAGTGTTTCTCAGTGGTGTTGTTTGTATTGTTATATGACAATTAATGTAAGTTAAAATATATTAAGTACATTTTTTCAGTTTTTAAAATGATAGCCCCATTTAATCATGGATCAATGGCTTAAACAGGTAAACTCACAGATAAAAACAAAATATCTACTGAACCTGTGCAGCACAGAAATACTGAACCTAAAATAACAGCTTGGCTATCTGTGAGATTCCACAAAGGAAATGTACAGCAGATACTAATAGAGATGAGAAAAAGAATTAAAAGTGTAAATACGATGAAAACTACATTGATTTGGATTTACATTTACAGATTTCAAATATCCTCAATCACTGTGTGTGTTATGTTTTGAAGTGTTATCGAACAACTGTCTCAAAAACCATCTTTGTTATGCTGTTATTTTGAGACTAAAAATGGCCAGTTTAAAGAAAAATCTGTACAATTTTTTAAATATATGGCTAAACAAAACAAGAATGTACTTAAAGCCTCCTACCTTGTGAGCCACAGGTTGGCTAAAACAGGACAATCTCACAATAGTCTAACAGTTAATTTTACAAGCAGCAAAATATATGGTAAATTGTGCACTTGATGAAAAAGCTTAAAAAAATTAGACATTATACCTTTTTCAAATAATACTGTGTTACGGTGCATAGATGACATGGCAGATAATATTCTCTGTCAACTTGTGGATTGTGTTGAAAAGAACAACTACCTACTATTCTCTGCAATTTAACTAACAGCTGGTTTAGTTCAGGTTTTGGTATTCATTTTCTGGATATGTAATTGTAGCATTCAGAAAGATATTCTGTTTTGTTGTTCATTGCCAACCTGCACTACAGGACAAGAAATATTTTCTTTGATAAATAATTTTATAAGTGAACATGATATTAAATGGGTTCATTGTATAGGAATTTGTACAGAGAAGGCAAAATCTATGACAGGGAAAAATAGTGAAGTTGTAGTTCATATTAAAGTCATAGCAACAGATGTTAAATTGGTGCACTGTAATATTCATTGAGAGGCTCTTGCTGCTAAAAGTATGCCATCCATATTACATTAGATGACTCAATGAAGATTGTTAACTTTGTGAAGGCTCAACCTTCAAATGCGAGAATTTTTTCTTCCTTTTGCAATGAAATGAGTAGCCAGCACATTACACTACTACTTCACAATGAAGTCCGATGGCTAACCTAGGGGAACATGTTGATGACACTTTCTGAATTATGCAATGAAGTACAAATGTTCTTTATGGATCACCCTTTTAACCCATCTTCTTGTTTGGATGACTGTTTGGATCCAAAAACTAGTGTAATTATCTGATATATTTTGTCACTTAAACAATCTAAATTTGAATCTTCAAGGTCTTAATACAACAATTTTTAACACACAAGATAAAATTGAATCTATGATTAGGAAATTGATGCTTTGGGTTACTTGTTTAGAGAGAAATGTATTGGATTGCTTTTCAATGCTACAAGAATATCTCTCTATAAATAAAATAACATTGGATAAGTTGGTTAAAGCTAATATTAAGAAGCATTTGGAAGGACTTAATCCCACATCTAACAATAAATGAACAGGAAAACCTCTTTGATATTATTTCTGATGGTGAACTGAAAGTTAAGTTCTCAAAACTGCCTTTAGCTACTTTTTGGACTCAATTATTAAGTGAGTATGGGGAACTGTCAAAAAAGCTCTAAAAATATTATCCCCCCCAACAGCATATCTGTATGAAACTGGATTTTTATTCTTAATTTTAGTCAAAACCAAAAACCATCAAAGATTACATGTTGAACCTCATTTGAGACAAGCTATCTTCAATCACTCTGAACTTGATACTCTGTCATGAGAAACAAGCACATCCATCGCATTAACTTTACATGTAAATTTGTTCATCTTTTAAATAAATAAATCTGTTTTATGTTACAATTTTATAATATTAATTTTTTAAGGGAGTATACCATTTGACTGACTGGGTTCATAGTGGTACCCAACTAAAAAGGTTTGGAAAACCCTGCTCTAATCAATGGATAAACAGACAAAGAAACTGAAAGCATTATAAATTCAGGTCTAAGCTGAACATAGTTATCCATGTTAGTTTTTTTTTAGTTTCAGATACTAGCCAATGGTTATTAATTTATCATACAAACTTTTTCTAAGGTTTTAACTGCTCTAGAATGCCTGCAAAAGCAGTTCTTTAATAGGGTGCAGACATATCAATCACATGGATATAGTATGTACTGTAGTTTTACCTGCAAGTGATCCAACAAAAACTTGATGGGGGAAATGAGCCGCAATGAAGCACCTGGACAAACAAACACCGATGATGATGAAAGCATAAGAACTCCAGACAGCCACTTTTATCATTAATCTAGAGAGAAAAAGAGAGTACAGTGTATAGAGATTTGAAAAGTCCATCAGATTTTAACTTGAAAATAGGTTTTGAACCAGTTCAGCCAAATTGCATGTTACTTAGAAATTAAGTGATTAAGCTGTCATAAATACTGAATGATATTACTGTATTTCATCAGTTGAGTACAGTAAAAAAAAATAAATCTTTTTCTAATAAAATAAAACAAGTAATGACTTGACAAATATCCAAATTAATGATTATTTTTGAATTTATTTAAATTCATGGATTCCTTATAATTTTAACTCATGACTAATGGCATTCACCCCACTCTCAGAAATTACTGAAGCAACATCTATAACCTCTTGACCAATCCTTAAAGGTTTAATAGTAGTACACTATTTAAATATTTTACTATCAACCAGATTAATGTTTTAAAAATATGCAGGTACTACATAATAAATAAGGCTTTTTTTTGCTCTAAAGTAAATACTTCTTGACATACCTGCAATTTTTAACACTTTCATATGCCATAACAAATAGAGCTGCTGCAGTGACCATTGAATGACCAGAAGGGCTACCTGTAAGCATAAAAGCCTTTATTTAAGCAATGAGAAACTTCATTAAGTTCGCACTTGTGGTAAACAAACAAAAGTCTTTAGTTATTGTTCTTCACTATGTTAGATGGTGGTGACTGCATGGGCCTGATTTCCATTAAAAAAATAAAATCTCTTAAATCTACCTGGTCCAGTTTCACATGTCATTTTAACCTGTTGTATCACTGTTCCACTCGTGTATTTGCTTAATTCATATGCTTCATGAACCCACCAGTAAGGGCGTTCTCCATGTAGAACCCTGAAAAATTATATACAAGGCATGTATTAAACAGGATATACAAATGCTCTCAAAACTACTGACATATACACAAACATAATCATGCAGTCAGTGAATACTGTTTCCAAATGTACTTTATGTCAAAATGCATTCTTAAAAAAAAAAAAAAGAAGCTAAAGCTGTAAGTTTCATAAGTTGTTCAAATAGTACAAGGAATTAAAGAAGTCAGACAACACAACCTATGCATGCTTCGGATTCTAAAGATATTATCAGCATCATTTACTGTGGTTTTTAAACTGGCAGGTTTACTACTATCGTGAGGGGGGCATTAACTAATCCCATTCCTGTCACTATGCACCTGGTTTCTAGTATTTTCAACCTTGAATGGATATGTAAACAATGAAAACAATGCATCTCCTCACCCCATATGAGACAAAAGACTTTGCTGCAAAGAAATTTGAATTTATTGATCCTGTGGATACTAAAAGTAATGAAAAAATTAAACCATCAAAGATTCAGATTAATAATGGTGCAGCAATCAATGACCAAGCAGAAATGGCACCTGTTGCAGTGGATCACCATACAACCATATCAGCCAAGCTGCATGAGAAATTGTATACAAATGATCTGAAAATGTTAAAGCAGATTCCTAAAATTGGCAAAATTATAACAGAATAAACTAACCATTACTGTTTTTTTCCACATAAAAAAAAAACATACACAAAAGACCACACTTCAGTTTGTGGCATTGTCATTGCCTATAGTAATTATTTTGTTATTTATTTAGAAGAATATTTATTCAATTTTTTCTTAAACTTAATAGCTTGTGAAATCTTTTAGCTTCAGTTGCTTCTGCATGACTGACTTTCAGAAATTGTTATGTAGTGACTTTACTGTACATAGGAGAGAATTCTGAAAAGAAAACAACACATCTTTCCTGATGTTCTTGGAATTTGTGATCACTTTTGCACTGTAAGTTAAACAGAGAAGCAGAGTTATCCTTATTAATTCAGATTTAAAAAATATGTCTCAATCAAACAATTTTTCTTTTCAATCTTACTGACATTCTAATTTTAATAGTGTATAATAACAATAATAATTACAGTTTCCTTTAGATATACAGTACATACCATTTAAAAACAGAATTTAGCCATTCTGTGACAGCTGTTAACCATAGCATCTTCAGTCCACAGGATACATTTGAGAAATAGGTAATGGGGAAGTAAATGATGAATACATTTTTTGGATCACCCACATGAGATAAAAACATCATTAACTCGCTGTAATTCTGAAAAACAAAACAAAACAATCCTTAAAACTTATATCAACAAAAAAAGGAAGAATGAATCACATTTTTGTGTATAGTCAATTTGTATGGAAGTCTAATTATTTATATACAGTTCTTATTGTCTTGAAGCAGTGTATTTTGCAAATTGTTTGTAAACCTGTTAATTATGTTGAAAAGTGTAAGTTTTGCTTGGTAAAAAAAAAATTAGTTGATGGCTTCAATACAATGAGATACAAAAGTAAAGTTTCACATGCCAAAAGTAGATCTGAAAGATCTTGTTAAACTATGCTTTACAGAACTCAGGAAATATCCTACCAATCTGTAAAAGTAGATCTTTCTTCCAGCAGCTCCCGATCAATACTGTCCATTTTTATCTTTCATTATAAATAATAAAAATAATAATAAATAAAATGACCAATAATGTTGCTGTCTTACATTTGTAGAGTATTTTTAAAATATTTTTTCTCTTTACCAAGTTAGACAATCTGATCAAATAAATCATTCAACATGCACTAAAGTCTGTTAATCATTTTAGTTCTGGGAAAATGGGGATAATACTCTCATCAAGCTGCTAACTTTTCTAAGATGAAAACATAAATTGACAAGCATCAAGTAATTAAATGTATGCCTTGTTGTCAATTGGTTTTTACATCATTACAATTTCTGCAACAATATTATAAAAAAGGAATAGTTTAAACATGTTTGTCCACATTCAAAAAATTCAGCAAAAAAATGTCACAACTATCGTTCCCACAAGGACAGAGATCCATAATTTTTTGCAGTTTTTTCTTTCAAATCCGTTTTGTAATACAAAATCAAAAACTTCAGAATATGAGGGTATTTTCCAACATAATTTAGATACTGCATGCATTTTGTTAGTTTGGCCATTGAAGTTATTAAGATTAAGGTTGAAATGGAGGATCTTTAATCTGAGAAAACTTGGACAGTAAGCAGAGGGTTGATGTACCTTAAAGGATTATCAGAGAAGACAACAGTAAAGATTTTCAGTACCTTGAAAGTCACTTGGAGGTTCTGGATCATGTACAGACCATAGAGGTGAAGTGTTTCCATTCTTGCTGCTGTACACCTGATCACCTAATGATAAAATATAAAAAAATAAATAAATGTGTATATTAATAAGATAAAAATGTCAACATATACATACAAGAAATGCTTTAAGTCAAATAAAGATATGATACCTTAAAAATACGTATACAGTGGCTGCTATAACTTTGAACTCAGCCATAAAATAATTGTCTTGTGGAACAAGTTTATTTTTTATGTGCATGGATTTGTTTAATGTTTTTCTAGTTTTCTTTTTATTTTATAAAGTTATAACATTAAAAAAATGTAACAAGTATCACTGCCACCATGTACTTTTGACCACTAGCATTTTATGTAAAACTGTCTAGTTTTCCCCCTTAATCTAAAAACCTTCAGTAAAGTTTAATATTCATGTAGGTTGTCATTTGTATTATTATTTTTAAAATTTTGTTTTTGTGGTCATGCTTTGTTTTGAACCAAAACTGTACTGCTAAATTATAGTGCACAACATTTACTCATCTTACAGCATTACTAAACTAACATAAATATAGTTTAAAATCCTGAAAAGGGAGAATTAAGATCCAAGAAGATTACTGCAGTTTCACTAGGATTCTTAAGTTAAAAGTTCAATTACTGATACTTTTGTATTTGAAATTAATGTAGATGCCAATGCTAAAAACTAAAAACAAATTCTACAGAAAGGTAAAATGATCAAAAATCAAATATGACAATCTTGATTTAATATATCTTTGATCAAAATATTTCCTATGGTTTTTCCAAGAATCTAAAAATAAAGATATGGGTGCTACTTGAATAAAACCAAATATATATAAACTACACTTCAAAATAGTCTGCAGAAGGAAAACATGCCAGATTGTTTAAACAAGTACCTCACTATCTCGACTTGCTTATCTTGTAAGATGATCATAAACTTGTCACTTAATATATAACTTTCATTATAAAAGCAAAAAAAAATTTAAATTACAAAAACTGAGAAGATTTGTCATTTTCAGGAATTTCAGCTGCTTTGTTAAAAAGCATCATGGGTACTTAAAATTTATTTCTCATACTTTAAATGAAGCTGAAAATAGTTGTTCTCCAATCAATTATACATTCACCCATTGATTGATTTTATGTAAATATAAAATAGCAGACATAAATGAAAACTTACCAATGAAATATCATAAGATATTGTAAAATCTTGCTAAATCAAAACTCCAAATAAACTTAATACAGCATATTTAATTGTGTATATATTTTCTAAATCATGTTAATGGACATGAAACTACATTCATTAATAAACTGATTACATATGCTGTGCAGAATATTCATAATACATATATGAGAAAGCCCACAGTTGTGTGCACCAGCAATTTATCTCAAAAATACTTTGGCAAGGAGAGGGAAATATATTTTTTTAGAGTATGATGGTAGTTCTCTAAATACAAATGACTGATATTTTGGAGCTAATCCATAAAAACAAAGTTTAAAAAATTTATGCTACACGCTAAATAATAACCCTAAACACATTAGATACATAGATAATTGATTATTTTTATAACATTCTTAATATGATATGTGTATGAAAAATAAACTACAAGTCCCTGTAATTTAAAAAAGAAATGTTCTACTGGCAGCTTCGCTTAATATTTCATTATATTTATTACAGTACGTAAAGTGATATAGATTTTACGATCCAAAAGATTATTTTATGCATAGATTTCTTCCCTTTTTTTTTCATTTTCAAAATATTTCTGTTCACTTGAATGTTTTTTGTTACTGTTTAGAGTCGCTCAGCCCCCGACTTCAGCTGGGGTGGGGGGTGGAGGTCCCTGGTACCACATTAACTCCGACCGACAAAATTGTGTTGTTATTTTTTTGTTTGGACATTTGGAGCTCTAAAAGTACACAAATACATTAGTTACGTTTGTCTAAATTACAAAACTTAAAATAAGTGCTAGTTCGACGGACGGACGGACGTCCATCCCACCCCGACTGACTCCGTCTGGACACCGGTACTCTGCTCATGGTTCGTCTACTACACTACAACATAATACTGTAATAATGACCACGATGCTGGTGGTCTTTTAAGTTAATGTTTAGAATGCTATTCTGAAAGGTTTATAAGAAATTTTTTTAAAAATAAACGACATAAATATGATAAATACGACTTTGAAAATCAAGAAATCGCGTTTCCAACAGCAGCCCCCAGGAACACCGGACAGACGGCTGTAACTTCCAAGTTTGCAGTAAAGTTACCAACGGAAATAAACATTTTATATTATAAAAATTGCATAAATAATTTTATTTGATTATTTCATAATTTTTATTTTACATGTAAATTATTTTTTTTTTACAAATATTTTACGTCAATAATACATCAAATATTATTCGGCCCGTACCGCTCTTTTTTAATGCACATGGCGAACTCTGTGCTACGTTGTACATATTAGTTCTCCAGCGATGTCTCATTACAACTTCAAGAAAATTACCACGGTTCCTAATGCTAAGGTAAGATGCAGACAGCATGACAGCAGCTTAAATGGTTGTTTATATTTTATTAGAAAGAGGCTTTTGGTACATATTCCTATCAATTAGACGTAGTTGGTATAGTAATTACCTGGCTGGAAATCGTGTATTCAAATCTGCAGTTACTGATGTCTCCAGTCCCATCAGTTAATGGTAATTCTACTTGGAAAAATCGTGTACTGTACTGTACTGGTAGTGGAGTTACTAGTGTATGTAGTCCAATCAGTTAGACGAAGTTAGTACACTACTTGTAATACAGTATCACGATACGTCTACTACTGTATACTGTGCAGTCGCACAAACTTCAACTTCATTTAATGTTTGCCAGTGAATCATCATCATGTGTGGTCAGTTTAGTCATGCATCGTACTCGAAATAATTTTTCTCAACTTTTCTTCATGTTAACAATCTTGGCACTGGATGCTATTGCTGAACCTTGGCTTTAATTATCTGAAAGTAAAACTGCTTTTGATCTATTTTTTTTCTTTCTCAGGACTTTGTTGATATTATTCTCTCAAGGACGCAGAGGAAAACACCGACTGTTGTACACAAACATTACAAGATCTCTCGCATTCGACATTTTTACACACGTAAAGTGAAATTTACGCAACAAAACTGCCATGACAAACTCAGCAAGATTATTGAGGACTTCCCTAAACTTGTGGTATGTTTCTCATCCTTTTGTAGAAATCATTAATGAAAGTAGAATTACTTTTCAGGTCTGACATACACCAGGAGTAAACAACCTCATCTTAGTTTCTAGTAGACAAGCGTAGTGGTTGGGATGATCGTTTAGTATAATACTAGTCACAATGTAAAAGTTAACATTAGTTGCTCTTCAATAAACCATGTCAAAATGTGGACTATCTTACAACTGAAATACACCGATTTTTTAAAAGAGCCTATCTAATTGTTTTGTTTTTGAATGAATAATATTAAAATGAGCAGGTAAACTTACATGATATTATTTTTTATTAGCAGTGGCATAGAATTTCAGAATCTTTTTATTAGTTAGACATTGTTTTTGGCAAACAACCTTTGTTTCTCTGGAATGTTCTAAGCAGAAATCTTTCATCTAGTGTGTACAAAAAAGAAAGACTATAAAATTTTGGTTGGTATGAAAAGACTGATGGTAAAAGAAACTTTCTTGTTGGAATTAATAATAAATACATATGGGATGGTGTATGCTTGACTGGTAGTAGTCCCAGTGTTAGTGAACAAGGGTATTCAAAACTGACCTGATACCAAAGTCTCTATGAAACCTATAGTTGTCTCAAGTTTAATTAACAACACAAGTGAGTATTATTAAATGTTGAGAACTTCATGATTTGGGCTGCATTGGCTTGATCTATCAGGATTGATTGTCATTCAGTGTTGTGCTTGTTGGAGATGGTTGTCTGCCAATGTTGCCATACATCCAGGGGAGGGAGGAGTTTTGATGACCACTCTGCATTGATGAAAGAGCCAGTACAGATAATACTACCATACTCCTGACTGGTGAAGTTGCTGAGATCTTTATATTCTGAATAGTTACATGCATTTTACATGGAGGCTATACAGGTTCACAGAATTCTAATGGATCATACTATTGGCCATGTAAATTTGTGCAAGTAGACTGTTTTATGACTTTTAAAACAAAAAAAATATTACCCTGTCTAATTGAAAAATGGTGAAAAGTTAGTTTTTTAGACATATTTTTCTAGTTGTATTCAACAACATCTGTCCATCAGTAGCTGGTTGGTGTCAAAATGTATCTTGCCTTTCATATTAGAATATTCAGGTTCTTCACTATTATAAAATTAATTTTGAAACATTTCTGAATATGCATTAAATTGAAGTCTCTATTTAATTTTTTTATTGTAGGATGTGCACCCTTTTTATGCTGATCTGATGAATGTATTGTATGATAGAGATCACTACAAGCTAGCTTTGGGGCAAATTAACCTGGCACGTCACCTGATAGATAAGTGAGTAGTACTTAGTTAATTTTTATTGTTTTTTTTTTTAATTTTACAGCTCCATATTTCCCAACAGGCTGCTACTTCCAAATTGTTTATCATCCCTTGTATTTTGACAAAGTTTTTGTGAAGGAGGGAAATTTTGAGTTCCAAGGAATTATTGTAAAACCCTCTCATTCAGGCTGTATGAACAGAAATATTGTTTCATGTAATTTCAGCATTGGCAGAGATTACATAAGGCTTTTGAAGTATGGTGACTCCCAATACCGATGCAAGTCACTCAAGAGAGCTGCTTTGGGCATGTAAGTATTTTCTTTGTTGTTGTGTTTGCCCCACCATATCATGATTTCAGCAGCATCAACCACACCATTTCAACTGTTGTGCCAGAAGAAAACAGGTTAACAATATTTAATCAATATCTGATAATGGTAGATGGATGTTCACTTCAAACAGATTGGGGGAGGGTTAGTGAAGATCTTGAGTGTTTCTTGTTATTTGGGTTTCTTTTTAAATTTCATTTTCATTTCATGTTTCAGGATGTGCACAATTCTGAGAAAACAGAAGCAAAGTTTAGAGTATCTGGAGCAAGTACGTCAGCATCTCTCCCGTTTGCCTTCCATTGATCCAAACACGAGAACACTCCTGATTTGTGGTTTTCCAAATGTGGGAAAATCTAGTTTTATCAACAAGGTGGGTAAAAGTAAAGGTAGTGGTTGTGGGGGGGGGGGGTTATGTTTATAGTTTCTTAATTGGTAGTTCTAATAAATATATATATATAATAAATTACATTTTTGCTTTCATCTGTTTTTTTTTTCTTTGTCTGCAAAAAGAATGCTTTTTCTTTTGTTTTAATTGGATAGAACATTTTTATGGATCTGATTTAAATATTTTTGTGTTTATATTAATTGCTATTCTAAATTTGATATCTGTTGTTGTTTTTTGCTATATACAGTATTGAAAACTTATAGAAATAGGAAAAAAATTGATAAAATCACATCACACATGTAAAACTGAAATGCTTCATAGTAAAGTAAAATGTTGATGTAGTGTGCTGTGATTGGTTGGCATGCATGCAATCAGAAAGTGATACTCCTGTAGAATGACTATAAAAGTATAGAGTAGTGATATTATTTAGTGTGGTGAAGACTACGAGGTCTGTTGAAAAAGTATCCGACCTTAGGCTGGGGAAAAAAAATTACGTACTAGGTGGGGTTCAATTGCTAATCCCCTTTGAAGTAGGCTCCTTATGCCTCTACACACTTAGCCCAGTGATCCTTCCAATATTCAAAGCACGTCTGGAATGCTTCTTCCGGAATGGCTCTCAGCTTCGCTGTTGCATTCCGCATGATGTCCTCTCGGCTCGCAAAGCGGGAGCCTTTCAGCAGCATCTTCATTTTTGGGAACAACCAGAAGTCAGAAGGAGCTGTGTCTGGAGAGTAGGGAGCCTGGTGAATGAGCAAAATGCCTTTCTTTGCCAAGAAACCTTGGATCAGCTGCAACGAATGAGCCGGGGTGTTGTCATGATGCAGCTGCCAGTTTTGCGAGGCCCACAGATCCGGTCTCTTGTGCCAAACTGCATCATGAAAACATCGGAGAACTTCCTGATAGTACTCCTTTGTAACTGTTGTTGTTCTGCTGTGTATTCGTGATGCACAATGCCTCGGTAGTCGAAGAAAACAGTCAGCAGCATCTTGATTTTGCTCTGGACCTGACGTGCGTTTTTGGGCCTTGGTGACGTTGGGTGCTTCCACTGTGATGACTGAGCTTTGGTTTCCGGGTCGTACCCGAACACCCACATCTCATCTCCAGTTATCATGGTATTCTGGAACTCAGGATCCATCTTGGCAGTATCCAGCAGGTCCTGCGCAACCTCAAGACGAAGTTGTTGTTGTTCCTGAGAAAGCAGCTTGGGCACAGCACAAGCCCAAATTCTCCTTTAAAATTGCATGTGCAGAATCTTTACTGATCCCAACCTTGTCATCAAACTCCCACACCTTCAAACGACGATCCTCCATTATCAAGGTCCGCACTTTTTCAACTACAACTGCATTGCGGCTTGTTGACGGCCATCTTTGAACCTGTTGTACCATTCTTTTATTTTGGTAACACCCATGGCATTGTCAGCAAAAGCCTGTTGAATTTTGCAAATTGTTTCCACCTGGGTATCTCCAAGCTTTTGGCAAAACTTGATGCAAAATCGTTGCTCCACATGTTCCATCATCATGAGCGAAATGAAAATGCAATGAGTAGATAGTACAGAGCACCTCTCACGATAGCTACCTGACAGCGACTGACGCATCCAGCAAGCCCACCAAAAACCATGCATGCGCATGAAGGCATGCGGCTCCACTATGCACACTTTTGCTTGCTTAACGTCATTACTTCCCACGGGGAAAAATAAAATCGGAATCTTTTTCAACAGATCTCGTAAGGCTTTTGGGAAGGAAATATCACGTGATGAGCTTATAGAAGTCAAAGGCTACTTTATGCAGCAGATTGAAGTCTGACTTCACGTTTCAGAAGTTGCTGTATGCAAGACTCTGAGTAGGATACACAAAACTGTTGCTGTTGACAATAGACATGGTTGAGGAAGAAAGCCCAAACTCTCCAAAAGTGATGTTAAGTACCTCAGGGTGTGTTCTCTACATGATAGACAACTCAGTAGAGATTTTGTGAATGACCAAGATGCAAGTATGGGTGCTAGTGTTTCTTAAGAGCAGTATGATCCACATTAGAAATAAGTGGTCTCAGTGGATGTGTAGCGGTCTGAAAAGCTTTGCTGAGGAGAGGCAACAAAATGGCATGGCTGAAAGAAACATGAATCTGTTTGTACTGTTTGGCAATAAACAATGCAAATTTGTTCAAAGGCATACTGATAGGTAATATAACAGTCAGTGTACAACAACTGCAGTAAAGCATGGGGGTGGATTTCTACAAGGTTGGGGATTTGCATACAATCAAAGATACACTGACTGCCAATGAATACAGGCAGATTCTCTATGCCATATCTCATTGGGTTGGGATCCATCTTCCAACAACAGTGACCCAAAGCATACAGCCAATGTGGTGTAAAACTATCTGCAACATAAATAGATTGATTAAGCACTCACAGAGATGCCTTGGCTTTCACAAAGCCCTGATATGAACATCATTTGAGACCATATAGAGTTATATGACTACTGAGAATGTCAAACAACAAAAAATTAAGATGAATTGTGGAAAGTGCTGTGATATTTAGAACAACATTCTGTGTCATCCATTGATAACTTGTATGAGAGCATGAAAACAAGGTGTCATGCCATATATAAAACAAGGGGTGCTCATTAAACTATTTTTTAAAAAAAATTGATGGAAAACAGAGTTTGAATTGCATAAGTTTTCTGTCTGACAACAAAGACATGGGTACTTGTCACTAGAGAACTACATGCACATGTCATTTGACTGACTTGGTTTCAGTCTCAATGCTGTTGGAATCATTTGTGTGTTGTTTTCTATTCAGATTACCAGAGCAGATGTTGAAGTTCAGCCTTATGCTTTCACAACAAAATCGCTCTTTATAGGTCATACAGACTACAGGTACCTGAGATGGCAGGTAAGAGATGATTGTGCTAACGTAGATTGCTTCTGTAGTTCAAAGAAAATTGTTTATCTTTATTTTTAAAACATTTAATCTGAATCAAGTCTAAACAAGAATTGCTTAAGTGTACAAAGTTTTTACAAAGAGATTAATAACTGTATATGCTGGTAACAGTCTTCAGCATTTTTTAAAAATTTCTGTTCTTTTTTTTGGAAATTCTTCACTTAAAGAGAGTTGTGGCAGGACATTGCATGGAGAATTTAGGATAAATGCTGAATGCTTATTTTAATCTTTGTGCTGCAACAAACATTTGCATACATTTTCAAAATGTGCTGTACAAATGTTTAAGACAAATCTTATGAAATATTAATTTTTTAATACAGTAAAATTTAAGTTTTCAACATTTTTTAAACTAAAGTATGTATAATTACAAAAAAAAAATACTTACATTTTTCATGATGCATAACTGCTGATTTTCAAAAGATTAACTGTAAATAGAAACATGTAACTGGCACTAAGAGTATAAAATAATAATTATGCAGTGTATTGTGTCTGAGTGTAAAAAGGAGGTAGACGTGCATGTGTGTGTGCTGGATTGGCTATAAAGAAAAAACGTTTAATCTCAGAAATTTAAATCTAATTGACTAGTTGTCTGCTTAATAAATGGTAGCTCAGATAACCTGTTATAATAAAATTTCGTTGTTTGACACCAAATTGATTGTAGATGTATTAAGTAATCGTTTTTGTGTACTACTACATGTATTGGGTACTATCTGATGTCAAAAAACTGGATTTTTTTGTCTGTTTGGTTCAACTATTTTTTTGCTTCTGTGGAATAAAATGTGATGTTTTTTTTTCTTTCTTTTTTGATTCTGAAAGGGTTAAATTTGATTGCTTGAAATTAAGGTTCAGTCTCTAGCATGCCTATTGTTTATTTGTGCTGCCTCAGTTTCATGTTGGGAAATGTCACATTTTTGGAGACCATTCTTAGAAGCTTTATCTCTAAGCAAGTGATTAGTCATCAAAGAGACTTCACTGCATGCATAGTTAGTCTCAAGAAAGGATCCCAATGTATATGCAAGCTTTTAATAATCTTTGTTGATAAAAGAAAGATTTTGAATCAGTTTTAATTTCTGAATCAGAAAGTGCTAACAGTTGAACATGAAGACTAGGATTGCTTTTTCTAAGATCTAATTTAATTTGTTCCTTATTTAAATTGGTTTTGTTGTCAACTTAAAAAAAAAAAGATGTGTATAGTATTTTTTCTTTAAAATCAATTTAATTGAATTTCTTTTAGGTGGTGGACACCCCAGGCATATTGGATCATTCTTTAGAAAATAGAAACACAATAGAGATGCAAGCCATCACAGCTTTGGCTCACCTGAGAGCAGCTGTCATCTACATCATGGATGTCTCTGAACAGTGCGGCTTCTCCATAGAGCAGCAGGTGAGTTAAAATTCACTTGTCGACCCGTGATTCTAAATTGGTTTGGGGAGAGCTGAGTTTGTTAACCTGTTGCATGGGGGTTTTCTCAACAAATTTGGAGAAACTTGCTCTGTTTATAGAACAAGATCTGCCAAGATTTTATTTAGAATGCCCCTCCAAAAAAAACAAACAAAAAAACACCATTGATAAGCCATTGTGTCAGATAAAATATAAACAGCAAAATGTTTCTTATCCTGTATTGTGGTGTGAAACATTTATAAAGATTGAGGGCTTTTCCTGAAGTTTTTGAACCATTGCAAAAATTTCAGAATTGTGACAAATAAGTACAACTATAGCATCTTGTCATGTTTTGTAAATTCACACATGTCTAAACAGACTGTGTGTTCTTCTGTGTCATCTGTCAATCAAAATTTTAAGTTCGGATATTCAAATATGAAAAAGTTTGACACATTGTTATTACATTAAAATTTTCTGAATTCAGGTGGCAGATTGATTAATTCCTATTTCTTGGGTTATTCTTTTCTAGGTGGAACTGTTTCATAGTATCAAGCCCCTCTTTGCCAACAAACCACTGATCGTGTGTGTTAATAAGATCGACATCTTGAAGATAAATGAACTGCCAGTAGAAAAAAAGGTAAAGATGAATGAGCAAGTTATTTTTCTTCGTGTTTTGCAAATGCAATTAATGTGCAACTTAAGATGCAGTTATGTGATGTGTAGTATTCTAGTTATGGTCACAAAAGTAGGGCACAGGTCAGGCCAGACACTATCTTCAGTGGGTGAAGGACCCTATTAGTACTTTCCTTATTAGATGTGGGTAGAAAGGAGACCTACACCATTAGGGTGGTAAGAGAAACCACAGTATTAGCTTGTTGACTGGGGTTGGTCTTGAGCAGAACTTGTCAGCATGGTGTACAACTGAAATAAATGAATGCATGACTTAGAAAGCTGGTGTTTTTTCTGAAAAACCAAGCTTTGGGCATATCACCTCTCCAGTGCTTAGTAAAATAAGGAGTTTCCATTATATATAAAGTGAAATGTCATCAGTTGAAGATTAAATTTTTGGGTACTCCCAATGATTTTGTGACTAATGTTCTCATTATTAACAAATACAACAGGTGAGATGTTAAACAAAGGTCATTTTGATCTAGACTGGTGGAATATGTTAATGTGTCATGGTCATGGTATAGAAGTGATCTTACTCAGATGCTACTATCTTGTAACTGAACAACATGAACTGGACAGTTTATGTAATGTAGAAATTGAGTTCTGTTTGCCCTTGAGCAACTTGTGACTTGAATTAGATGGTTTCTGATGTTAATGGAAAATTCACCAGAAAATAGTCATACACAAAAAAAAAAAAAAAAAACTTAATCAGGACATTTTTCTCAATAAGTTTGCATGCATAGCTAAAGAATTTTATTTTAATGGATGAATGTAAACATTTTTTAAAGGTAGTAAAGTTTTTATTTTACTCCGACCAGATGATTATTGTTACTGTTTCTCTTTAAACATGTTTTTGAAAGTACCATAGTGATTTTTATAAAATACATTGTTGTTTGTTCTTACACAGAACTTGATAGAGAGTTTTGGAAAGGAAGACATTCCAGTTATTTCGATGAGTACCCTGACTGAAGAAGGAGTGATGAACGCAAAGCTTGAGGTCAGCTGAAAGTCTATCTTGATTGTGGATTTTTATCTTAAACAGTTGTTTTTTCAGTACAAACAGCCAGTTTATATAGATTGAACTTTGTATTGTTTTTGATGGTAATCTTTTATGATCAGGTGCTAAGAACGTCTCATATCATATTTCCTCTCTCAACTCTTCCGAGATTGAATCTTGAGGCTGATACTTCATAATATATTGTATTTATTGCATCATCATTAAATGTGTGTATAAATACAAAACGTTGTCGTTATAATAATAGCAATTTATTTCTTTAATTTTTTTAACTGATTCCATTGGTATGCTTTTGTGACTGAGTAAAGGTGCATTTCTAGCTTATTAAATATTGGATTGTCAATCATAGAAATTTGCATGTTTGTACATTAGCATGCTGTGTACTAATTTTTTTTTTTTTTTAAAAATCCTTTCCTTTATTTTCTCTCTTTGCAAAATTTATATGTGAAAAGTTTAAATTAGTTTTCATTTGAATGTTATGGCAGAAAAAACTAAAACTGACCAATCTTTTGTTAAGGCAGAATGAACAATTTTTTAAAATTATTTACAAAATGAAGAAAAGCAAGAAATGAATTGAATGTCAAATAAAGAAAAGATTCCATTAGCCTTATTTGTTTTCCAGGTTGCTTTTATGGTTACATTTAGCAGGAATTGTCTACTATAGGTTTTCAGCTTCAAGTGTGATATTTACTTCTCTAAACTTTAAATCTATACAGTTCAGTCTGGGCTGTGATATTCCTTTTTGCTTCCTCATCCTTCACTATATTTATAGCTCTATCTACAGTTATGTCCAAAGGTTTTGCATCTCCATAGAATTTCAAAATTTTGCTTAATAAAGTCTAATTAAACCTGCTGAATTTGCATAAAAGATTTACTGAAGTGCATACTGCCTTGTTTCTGCATACTTAACGGAGAAATTATCAAAATTGAAAAATGTGACAATACAAATACATGATGAGAGTTGGGACTCAGTTCAAAAGCAGACATTTAGACAGGGCCATGGGTACAGTGCCAAACTGTAAGGATGTGGTTTGAAAAGGGATTCTTTGAAATTTCTAGGTTGATGCGAAACCTTTGGCCATGGCTATAGGTTGTAATATACCTCTGATGAGCTCTTTACTAGCAACCCAAACAGGTTTCTGTGTAGTTTGTTTTTTTCTTTTGTACTTCCTTAGTAGGAAATAGAAAGTGGATAAAAGTAACTTGCTTGTGTATGCCA
This sequence comes from Nautilus pompilius, assembly GCA_018389105.1. Classification (NCBI taxonomy): domain Eukaryota; kingdom Metazoa; phylum Mollusca; class Cephalopoda; order Nautilida; family Nautilidae; genus Nautilus; species Nautilus pompilius. The sequence goes on along the minus strand of JACATO010000128.1, from coordinate 1,520,978 downwards.
AATTGGTTGAGTTTTTTTTTTTTTTTGCAGGCTTGTGACAGACTGTTGGCCCACAGAGTTGAAGCAAAGATGAAATACAAGAATCATGAAGTCATTGAAAAACTTCATGTTGCTGTGCCTGCAAAACGAGATGAGAAGGTGAGCTGTCATTTCTCATTGTATTGATTTTATTGTCAAGATATCCTAGTGTAGGTGATTGTCAGATACTGAAAATTGGCTTTCCCAGGGTGAGCTTCATTTGAATTGGAGGTATACAGTAAGAGCTCATGTTTGTTTGTCCTGCTGTTAAGGTAGGACAGACAGGTTTTTTGGTCGGTCTATCACCGTGAAATAGGGACGTAGAAAGTGCTGATTCACTGGAATCTTATGGTGTTACATCATTTAGAGATGTCAGGAAGTATCATCAATCTTCATATTGCTCAATGTCCATTTTTAGAAATATCAGTCCAACCTAACTTAGGGCAGGTAGTGCTTGCTTCTTGAAGTAAATATTTTAATAGAAATGAGCATTTAATTTGTGTAACTTGTAGAATGGAAAAAATAAAGATTCAGGCTTACATTTTGGTAGTAAGGTGGTTAGATCAGATAACCAGGGCTTGTTTGCAATCCTTCATGTGGGGGATTTCTGATCTGATATGGTCATAGTACAAACTCTCAGGGTCAAATCTGAATAGCCCAAACTCATGAGAGCCAGAATGCTATGCCAATCCATTTCCATAATAAACTTAAACTAGCTTTCTTCTAAGAGGCTACATTTAACAGTGCCAGCCTAATACAGGTTAAGTCAACTTCAAACTTAAAGAAATGCTTCATTTTTTCAAAAATACCGGATTGACCAATACTATTTGTTTTTGTTTTACATATACACATATCCCCCACCACCACTATAGAGTAAATAATTGAAAAAGGTAAAGAAAGAAATGTATCTTTTCTCTTTCTTTGTTAAAATTCTTGTAAATCCTTTTAGATGAGACCTGCATTCATCCCTGAGGCAGTGAGACAGAAGCATGAGATGATGGACACAGGTGCCAGGGAACAGAAAAGGAAATTGGTAAATGTCTAAGTTTTTGATCATTATTGCATCGATTCTAAGGTTTAGGAAAGAAATTTGATGCCGGGTGAGACTAAGTTCTATATATAAACTATTCCTGTTTGCTTTGCAGTATTTTCTGACCTCTGTCATGAATAGTCAGACATACAGGTGGGAACATGTTATATTGGAAAGTTATCACAGCTTTCTTTCTAGAAATACTTTCTGCTTATTATAAGGAACTGCATCGTTGAAATGCTGAGTTTTATTTCAAATTCTATTAAATACATAGATTAGTATTACTTTAGACTAGTTTCTGAGGTGAAAACCAATTTGGAGTGTGACTTTTGACGAATGAAAAACAGTGGAAATACTTCACTTGAAGGATTTTATTGGCTAAAAGTTTGGTTTGTTTCCCATCTACCTCATTGTGTCCTTAATCACTCTTTTACTTGGCTCTGTGCTGGTACGCATGTGTTTACATTGTTCAAGAAATGGAAGGGGCATATTGAATAAGTCCTAGCTAATTTTATATTCAATTTCAATGAAACTTTGCTTTCAATAAATGTAAAAGATTTACTAAAGTTATGAAAACTGTAATTCTTTCTAGATTATTGTTTCTCAAATGAAATCCACTTTTTTGTTAGTGGATGTTTTTTTTTTTAACTTTAAATTGTATTGATAGTATTTTTTTGCATGAAGTATGTTGCCTTCACTAACCTATTATTTAATCATTAGGAAAAAGACATTGAAGTGGAGATGGGAGATGATTACATCCTGGACTTGAGGAGTAAGTAAATCATTCTTTGTCATATGGAGAATTTCTGTAATTTTCAAAGCTCTATCTTCATTAATCAGTAGATTACAGTGAAGAATTGTAATGCTTTGGAGAAATTATATACCTTTTTTTTTTTACTGAAAATGCATTCTTTGTCATACACTAACATTCAACATGGCCATGCATTTGAGCTTCTTTGTTTGTTTGTTTGTCTGTTTGAACAGAAACTTGGGATCTGAAGAACTCAGAAGAGATGTATGATGTTCTTCCAGAAATGTTTGACGGTCATAATGTGGCAGACTTTATCGATCCAGATATTATGATGGTGAGAAAGTGGGCTGGAGAAGTTTTGGATCCTAGCCACCATAGCATTTTATTCAATTTAAATCTGTTGAAATATGAATTTCAAAACACATTTTTAGCTTTTTGGCATTTCTAAATTTTTAGTTTTTGACACATACCTTTTTTTTTTTTAATTAAAAAAACAACAAATTCTATTCACAAAGTCTGTAGGGACATCTTTTTTCTGTGTTAGATGACAGAACTGGTGGTGATGTCACAGCACAGATAATGTAAGGTCTGTAATTATTTCCTTAAAATTGGATTATGATGCACAATGTGAATATGAGTATAGACAGTCATGAAAACTTTATTTCATTTATTTAGACAATAAGTTTTAAAAAAAAGTTCTTCAAATTCCTGTAGCCAAAAATACAATGTCATTATTATTATTATATAGCCTTGCTAATAAACAGTGACAAAGTTATCAAACAGGTATACTGTGGTAAAGGTTCTGTTTTATTTTCCTGACTTCTGTATTACTAAGCCAGTGGAAGATATATGCAGTTGTAGAGTTAATGCTGTGATCTATCTACTAATCACAGTAGAAACAAAATTCTTTTATATCTCTAAAAGAATTTATGGGATGAAAACCTAACATTGCTTTCCTTTTACTACTTGAGACACTTGAATGCAGCTGGTTCAACATGGCTGTAATAATGTTAAAAAATACTCATCTAGCAGTTTGGATTGAAGATAATTTTTTTTCAGATGTTGTGAACTGCTTATGCGTTGTTGCCACTGATAGTAAAAATTACCAATAATTAATGCCTGTCCCCCCCCCTTTTTTTTTTTTACATATGAATGTTTCTTGCAATTTTCTGAAAGCTGTAGGCGTAATAAACTTTTTCAATTTGTTTTGTTTTCACCTCCCTGTACAACTACACAAGAGAGCAAGTTTGTCATCGGGCAGCGCACATACAATACCATGAAGACAACTTTGAATCTGGCTTAAAGTTTAAAGGGGGGTTGTCCTCGTAGCCATCTTGCACTACTAAACAAACAATTTGGTCAACTCTTTCAGGTTTTGATTCTAAAAGTTTGCCCAAGAAAATTAAACCAGTTTTGTCAGGTATTAAATAGACTTTCATGCCAATAAAATTATTACCAAATCTTTAGTGGAAGTTAAGTCTGACTCTTCCTTTTATTCCAGGAATTACTGATGAAATCTCTAGAATGCTCAACGAACACAACATTGGTGTTTTCATTGCTTCAAAGACCCTATAGATACCAAATGTATCCCTGCTATTTACACAGTTAGGGTCTCTGAACAGAAAGTCAGTTTAATAACCTCAAATCTTCATTTTCCTCACATATCATAACAGTTCTCCCATTTGGTCTGACAGCAAATTTCTAACACATGAATTCAACAAAACACACTGAAATCAAAGAATCCATTCTCATTTCCCTACACAATGCTATTAATAGAATCAAGAGAGATTTTTAGAATTGAAAATGTTTCTTTGTTCCTCACATTGTTATAGGTTCTATGCAAATGAAAATATTTTTTTTTATTATTCTTCCCTTGTACATCTGGTTAGTTTGTAACCTTTTCTTTTGGATATAATTTCCATTTGTATATCTTGCTTTGACAAAAAGCTAAACACAAAGTTAGTGAAATCTCTGATTTTATTCCCATTTAAAAATTATATCTAGTATTATGTAACATTTAGAAAGTCTCAAGAACTTATTAGAGGTTTCCTAATATACATTTAATGATTAGGTATGCTGGTATCCTGGGGTTATGTGAAAATTAAATTTTTTATTATAACATGGTTTGACTTCAGGCACATGAAAACTTGGTACAATTTTAGGTTCCCCCATACTTTTGGAGCTTTATTCCATTTCATATTTGTGATCCCTTATCATTATGGCCCAAGAAAAAAGATAATGAGACCATGGTGTGTTCAGGATTTTTTTACCATAGCCACACAAAAACTTCTCATCTAGTGTTAGTTTTACTGATAAGAATATTGGATTTTAATTTCAAGAAAATGGAAGAGCTGGAGCGTGAAGAGGAGTTGCGAGAGCACGCAGGTTTCTATGAGAGCGATAAAAGCGAAGAAGGGGAAACTCAAGAAATGAGAAAAACTGCAAAAAGGTAATTTCCTTTTTTTTTACAGAGCTAGCTTCTGTTAAATACTGAGAATGCCATAGTGTCATGGTAAAAGTTAGCAATTCCTTTGCTCACCAATGTGGATTAGAGAGAGAACATACGTTTTCATTAACTTAAAATGTGGAAAATGTTCCAGCAACAACTAACTTCATTAGCAGGTGTTACTTTAAATTATACAGTATTAATAATAACAATTTTTTGCTAACAGGTAATTTTATCAGGAACTCAAATGATATTGAATTTGTTGTTTTTCTGCTAACCTTTGTGCTGAACACAGAAAACTCCTTTAGTTTGGGTTTTTAGTCTTTCTTTAAGATATTTCAGCAAAGAAACAAAATCTCATGCAGCTGTGACTGCCACACATTCTATTTTCTACAACTACCTCTGCTTTAAAATTTCTGGATTAAAAAATAAAACTCTCCTGCTGTATTCTGATAGTGAATAGTTAAAAAAGAAACCTTGACCTGTGTCTGGGCAAAAAAAAAGCATTATTATTTGTTTCAGCATTGGAAAAGAATGCAGCAACAATTTGTATTCCAGCAAAGTTACCGTTATCAAGATATAAGTGTAGTAATAATAATCTCCAGTTGAGTCTAATGCAATAACAAATGTACAGAAAAGAAAAAGATTCTTTAACTTTGAGAAAAAGAGTCTTCATTACCATAAGCAATCTTAGCTTTTCTTGGAAAGGTTCAGGCAAAAACCCCACAAACAGTAGCCAGCAGCAGCTGATCTACTGTGTGTCAAACAGCCAATGCTGTTCTTTAAGTTTGCCAAACTCATCAAAATAGTTTCTTTGGTATTTGTAGCAAAACCTGGTGTAAATTGTTTGAAATTCATGTTTTCTACAAATTTGTTTGTTTTGAAAGTATATAGTGTGTGTTTGGTTTAAAAATGTACTGCAAAACTTGCTAAATCTAAGTTCCAGGCTCTTGAGCATACTTGTTGATGATAATTATGGGCTGTGTGTTGGATATTCACTTTGCTTTTAGAATCCGAGAGAAGAGAAAACTAATCATTCTAGAATCAAGAGAGCAGAGGAAGGAGAGGTCCAGAATGCCAAGATCAACCAAGAAGGTTAGGAAGACAGACCTAGAGAGCCAAATGGAAAAACTGGGTGTAGAAATAGAGAACAAATCAAAGGTTTGATATTACCAGCTTTAAATATACAAAGAATTAGCATTTAGTATTTAAATTTTAGAAACGAATAACTTCAAATTTGCTCAGAAATAGAGAAGAAAAAACATTTACAGCTGGCTTTGAGAGAAAAGTTAGTTTCATACTACTGTTGCTGTATGGCAGGACTTAGTTAACTTGTTTGAATTATTTGTGTATTCTTGAACAACAGAAGGTGATTCTTTAATTTGAGTTTGCTAACAAAGTAAGATTAGCAAATTTAACTTAATACATCAACCAATTTTACAGGCGTATATGTATGCATGCATTGATACATTGAACATGTTAATCAGTTTTTTTTCCTTCAAAGATGTGAATGTAAAACATCTGATTTATTTATAGACTCACTATGCTACTCAGCAGTCACGCAGTGCATCCAGAAAACCATTGAAGAGGAAGAGAGAAGAATCAACCAGCCAGGCTCGCAGCAGCAGCCGTACACCAAGAGACCAGTCTGGCTTGAGGGATCAGTCGGTTAGTACTTTTCATTTACATTGACTATACAGCACTTAATCAAAAGCAATGCCGGTCAGGTTTCATTTGAATGATGTCTCTGAGTAAATTTCTTGCTCTTCTTAGGTGGACAACCAGTGTCTCCATTTTAGACTTTGATGTCAGAATGTTCAAACAGATTTAAAGTGCTACTGAATTAGTGGGGTTGGAACTCACCCCCCCCTTCCTCCAAGTATTAGATAATAAAAAAACACCAGTTAAAGATGGTCATGTAGTTTTTTTTTTGATTGCTTGGCATTGGTACACTAAGAGTAAAGATTTTTTTTTTTAATGCTTGACGAAAATGCAGTGCCAACTTACACCCTTAGCTGTTTTTATTTATTTACTCCTATTAGCAGCACTGATAAATCCATTTAATGCTGTTTTTCCTTTCTAGATGGTGAAAAAGGTGAAGAAGATTGCTCTAAAGGCTCTGAAACCATTTATAATGGGATGTAAAAAAGGAGAATCAGACAGGAGCATACCATCAATGAAACCTAAACATCTCTTCAGTGGGAAACGCAAACAAGGCAAGACTCAGAGGAGGTAGATGAAGTCTCTACGGTAATAAAGGATTATCTGAATTCTTGGTAGATATGAATTTCTTCATAGACAAAATTTGAAAAATGGGGATTAAGCTATAATTATGTTACTACTGTTGTAAATCATGCAGACTCAGGTTTCTATAATCTTTGATGTCCACAGACTGAACAATTCACCAAGCTCGGGTCTGGTAATGCCAACAACACAAGATTAGGCCTCCTAATTTGGAGGAAGCAAGCAAGCAATCAGGTACACTGTCCTCTCTTGCATGCTCATGGCCATAGTGCCTCATTTATACCAAGGAATTCTACAGACCCTGCAGCTAAAGAGAAAATGTGACAAGAGTTTAACAAGCCAGTAAACAGAAATTTATTGTCTAACTTACACTTTCTTTTTTAATGCCTTTATTAGGAGTACGTACATCTGTCACACCAAAAGAAACAAATTATACAAAAAACGTTTTTGTTTCTTTTTTCAAAGTTCTAAATTATAAATAGCAAAACTGTAAAAATTTCAATTTTTCTCTTTTTTTAAAATACGGTGGAAGATTGAATTCTTCAACAAGAATTTGCTGCTGTCATGCCTCAGTAATTCTACTGGTAACTGAACATCACTTGGATTCCCATAAAATTAAAAATTGCTTGTACTTCAATTACACTACAGAAGCTGTTCATGCAGAGCTATATTACACATTTCACTGACTCTAGATCAGTTGGATTGCAATGTTGCTGCATGACCCTTGTAGGGTGAATAAATAGTACACCCAGTGATTGACCTGCCATGGTTCTTTATGGCAATCTCCAGGCACTAGCAATTCTATGAGATGATCACAGTAGCAGCAGTAACCAAAGTTATCATGAAACCAGATAAAGATGGGGTGGTTCCCTGACATGGATGTGGTGGCATCTTCCTCTTGTTCTGGATTTCTGGTGATTGAGTGTCAGGAGGACACACAACATTATCCTCCTGCAATTCAAAAGTAAAAAAAAATTATATAAAATATTTTCAGTTTACATTCAACAACTAAACAACAATTTTAATGAGTTGTTTCCAGCTAATATGGTTATCACTTTCTAGAAAACTAATTCTAATTAACAGACTATCATGATCATAGCCCAGGCAGTTCTAATAGTTATTGCTACTGTTACAAGAAGAGAAAGCAACCACCACCAATATTTTTTTTAAAATTCAGTATAAAAATATTATTAATCATTAGCAGCAAATAGACGAACTTAGGTAAGGAAAGATGACTTCTAACTTTAGCCAGAAGTTAGTTTTATTTTTCAATCATAATGTAAAACTAGTCATATTGGTTTTGTGTATATGCATAGATATATATCTGTGTACAAACCTTACAGATTTCATTGCAAGCTGGACAGATAATCATTCCCTGATGTCGGAACTTGGCTGAATCATGTAAAATAGAAATTTGTTGACCCTTGTGATAGCACCGGTAAAGTTTTCCTGCAACAATCACTGTTAATCCAACTTCTCTACTACAGTTATACTATGAAAAAAAAGTAAAGGTACAAAATATCACATTAGACAGAAATTAAATAGAAACATCTGCAAGTATGAGAGCCTGAGTAAGCACAACTGATGTAATTAATCAGACAGCCTCTGACACTAAATTCATACTAACATCACAGTAGATAAATCATAATGTGCAAAATTATTCCATAAGTGGCTAAAAACTTTGTTAAACTTGTAACTGTTTGAGAGTTATTTTAGAAAGAAAAATACTGCAGGCAACTCACCTGATAACAACCACTCCCCATGTGCTGGGTTGTGATCAAGTTATTACAGTGCTGTAGGTGCCATATCCCTTCATGAGTAAAACAGCGAGAATTCCTGCCATAATTCTCTAAAAAGTAGTTGTGCGCTGGTTCTGCAAATAAACACTAGGTGAACTTACCATTTGATTTATTGGTTAGAAAGTATATACACTGATGGTGTACACAGATACTCTGGTATCTGATGCAATGTGTAATTTCTGTCTGGGGGTTAATGATTCACAAAGTTTCAGGCTAAATTCATTAAAAAAAAATAAAAAGGCTAAGACTATACCAGGAAAATATCTAGAGAAGATTTAAGTTAATTGTGAAGGGATGTACTAATAAAACAATACACTCAAATAATTTATGCTAAAAAGAGAATAACTAGGATCATGTAGTTGATAATATTAAAGAATATCTAAATTATTTTGCTGGTGTCTTGAGCCAGTTACAGAACCTGAATTCTTAATGAAACTTTGTTGTGTGGGGACATCAGACATAATGACAACAAATCCTGGCTTGTGATATTACTTAAAGCATGTATGTAGCACATTTTTCCAAGATGCAATTTTTAAGCAGTTATTAGTGCTGAGAACACTTTTGGAAGATGTTCACTACTAAAGAACAATGAAATGTGATGCATTTGACGTTTGTATAACATGGAACTGCTGCTTGTCACTGAAAATTGTGTACATGCAGTGTGAAAAATTCAGAAGTGGATATATTACTGAGATTGACAAACCATGTTGGAAGGCCAGTTTCTGCAGCAACAGACAACATGATGCAGACTGAGATGATAATTCTGCAGGAAAGTTATGTTCAGAGATCATTATTACAGTATAGTCCATTCCACAATCATTTGGGCTTCCATAAAGTTTGTGCACACGGTGCATAAGCAAGCCATTCACACTAAGTGTTCTTTGCTGTATCATCAAAATTGATGGAACCTAGATGCAGCACTCGAACCAGAAAATGTCAGATCTAACATTGCTAACAATATAACCCATTACCAAATGTTAAAATAACAAACTAGTGCTGACAAACTCATTACCATATTCTAGGATTTTGAAGTACAGACAAACCTCTCATCAACGGAATAATAGGGGGGAGGGGTGGTCTGTTAAAGCCGATTGTCCGTAGATGGGAAGGGATTATTTTTTAGTCATAAAACCACTATAGTAACTATCAGTAGTTATGATCATATGTATATACTGTATATATACAGTACTAAAAAATACAGTATGACACACTTACGTAGAATAGCATTGATAGCACTCACTCACTCTATCTCTCAAAGGGAATAATATTAATATATACGGTTTAAAAAATACAGTAACATTACATTTATTATAAATATTAAAATGTACACTACAACTTGTTAAAGTTTATTTACCTTGTGTATGTGGTGGAAATGGAGTTTTTTTTCTGCAGTGATCGCATAGTGGTGACTCAGATTGGTTTATTATTCTGAGTCAGAGAAGCTAGAAAGTTCCTCTGAAGCACTGCTGGTGGCTACTACAGGTATTTGTGTATTGCTAGTGCTTGGGGTGCACTAACCGGTGTTGAATGTACCCCTTGTATACCGCTTCCTCCAGTTCCTTACTTTTAGGAACTTTCATATGCTTACGATTATGAACAACACCTTTCCCATCTTTGCATGGATCGACTTCAAACTTCAGTGCATAACTTCTGAGTTTATCCTTAGCTTTGCGTATGTCACTAACTGTTTGTTTCTTTACACCATATTCCTCGCACACTTTTGCAACTGAAACCCCATCCTCTAATTTATCACTGATACTTAGGTTTGTACGCTCCCATTTTACACTTTCCTTCTGCTTTGATGACATGATAAGGGCTGAACAACTAATATATTAATCAAAATATCAAAAATAATATATTTCTCACGCACCCGCTAATGTATTGTACTGTATGTTGTTTACAATTGAAAGGCCCGCCAACGCTGCCAAGCGGTCACTTTTCGAACTAATGAAATACATCGCTGACGATTTGGAAGTGTTTTTTTTTTTGCCTGCAGATTTTGTCCGTTGATTGGGGGGGGGGGTTCGTAAATGAGAGGTTTATCTGTACCTATATTTGTTGTGTATCAGGAAAACAGACAGACAGACCAGTGCTATATACTGTAACTTCCTGCAGAATCAAGCTCAAGCCTATGATATGCAATAAGCATGTTGCGACATAATGTCCATCCAAGGCAGCCGCCAGGTTTGTACTTGTACCACATTCGCTGTATAGTTCTGACTTTCACCTTTTTTGATACATGAAGGTGGCTCGAGAGATTTGTCATGCAATGCAATGAAAAACCAAGTACACCAACCAAAAAAATATTTTCTCTAATAGTTCACAGTGGCAAAAGTGCATGTCTCTCTCATAAGACCATGATAACCGGTTTTCCTGTGTGCACTATATGATTTATAATACACAAATTCACTTACCCTTGTAAATACAATTATAGATGCAATAATCACTACAAAAACAATTTTAACCAGCCAACATAAAATAGATAAAGCTGTCTGTTCAGATGAAAACCATCTCAGATTATTAAAATTAACTTTAGTGAGAAAGTACCAATAGCTTAGAAACAAGCCAATGTTACTCCAATATTTGGGAAAAAAAAAAAAAGGCTAGTTAGCCTCAGTAATTGGTTTAACATTAATTGCAGATATTATAAAGGAGTAACTTGTTCATTTAGATAAAAATAACTAGTTTAAAATTAGCATGACTTCTGTTCTGGAAGATCTTTCATAACTAATTTTTCCTTGTTTATGTAATCAGACAAAGATAATCTAGATGTTAATCTTGATTTCTTTAGATTATTGCATACTATTCTGTACACAATTTTTGACGAAGGATCAAGAGCTACTTTGCAATGAGTTCAGAGTTGTTCATGGAGGACACTGACTGAGATACCATATATCACCAGTTGGGTCATCAATCCAGTGCCTGATACACACACTGTTAGAGTCAAGCAGATATGAAATGAAATTTAGTGCTTTTAGCACAAATGTCAGAGAGCTTGAAATAAACCATTTCTATGGACTAGACTGCACTATTACAATATTACCAGTAGAAAAAGATAGAAATACTGCTTAAAAGCAACACAAGAGCATATGCCTGATAATTAGTAGGTATGCTAAATGTTTTTTTATATAGTAATAACTTCATCAATTATGGTTCTCATTCAGCATGAAAGTCCCATTATGTTAACGTATATATATATATATACCCTATTAAACTGGAAAAGATTTACTAGGATGGTAATATACGAGGTCTGTCGAAGAAGTATCCGACTTTATTTTTTCCTGTGGGGTGTAATGACATTAGGGAGGCAAAAGTGTGCATAGTGGAGCCGCATGCGTGGTTTTTGGTGGGCTTGCTGGATGTGTCAGTCTCTGTCAGGTAGCCATTGTGTGAGGTGCTGTACCACTTACTCGTCGCATTTTCATTTTTCCTGTGATGATGGAACGTGTGGAGCAATGATCTTGCATCAAGTTTTGCCAAAAGCTTGGAGATACCCAAGCGGAAAGAATTCGCAAGATTCATCAGGCTTTTGGTGACAATGCCATGGGTGTTACCCAAATAAAAGAATGGTACAACAGGTTCAAAGATGGCCGCACATCGGTGGAGAGTCACCAGCGTTCCGGGAGGCTGTCAACAAGCTGCAATGCAGTTGTTATTTGAGAAAGTGCGGACTTGATAGTGGAGAATCGTCGTTTGACGGTGCGGGAAATTGGTGACAAGGTTGGGATCAGTAAAGATTCTGCACATGCAATTTTAAAGGAGGATTTGAGTTTGCGCAAAGTGGCAGCAAAATTTGTTCCCAAGCTGCTTTCTCAGGAATAACAACAACTTTGTCTTGAGGTTGCGCAGGACCTGCTGGATACTGCCAACAGAGATCCTGAGTTCCAGAATACCGTGATAACTGGAGATGAGACGTGGTGTGAACGGGTACAACCTGGAAACCAAAGCTCAGTCATCACAGTGGAATCACCCAACGTCAGGTCCGGAGCAAAATCAAGGTGATGCTGACTGTTTTCTTCGACTACCAAGGCGTTGTGCATCACGAATATGCACCAGAAGGACAAACAGTTACAAAGGAGTACTATCAGGAAGTCGTCCTACGTCTTCGTGATACAGTTCGGCGCAAGAGACTGGATCTATGGGCCTCGCAAAACTGGAAGCTGCATCATGACAACGCCCCAGCTCATTTGTCACAGCTGATCCAAGATTTCTTGGCAAAGAAAGACATTTCGCTCATTCGCCAGGCTCCCTACTCTCCAGACATGGCTCCTAACTTCTAGTTGTTCCCAAAAATGAAGATGCTGCTGAAAGGCTCCCGCTTTGAGAGCCGAGAGGACATCATGCGGAATGCGACGGCGGAGGTGAGAGCCATTCCGGAAGAAGCATTCCAGACGGGCTAAGTGTGTGGAGGTACAAGGGGCCTACTTCAAAGGGAATTAGCAATTGAACCCCACCAAGTACGTAACTTTTTTTCCCAGTCTAAGGTCGGATACTTTTTCGACAGACCTCATATGTAATGCTACTAATGAATTAAGATTGAAAGACTTTAGTCACCTGGTTTTGAAAATGTTTTTGTGGTGATGATGATTGAAAACTAAAATTTTGGGTGGGGGGGATAGACTGGCAGGCACATCACCAGATGGGTAATAAAAAAGGTATTCTTGATTAAACAAATAAAAATAAAAATTTTCCTGGTATGTATTGTTAAACTTCATTAATACTAGTAGCAGAAAGACCAGGTGTACAATTTTATGGTGAAGTTTTAAAAACTTCCTGACCCTCTCTTTCAGTCTAAATCATTGATACAGCCATACATACTCTGGAGAGTGCTGTCCTATGCTTAGAATAACTACCTTAAAAAATGAAATAGTCACTTACCAAGATTATTTTGTGGTTGAGTACACCTGGATCCCCTAATAAGGGATTTCCCACTTTTCCACAGCAATTCCTGCAAGTTATATGGAAAATAAACCTATATTAAAAAATAAAATTGAAGTGTTCTAATCGATGGCATTTTGGGAGAGAAAAAAACAAAAACCCAGAATACCACAGCTAAACTTTTATACTTTATCAAAGCAATCTCCAGAGATGCTGCAACCAAAAACAGAAGAGGTTAAGAACTTCATGATTTTAGATATGGAACAAGGTCTGTGATTTTATCAGTCTACTCACTGCCCAATAAAAACTGCTGATGAAACAAAAAGCATCACTTCAATATAGAATTAAAAGCATGCTCAAATGGCAAAAGCTTGCTTACTCTAATATGGATGTATTCTGAACCAAGAGTATCTGACAATTAATGCAAGCTACTTAGTTATAGTTATTTACTGAGGGGCAAGCAATCTTTCAACCTGTTTAAGTCTCTGTCCTTTCATTGCATCTATGGATTAATGGTAGTACATTGAAAAGTTTTGCTAAGCAGACCATCCTAACATTGAAAAAAACAAAATAAAAGCAAACATTAATGAATGAGTCTACTATGATGCTTATAAATCTTGTTCTCTTGTAAGCTACTTAAAAATAACAAAACAGATTTTAAAATTTTAATTTCCCCATAACTTTTGCTATGCTAGATTAAGTCTATTTGTTCTAATCACCAAGAATACCTCCTTACCGATAAAATAAGATAAACAGCTTTTTTTGTACAGGTTTAATGAAAGAAATTAATAATTTAAATATTAAAATCTGATTCCTTCACCAAGCAAGAAGCAAGAAAAAAAAAAGGTAACTAATACCTGTCTGCTAAAGCCAGGTATGGACCAGGTATTATTGATTTATTTTTAAAAGCCTGGTAAGGGATTCTAGAAATAAAACTCAGGATTAATTAAATCACAAGCTAGATTTAAAAAGGGGAGGAGTTAGTTTCAAGAATCTATTCAATGCTTTTTTTTTTTTTAAGTGGCTATTATATATTTAACAATTTAATGGCCACACTAAAAAAAACTGGAAAGATAATTGTTCCAAAGAAAAAATTCATTAAAGAAATAGTCACTTCCCCAGCTAAGGTAGTAGGCCTTAAAACTCACCGACACTACACCAGATTTAGAAATGACCTCACGAGGAGCAGCAGCTCTTCTGTGCAAAAGGAAGGGAAGACTCATTGTGTTGTGATTGCTGCAGAATTGTTTTTGGGACACAGCAGCTTTCATCTTGCTCATGTTTTTTTTACCATCATAGCAAGCAGGTGGATTTTTGTCACATGACAAAAGTTTCCTCAGATGAGGGGTGGACTGACAATGCCGTGGTTGACAAAAACCCTGAAAATTTTTAGTTTTGTTGGGCCAAGGAAACCACTGAGACGCAATGCAAAGCCTGTTGATTACTTTCTTCAACTCTTCTCACCCTCCTTGTTTTGGGACATTGCGGACCAGTGCTCAGGTAACAATGTGCATACACATGTGGGAAAACAAAGCTGTTTTCCTTAGTAGTGTAGAAACTGTGACGTTGCTCTGTACAAAGAGAAAAATTGCTTTGGAAGATTTCACAACTTCCAGCAATAGAATGTTGTTGTCAATGAACACATCATTTTCTGTATACATTTGTGCACTTACCTGCAATTGTTTACCTGTGGATATTGTGCTCATTGTGTGTAGTTCATCAACAACAAAGTGAGCTGTGACTCATAAATGAACTTCTCTTGACAGGATTGCTGCTATTTTCTGAACTATGAGAAATTTTGGAGATGTAAATCAAGACTGTCTGCTGAGTGTGATATGGTATGAATAATAACTTGTTTTCACCCATGGACTATCTCATCATTGACTCAATTTTGTCAGTGACAATGCATGTTTTTGGTTGGCATGGTCACTCTTTTCTGTGTTTGCATGAATTAAACACAAACACATTTTTTAAAGAAGTCTTTTTAATTACTGGTACATGACACGATAGCAATTTCTTTAAAAGCAATTTTTTTCAGTTTCAAAATTGACTATTTCACAAAAGAAAGCATCTGGCATGTAACCAGACTACTTCCCTGCCACATTAAAATCTGAACATTAAATAAAACACAAGAAAAACTTAGTAAATGTTCTCAAATTCAGGGCAATTTTCCAAAATCCTTATGGGAATGAGGCTTGTGAATAGAGAGAATAGCATGAGACAGAGTTTTCATATAATTATGTTAATGAAAAGCAATTCAGTTTACCACAATCTGCCATTTACTATCAGAATTTATCTTCCAATTTCAGTTCTTATTTATAGTACTATACTATAGAACAGTTAACATTTGTGGCCTCGCAAATACATCACACCAATGATCAATGCTAGTACCAAGGGAGGCCGACAGACAGTTTAAAACAGCTAAACGTTCAAGCTTAACAAAACAAAACTACCCTTTTACCTGTAAGTAAGGACAGTAATCTGCCAAATCTACTGAGCCACCAAACTGATTTGTATCTTCAGCAGAGACACCAGCAAGTTCAGTAAAATACTGAAAAATAAATCAAAATTTAACAGAAGAGCAAAGTCTCTTTTCCTGCTGTTTTCATGTTTTTCTTTCAAAATGTATAAATCCAATATTTTTTTTTAGGATAGTATGACAAGCAGAAACAGAGATTAGTAGCTTATTTAGAGGAAGTGTGTGCAACACCCAAATGTGTGGGAAGGGCAGTGATTATACTTTAGTTAAATGTCAGCATAAAAAAGCCAACTCAGGCACATACAAAAGGCCACAAAAATGGAAAAATTCGTCCTTTATAAAGTTAGGAAAAAAAAACAAAAAAAAAATGCAGACTTAAGAAAAGAGATGAATTGACAGTTTTGTTTACTAAATTTGAATTATGAAATCAGAACAATTTGACAATGATCTAAGGTACATTTGAAATTTTTACTTTTTATATATTTTCTTCCCCCATCTCCCTCCCCTTCCTTTTAGCATTATGCATAATTCTGTTTGCTAAAAAGAGATAGTTCCCCAATTTACAAACTTTCCAAACTATTTTTGCTAAAATTTCTAGCAGTTTTGACTTGATTCAGACCACAACTATCCACTGAAGTTGCTGTGGGAGCAATTTTATGTAACATTAACCATAATGGACATGATCCTTGCATGTTGAAGAATGCCTTCCAACCAGCTTTGTGCATATGCAAGAAGAATGAAATATCCACAATCAGCTATTGCATCAACTGGTGATTAAGCCACTCATATCTTAGTTTACAATTTACACGTCTGCAAAAGGTGCTGATTTATCTCCACTAAATATAAAATAAATTAAATTCAGTCATATACCACCAAAGGTTTGAATCAACTTCTTTCAAGTAGGGCAATCTTCAATTATAAATAATATTAACTTTTATTAATTATATGTTGCCTAGTGATCTTTGTCATCTCTGATTTAGCAACATAAAAGCTGTAGAAAAATGTAAAATTAAAAATATAACAAAAAGACCACAGGTTCAGATTTATGTACTTGTAATGAGGTGTATGCATGGCACTGAAAAAAAATGATCAGGATGGCAATGCCAAAATATATGCAGACTTTGATTAGCTTAACAAGAGAGATACAAGGTTTCTTGTGATTAGCAATGGGAGAAAACTGGGTCACTCACTCATACATGGGGCTCCTGCTCCTAGTAAAATCAGAAATGTCCATTTGAATGGGTGCCATTTAACCATACATTTAACTCAGGAATTATAAATGACTGGTCAGAAAAACAAAACAAAAAATGTGGTTTAAAAAGCAAGAATGGAATGATCCTCTAAAACAACTTGGGTAGTTTTAAACTCTCAAATGTTCAGAAAAGTCAATTAAAAATGTCTGAAATATAATAGACCAAACAGCTCATATTTAAATGTAAGATTCATTTTCGCCTTTATCTTTTTCAACAATAAATTTCCCACTACTCCGTATTCTTAACGACAAACAAAAACAATGCTACAACATCAAGAGGAGAGGTTTAGTCAAGCAAGTTTGGCTTACCTGGTACTCAGGTGGCAGCAGAGTCTTGTGCTCTACCAAGTTACACACAGCCACAGAATGGCGATTGTTAGTGCAGTCTGTCTTCAGCTGACCCCACTTGACTTGATCACAAAATGGGTGAATACTCTCATTTCTAAATATATAAAAAAGTAATAATAATTTATCAGACCAGCAACATTTCTGAATCATCAAATTAATAGTAACTTAAATGGTGCAGTTAATGTGTGATTTAATACTGTAACCACAGAAAATAAATTTCTTTACACTGTTATGGCTGCATCTAAATAAAATAGCTACAAAAATGCCAATAATACAGGAAAAACCCTGCTAAAGCTAGGAGAATAGGGAAATGCTCAGGCAGACAATTCTTCTGTACCAGTCTTTCTTCATATTTGCAGAAAATATACTGGAGTAAGTAGGATTAAATTGAAGTTAACTCACTGTACCCCTTATGAAGTACGAGAAGTAGGTTCTTCTGTGTATGCCAGTCCATACATCGGCAACAACCCTGGTGAGGCAGGGTAGTGCTGTGGTTAGCAGCTAGTGTGTTACCTATCCTGTGCCATGGGACTTCAGCAGTGAAATCCCTTTTAGATAAAGAAACTGAAGTGGCCTATATTAAACCCACATGACTAATTAGTGAAGAGTGGAGGTATGCCAAACTGAGGTGATTACGAATTTAACTCAGGTCCTCACCAATCACTGGGCTGCTCAACAAGTAGGTTCTTACTCAAACGTTTCTGCATGCTGATATAACATTACCAAATCTAAAAGTCACTGCATATTTTTTTTTTTTGAATGTTTAATTTTTTTAGTGGATTAGTTCTAAACACAGTTGAGTTTTTTCTCTTTTTAAATTTCTACATTTAAAAATAAATTAATTTAAAGTAATTTTTTTTTTTACTTTTTCTAAAAATAACATTTCAATGCATAAATCTGCCAAGTTTGACAGTATGAGTGAGAATGTAGTAAACCAACCAAGTCACTGGAATGCGAAAAATCAAGTTTTCATGAATACTTTGCGGATTACACCATGGCGTCCAAAAGTCTTCACGCAAAAATTCCATTTCAATTACCATGCCACCCTCGTTTATTACGCCACCTTGCGACATGATGACCAAGGTATTATGATAACATGTAACCCTGCCAACACAACGTATGAACTACACCGCCATAGATAAACTCTAAATGATCGGCTATGCAGTTGAACACAGCAACAGAGCTGCAGCCCAAAGGTTCAGAGTGAAGAAGGCCAACATCAAGTCCTGATGACATTCTGAGAAGATTGAAGCTATGCCCTGTTCAAAATGTGCTGATTGGAGCAAGGGTGTGGCCTATCCCAAGCTCGAGGAGGTACTTTTCTTCATCACTGAAAGGCACATGCAGAGTGGGGGTTTCCATCACAGAGATACACATGAACACACTTTCTATCTACAAAACTCAATTTATGCCAGACTTTAACACATCTCAGAAATGGTGCGCACACTTCATGGCCTGCAACCAACCGAGCATGAACCAGCAGACCACCATTGCCCAGAAGTCATCTGATGATTATGAAGATCAGTTGTTGAGATACCAACAGTTCATCATCAAACTGAGAAAACAACATGACTACCCCGAGTCACATATGGAATGCTGACCAGACACCCATAACATTCGACCATCCCTACAACAGCACAGTGGCTTCCATCAGGTTGAAGACCATCACCATGAAGACAACTGGCCACAAGAAGACCCGCTTCGCAGACATGCTGGGGTGTATGGCTGACAGAAATAAACTCCCGCCATACATCATCTTCAAAAGGAAGATCATTCCAAAGGAACAGTTTCTCAGTGGTGTCCACATCTAGGCCCATGCCAAAAGGTGGATGGATGAAGCCCCTACACTAGCCTGAGTGAACACTGTGGGGCAGACAGGGTATGCTGCACTGTAAGCTCCTGTCACTAGACGCCTTCAGATGCCACCGCATAAAGTCCGTGAAGACAACTCGCACAGACCTCACCATCATCCCTGGGGTTATGACATCCATGTTGTGGGTCATGTATGTAGTTTGCAACTGCCCAGTCAAGCATGGGGTCCAGTAGACGTGGAATACATGGATGGAGGACAAACACACCTTCACCCACACTGGTTGCATGCAATCCGACATGCCCACCACTGCCACCTGGATCAGAGATGCCTTGAAAGTTGACCCCAAGACCATCAAGAAGGGCTTCCTCAGATGCTGCCTGTCCAATCCAATAGACGGAACCAAAGATGACATCCTGTGGTCTGAGCTGAGAGATGACAAGGGTAGAAGCATCAGAGGGTGAGGACAACAATATCTACTACGACAACTACCATGACTGATGAACGAACAGTTCTTGCAGTGGAGGGAAGAGAGCGGGGATGAGTTTCATGGGTTTTAATCCAGGTGTACATCATATCAATGCATGTCACTAATCTTGTATTATATTTATCAATTTCATCGAATTTCAATAAAATTGTGAAAAAAAATATTATTTGCATTTTTGTTTTTGTGGTTAAATTTTAGTTTCACTATGAACTCTTTGTTCTGTTTCTACCAATTTCATTGCCAATATCATTAATACTCAACCCAGTGACATTCAATACTGATATCTCCCAAAACACACAAAAACAAGACACGAATAACTATCTTTTATTGATATTAAGTCAAATTGCCACATGGAATTTTCTAATGTATATGTATTATTGCTTGCTCATCTGTCACCAGTGATGGTTCCAGCAGTCTGGAAAAAAGTTTGCAATGTCTGATATCTAGTATAGCATGCACCAAAATTTTTAAAGGGTAATTTTCTTTAAAAAAATCACGTATAATTACATGGCACTTTACGGTATGTTTTTGACAAAGCGTGTTGAAATAGTTTTTATTTTATATTTTCACCATTTTATAATAAATTAATTTCATTATCTTCAATTTAATTTGGCATGTATGTGTGATGTGCTTTATGTTGTTTCTTCTTCTCAGACCTTAGATGATGTAAAGATCACCATTCCTCCCCCCCCCCCACCCTCAAGTCCCCGTGCACAGTACCCAGTACCTTAGTTTTCTGGTTACTATCCAGTCATAGCAACTTTTCTTCACAAAATCACAGCCAAGGTTTTTTCCCCATTCATACAGGTCAGCATTTTCATATTTCACACTGTACCACCTGCAAATATATTAAAAACAGGGGGTGGAATAAAACACACTGCATAGATTACAAATTTAATCAAAACATCTAGAATTTTTTAATACAAGTATGAAAAGTTAGTCTGGGTCTGATGATACAACTCTTATTAATTAATTTACTGTCACATGACCACCTCCTCAGTCTGGTTAAGCTGACATGAGGCAAGGAGTAGACATTAAAGTGGTCACAAGGGATTCAAGGCAACACATTCCACATAATCCCGCCACTAATAAAATTAATTACCCTGTATCTTCAAGCAATGCTAATGTCACTCGAGAAATCACTGGGTTCTGGGTGTACGTACCAGTCATCGCTTCATTCTGAATATTAAAGAAAAAAGAAAATTATAAGTTGACACTAAGTCAATTTTTTGTTATTGCTAAATGAGAAATATTGAATTTAGATTGCATTTGCTTTTTTTCCTAAAGGTCAATTACTATGAGAAGTCAACATGCATTCTTCATGCATGTTGGAGTCATTTATTTACAAACTATCAAAGGAAATGTACATTCTGATGATGGCAGTATTTTTTTTAATGAAATAACCCATGAAATACAAAGATGAAAAAAGTCTAAATATCCCAACTCTGCCAATGGCCTGGACATAAATCCCTTATAAGCAAGTCCCTGTAAACCTACTTCCCAGGACTCACTAGCACAAATTTTGTGCCATGAGTGGGTTGCAATCGTAGATAGATAGAGACTCCACATGTCAGCACACTGATGCCTTACATAAGGTAAAGAGCCAGCACCATAAAGTATCTTCACACTCATGTTTTGCTAATGTATGCATGGTTCCAGAATAAACAGGTATTCTTTCAAACAATGGCTCTCTATTTACTTATATGAAGTCTGATTTGTTACATTTTTTAAAATGTATCTTTCAGTAAATGTATCTAAGACCAAAAAAATATGTATTACTTCAAAAACTCTTTTCTCCCAGTGTGTAAAAGCTGTTCCATCAGTTATGTTATCGGCCAAGGTTTTACCATCCATCAGTTGGTCTTCAAGTTCTGCCCCTTCCAACGTGGAGCAGTTAAAGTGCTTCCTGACTTCCTCCTACCCAACCAACAAAATAACAGTAATCTCTATTAGTTTTTGCACTAACCCATTCTTCTCTGATTAAAGTTTTTTCTTTTTTTTTTTTACACAAAATGTCTTTTTATGTGATTCTATTAAAATATTCTCAAGTAGTTCTTTAACCCCCCCCCACCATTTCACCAAGGTTTTTAATGTTATTTCCATTAGCGGTTGGTTCAGAATTCCCCAAAGGGTATTCACCAGTGCTCAAACCAATGACAACCAGCACTACTGACCAGCCATTCATCAAGCATCACAAAAATTACATTTGATCGGAGACCTCTGACTTTGGCAGGGGAAAGAATTAATAAATGTTCTAAGTTAAACTCTGTTTCTAGAAACTAAACAGGAAATGATAGAGTAACAGCAATGTATTTTTAGTTTTTAAACAGTTAAAGAGATTTTAAAAAAAGAAAAGAAAATTTCTTTCACAAACCACTGATACTAACCACAACTCTTGGAGTAACAACCATCCAGGTTGGTCGCGTCGTGTTTCCTGTTTTCAACAACCAATCAGGGCGGTTTACTTGTCTGATGACTCGTTTACTGGGTTTGTATAGGTGTAGTCTTAAAAAAAAAAAAGGTTAAGTTTAGAAATAAAATAGTTAGAGACTACAGAGCAGAAAAAGATTTCACAAAAATACACTGAAACAACAAAAATAAGTATTCTCCAGTCTCTGCAAAAGCATTATTACTTGAAATGCTCACAAACTGTATAATTCAAAAACTTATTTTGACTTGGTTACTGACTAAAAATATCTTTACAAAAACTGAACTTTAGAATTATAGAAATATCACTCAAAAAATTTATAAATATCAATAAAAAAATAAAAAAGGGGTTTACAACAAACAGTTACAATACACAATGTGTTGGCAGTAGGAAGCAATTATTTAACATCAAATTCCCAGGAAAGATGAATGGCTAATATCATATACGAGTTGTTATCCAATTTAAAAAAAAGTTCACCTACGTGAAATCGTAGTTTGGTTTGTTGTTAAACTTGTTACGTTGTGTCAATGGTTCGCCTTTGCTGTCCCTGTAGAAGGCATACAGCCCAGCAGTAAAACCCTATAACAGGAAGAAACTGGCACCTAGATCAATGAAGAATTCTGACATGCGTATTCTCTTGGCTATTACAGGACAGAGAGACTATGGGTAGAACAAAGCTAGATTTTAGCCAGTTAAGAATTTTCAGCCTTTTGTTTGATTCCAATTTATTTCATTGTTTCATCCTCCCATCAGTATCGTTACAGGAAATAATTTGCAACTGAAAAACACTTAATCCAAAATTTCCGATTATAAAAACAAACAGAATTAGTAACCTTGATAAAAAAAAAAATGCATTATCTTTTTTCCTTTTCTTTTGAAAATTGAGTATTTGTTGTTTAACTTTGTATACTTTTTAAAAATTTTTACTCCTTTGTTATATCAATGAGTAACTTATTTGTGTTAAGACAACTGTGATACAATAATATAATGACATTTGCATAATACTGGTGGTCAACTAACTGTAACAATAAAAAGCAGCACAACAATTAATTTTAACTACTTAGCAAGTGCACAGGTATTGTGATATGAGAGAGATACACTCATTCAAGTTATTTATTTTTGCTTGTTATGTGATTATTTTATGTTGGCTGTCCTTTTGTTGAAGATAGCTGCCTATTTGATGCAGACTTCTCTCTGATGGCTGTAAAATCCAATTCTAAATCTGCAGATCCTCTCTCCTATATTGTAGCTGGAGAGGCAACTGTTTCTTCTCTTCAAGATGGGTTTTGGTATTTCTATTCAGATGTATTCATGTCTTTTTATTTTTTTCAAATTGGACTTGTTCCATTAGTTAGGTCGTAAAATGCAAGATATCTCTTTGTACCTCTTTGGTCCTCCTGTTTTGTTGACCATGTTTCAATTTGTTGTGGAAGATGTATTTCATTCATTTGAATGACATGTCCAATCCAGGATAGTTGCATTTCAACTAGTATGGGTAGATTTTGAGAGTTGTAGGACTTCACTGTTAGTGGTTTTCTTGTCATTTGAAGTGTATTGTGGTTCGTTGAAGCAGCCATGATTTTGGTATTTTTACTCTTAAAATTTGTTATACGGTACTAAGTAGATTATGTTACTGCACCAGTTTTCCTTTAATTTAAACTTTTACCATTATTAAAAATGAAATAAACAGTTATAATTACAAATACTAAAGAAAAGTTTAGAAAAAATTGTAAATGCTTAAATGTTACAATCTTTGAATTAAACACTATTATTATGTATTTTTTTTAGCTTTTGTTGATTTATTTGACATTGGATTCTGTAAGAATGATTTATAGATGGTATTTTTTACTGTGACAGTTTAACTTCCCTTTTCTTTTTCACCTCTAATAATTAAATACTTAACAAATAGCATCTATAATAATACAGGTATAAAAAAGTATATCGACATCAGCTTAC
Organism: Nautilus pompilius; assembly: GCA_018389105.1. Classification (NCBI taxonomy): domain Eukaryota; kingdom Metazoa; phylum Mollusca; class Cephalopoda; order Nautilida; family Nautilidae; genus Nautilus; species Nautilus pompilius. The sequence continues at coordinate 1,497,052 of JACATO010000128.1, read as the reverse complement.
CAGTGCATGGAGAATTTCATGTTTGAGTGTGGAAAACAACTGTTTGCGTTGCTGAGGACCAGTGGACAGTGAGTTTGGACAAATGCTGAAGTAGCCAGCTACAGGTCTAGAACATAATAAATAAATGATCAATAATACAGTAGATTTACCAAATTACTTTTAAAAATTTTTTAAATTTTAATTAACTGTGACAGGTTAGTGGCAGCAAGAAAGAAAAATAATTCATAAAATATTTTTTTTATTTTACATATAACCCACCTGTTTCAAGTGAGAACCAAATAATTTTACTTGTGAATCATCAGCAAAGTAACATTGTTGGTGATTTTTTTTAAAACAAAGTCATAATTATTTATACAAAATAGCACAAGTATCCACTTTTGTTATGTGACAGAACAAGGAAATGTATTAATTCAGATAAAGTTACAGGTTTTGTTTCAAAAAACAAACAAAAAATTATAGATTAAAAACTTGTTACAGAAGTACCTTCATTTAAAACATTTACCTCTGAAAATCTGTTAGTGAGTTTGTTACTGTAACTCATCATTTTATATTAACACTGAACATCATAATATGAATTCCTACCCTCCTTTATATTTCTTAATGATCAAAGACATTTTCATTCTATTACAAGCTCACTCTTCTTTTATAGTTAACTACCTGTCAAGAGCTTTTTCCTGCTGACAGAATGCAGCATAGGCCACCGTGTTTCCATGGTGACATCTTTCTGAAGATAAAGCTGCAACATAGAGGATGAAGTCAGTGTTGTTCACTCCTGGACCTCTCTCATCTTTCTTAACAAACTTGCTTTTCCCATCACATCCCCAGCAGTAGCACCTCTACGGAAAGTAAATAGATAGACAGACAATAAACAAGAAATAACTAAGATAACAATACATCAACCACCCACATTTGTATGTATGAAATTACATATATCCATTCAACTCAAGTATGATAATTGCAATGAAAAAAAAATGGTATCCAAAAATTAAATGGAAGAAAAAAGTAGTCGCTAGTTGACAAAAACCGAGAAATGAACATGGATTTCCCAGCAGAACTGAAGCCCATCCATTCAACTTTCAAAATGAAGTAATCCATATGTACATTCTTTCGTGTGATTCAGAAACACCATGATTTTATTTGGTTTTTTTTAGCTATCTGAGCATGTCTAGAAATTTTTCTTTAAGTATGCATACAGTAAAGCTGGCAGATTTAGTACAAGCTGGCCACATTTTGCTAAATCAATAGCAAATTAACTATTTTGCTGTAATTAAGTTTTGGAAGAAGTCCTCTGCCCGAAAAGAGCGGAGGCCAAAGGCGCGAGGGGCGCTTTTTGCCTTTGGCCTGTCTGTCTGGCTAGGAAGGTTAGGTGCGTCGAGACCAGTTTCGGACTTGACGTGCTGAGGCCTTTTTTCCCAAGATTGGTTTTTGGCTGGGGAAGCGGTCACCCTAACTGGGGGCATTTGCGCTCCTAACCCTGGCCACCAAGGCGGCCAGTTACACGAGGTGCTTAGGCACCCTGGCCTTTTAGGCCTTAACGGGAGCTTGCTCCACACCAGGTTTCAGCCCCTACAGGGCTTCGGCCACCACCCTCCACTCCCTTCTCCTCAGAGATACACACGCACACACGAACTTTCACACGCACCACTTACGCATTCACCACCAAAAAGATAAAAAAAAAAAAAAGATCACTGCATCATCTTATGTTTAAACAAAATATTGTGCTACACGTAAAGTACGTTTCTAACATGAAGCCAATTAAGTTTTGTTTTGATATTTACAGGTCCTCTGTCCTAAGCATTCTCCTTAATGTGGGAATTTTTGATGGTAAGATAACTAAAATAGCAAACTTTAGTAAATTCGCACTTAGCGATACGGTTCTGATTTTAAAATATTTTGAAAATAAATACATAAGTGATAAACCAAACAAATGCTTAAACAATGTATTAATTGCATATATTTGCATCAATTATTTGAATGATGCAATACTTTTGACCATAACTGTACAGTACTCTTAAAACCTGGGAAGTTTAGAACTGATCATGTAGAGAGAAAAAAATAAGCTTAAGCGATAAGAAAGAATCATCTAGAGAATACATGTGAAAACAACTAATTTAAAAAAAAAAATCCATTAGACTGGTCCCAGCATAAATCTGCACCAGGACCCCACGGCCAGTTCTGGTGGTGGGCGCAATGTAAGTATTAAGAAAAAAGGGTGACACACCTCAAGATGCTCCTTGGGAATGGTGATGTCTCCACAGATAGTTTCTGCTGCACAACCCCCCACACAGTACAGAAGCTGTTTGTGGTATTTGACTTTCTGAGTGCTGCATTTCCTGAAAAAGGCACCAAGAGATCACTCACAGATTGAGATAAATCAAAGAAATGTTCATTTTGTTTAAATGCTGGAAAAAAAAAAAAACAAATCTGTTGTAACTCTGGTTAAGTATTAATCACAGGTTGAAATAAGACCTCACTTGTAAACAGCTGAGGCGGCCGGTCGTGGAACCGACCCAGCTACACCACATACAATTGCAAATAAAACAAACACGCCCCAACAATTGCACCACACCACCCCCCCAAAAAAAAGTATTAATCACAGAATGCTGTTTTAAAACATCAAGAGTTTCTACAATCCCTTTCAGATGAAGTAAATTTAATTTAGTTTACCAAGACAGTTTTCTTACTCGCAGTAAACATCATTTACATAAATATTAGGTTTCCTCTAACACTATGCATATAGCCACCTTCTTTGATTAAATGAAGAAATTATTTTTTTAAGGAAATTATATAGTATAGCCCCGTAAATTTTAAAATTCATCCAGACCTCTGTATATAATGTAATTCATAGTCTTTTACTACATTATTTAGGAGTTCCAAGAGATCTATTTAAAAAACTAGTAAACTTTCAAAACATATCCAGGGTTCAGATTCCATGAGTTAAAAAAATCTCAATCAGTTAACTCTGCTTCACAAGGAGCAGAAAGGTAAAAAATGTGAAAACATTGTATTTAGATGGTTTGTTTACCTGTGAAGTCTGATTGGAGCTCTTGTGGCCCGGACCATCAATGTGTCCTGCCAGTATTGAACAACTTGTGGAACAAGAGTTTTCTGAAACAGAAAAATCATCATACGAATTCAATCAACAAATCATACTCTCATTATAACATATAAATTAATAATAACCAACTTAATTTTCTATAGATAACAGAGTTATAATAAAGGTGAAAGCAACAATTGTTTTATTTGCTAAAGCTTGAAAATCTCTAATTATATTTGTTTTTTTATAATTTAGTAGCATAACAGAGCATCTGGGACAAACTGTGGCAGAGCAATCAGAATGGTTCTCATCATACAGGTTAAAAGAGAGGAGATACCTAGGTGTTTATAATATTCTCCAGGAGTAGCTACCATAAACAAGAAAGTGGATAGTTTTGCGGTACAAAAATAGATACGGATATAACTCACCACTGTTTACGCAGTTCATTATCATCTTTTCAAAAGATGCCAAAATCTCAATGTCTACTATGTAGGAGCAGTGATGTGAAATGTATCCAAATTTTTCATTGAAATTCTGCTGACTAATATCTTAGCTAAGAAACTATCAAAGGTGGGACTCACCAAGGATTCACTATTAGCAATAGTAACATTAAGCAAAAAACAAGTCCTTTAGAAACAAAAAAATGTTTAGCTTCATTTATCCTGCAAATAGTTTATAAAGATTTAAAGAGAAAAAAATACAGAAGTCGCAATACATACAGTTTATAATTATTACTTTTTTAAAAAAATTAGATCAAAGACAATCTGAACAGTGTAGGATACCTAACCCTATATATTTAAAATTTCATATTTATTTTTTATCTAATATTGGTGGTTAAAATTTCCACCTTCTGCAGTTATTTTGGTGGAGTATATTACATCTTTTAACCTTTTAATTTAAATATTGTGCTATTATTAAATTAACCAAAATTCAAGATAAAAATGAAATAATCAACAACAATAATAAAAATAGTAAATAATGAAATCAGTTTTGCCTACTTGAAGAAGATCTTTGTATTTTTGGGAAGATAACTGTGAGACACTTTTATCATAATGGAGATGGATCCTTAGTGGTTGGTTGATGCTCCGTTTCTTGACAATGTGTGCTGGCTCAATATGCACATCATGCACAACCTGAGAAATAAGACCAAACAGGGCAGTAGTCAACAGCCAAGTAGCCTAATATACCAACAACAACGTCATTCAATTCCAAACCATTGTCACAGGCAAACAACTTTAATGTTCATCGTTTTAGGAACTTCATTAAGCGATGTCACCTAGACCAAAAAAAAAAAAAATAAGCAGTGGCAAAGTACTCTAAGACTTTTCTTTTTCCATTAAAACCTACTCACATACCTCTTGGAAAGTTCTGTACTTTACATTACATTTAATTTCTTTAGATGTCAGAATGATGCACTGTATCAGGTGATTTTACCTCTTTTTTTTTTCTTTCATTAATGTTGCTTTAATAACTGCCTGGCTAATGTGAAGGGGCCAGCCTAATCACCCTGCTGCTCTCTCTCTCTCACACCAAACTAATACTGGTGTTTGCAATATTAAATTATGCTCCAGCTATAATAATATAATCTGTTTTTCATACGCAAAAAGTTATTTACCATAATTTCTGTTGGAATTATTTTCTTTTTAACACTATATATTTATGTGGTGATAAATTTGATGATCAAATACAGAGAGGCCTTAAGTGATTAAGGCTGAAAAAAATAGCTGACAGTATAGGAAAGAGATCAAGTTCTTGCTAGTATTAATTCTGTTGAGTGTACGGTTTGTCTATTAAATACCATATGCTAAATTATCCTACTTTGTGACACTTTGCAAATAGGTTTGTATCAAAAGATTTATGCTTAAAATAATTTTTTTAAAAAAATGTTTGTTATTCAATACCATGAAATATATGTATGTATATTTATGTTACACTAACATTTAAGTAGCTACATAGGTTGTTGGATAAAATACTCAGAATATACCTCCATTTATTGTTTTGTAGTAGAAATTTGAGAGAAACAAGTCTGAAGTTTCAAAAGAATTCTAAAAAAAATTAATGTCTTGTGATGAAATTAGCCAAATGGGGTTACAATTTCAGAGATTGCTGGGGATGATAATCAAAATGCTAAAATCTGTTTGCCCAGGTTCAAAAATTAAAATTATATTTTTTTTTGTTGAAAACTTCAGTTTATAATCTTAAGAAAACCTCTGAAAGAACTGTCACAGTAATTCTGAGACAGGAAATTTCCTTTTTTTCCAAGACTAAATCTGCTTATGATGACAAATGAAATTAATATGGAGTAAATGAAGATGTTACATGTTTGTTCTGACTTTATTTGGTTGAAGCTGGTGAAAGCAAACAATAACTTTCTTTTACGTTTATACGAGAGATGGACAAGAATTAAAACAACATTTCTTTATTTTCTTGATTCAATGAATAGGTTATAAATCCTCCTTATCTGTGGAACTGCTCAAGAAGGAAAAACAAAAAACAAAACATAATATTGACTGTTCAAGTGCAAAAAAATATTCCTTACTAAATTTAGAGAGTAAGCAGAATTATAATAAAATAAAAACTAATACATAAAATACCAGAGACTAGGATTATGGGTAAACATTATAAGTAGGGTCGTTCATATCTAACAGTGCATGTAGTAGTGGTAGAGAGAACTCAAGATAAGCCATTTTAAAGAATGACACTGAAATGCCATATATATATACAGTGCAGGCAGGCGTGTCATTGAATGGGGACGGGGGTGGGTGTTCCATGTTTAGTAGCTATTTAACTACCTGACACACTTAAGAGTTTTTATTATTTTTTGTTTTGTTTTTCAGACTGATGTGACAAAAATGATAATTAAGAAGATTAACTACATTAGTGGTTTGCTGAATTTAAGTGAAACAGACAAGAGTCCGCCATCCAACACTTCATCAGGAGTTTAAAGATGCGGGTTCAGTTAACAACAGCAGGTTCTCTGGTAAGCCGGGCACGGGCCAAGAGACCACTGCAGCTGTTAAAACAGTTTTGAGAAGCCCGTGAAAATCACTTCGCTGTACCTCCAAAGAACAGAACATTCCCTTTTCAAAAGTTCATGCAACTTTGAAAGTGAGGCTACATTACTGAGGCAGTTATCAATCACATCAGATTCCCCCATAATGGCTGGGGAATGTTCGAGAAATATTGTATCACTGGCAGCTACGTAGAAGTTCAAGGATTCATCACTGTACCATTGAAATACCTTAAGTGTAAGACTTTGCAATACAAACTATTTTCTTATTCCCCCACCCAATGAAGTTACAGAATTATTAAACACTGAAACCCTATCAAATTTTACAAATAGCCTGTATAGTATAGTATAGTAGAGTATATAAAGCCCTGAAAACTAAAAATATTGAAGTTGAGACTTCTTAGACATTCCATTCTATATACATTTACTGTTACTAAAGAACTTTTGAATAATCAACAAACCCCTGAATTTAAATATCCCTCCTATTAGAATTAGCTAAGAGAAAACCTTTTTCTAAGTGAACATTTTCAAAGACATTTAACAGTTTAACTGCCTCAATCAGTCTCCCCCCCACCTCAGCTCAATCATTTATAACAGACTTGGTAACTCTAAACATTTGAAATCTTTGTTATAACAGATTTTACATACCACTAACTATACAAGTAGACCATCTATAAATAAAGACACCATGCCTGCAATGCAGTTTCTAGTTGAAGTATAACCAAAGTCTTATATAGCAGAGCCACAATTTCTTTGATCTTATGATTGACAGTCCTATGTATCATATCTAGCATTTTATTGGCTTTTTTGACAAGAGTGAGACATAGTATTATAAAAAATGTGATATCACAAACACATGAGAGAATTTGGAAGTAGTTGTACCATTCGATTTAAAATGGGAGAAACTAACTGGTAGTCCATTTCTAAGTTACTGTGTCAAAAACTTTGCCATATAGGTGCTCATATATGAATTGATTTCTGAAGTTTGTCCTATCTATTTATCATTGAGAATATTTTCAATTGCAAAACTTGTCATAGTGTCAACATTACTAGAGATATTAACAAGGGCACACTACTAGTTGCAACAATATAATTTGATGTGACATTATTATCCACAACTACTATTGGCCAGGTACTCAGTTTACCAGTTATATCCAAACCTTTTTTGGCAATCAACCTTTTATATGGTACTTTACACAAAATGTTTGACCAAAATCCAAATATATAATATCTACTTTTCCACCCTCATCTATCATTTGTATTAAGTCTGCTAACAGTTTAAAACATTTGTTAGACAAACTGTCCTGACAGAAATCCACTTACTATGATTATAATTAAAATAAAATGTTTGCAAAAAAAAGAGTCAGAATTTTAATGATTCCAAAATTTCTTCCCATAATCAATGTTAAAATTATTGGTTCGTAATTTTCACCAAAGCTTTTATTTTGCTTTTTAAAGATGGGAATTTAATAGGTATCCTTCTATTAATTAATCTGAAAGTTTACTCATATTCCATGATTTGATCAATGTTTTAGCCAAATGAAAGGTTGTACTCTCGGGTACAGATTGTGAAAAACTCAAGAACCTGCTGAAAGTCTTGCATTTTTTTTTTTTTTTTTGTGACTACTTCATCCCTGGTACTAACAATACTGTACTGTCTAGCAAAGTAATCACTCAATTTACTCATTTAATATTTCTGCCAAAGCTTTATGATATCGCATAGTTACTATTACAGTATGCATTGAAGTTTACCAAAACAACAGTTATCTAAAAGTTATCTCCCTTAGATGGTTAGGCCAAAGCATATATGATCATAATTTAAAAAAAAATTTTTTGTGATTCTGAATTATTATAGGACATCTGTTCACTATTAAAATATTCAGCATCAATCATGTTCAGAATTCTTTTTAAAAGTTTCACCATAGCTGTTTTTTTTTTTTACCTTTACTTGTGTTTTACCTGATAACAGCTAAAAATATTGTAAGCTCTATTCCAAAAAAAAGTTAAAACTAAAACTTAAAAAATTGTTTATTAGCTAACCTTTATATTAGTTTTAGTAATAGTTCTTCAAACAGATATAATAGAGATTTCCTCTTGTAACAAGAAATCTTTTCCCAAGTTGGAAGTTTTCACCTGCATCTTTAAGAATAACATACTGTATATCTGAACGATGAAATATCAAATTAAGGTAACAGAGTGCATATGGATACCTGTGTGATACGCATATGATTGTTAGAACTGAAATAAGTTTCTTTTTGAACTTCTGTCACTTTCATCGGAATATCTGTCTTTCTGCTCGAATTATTTTACACAATTATGATCATGTACAGGTACATGTCTCAAAATGATGCATACCATACACTCTCCACACCCTAGGATGTATACTATATACATATTATTTGTTACTCTTCCCCCCTAAAATAAAAGTATTATTTTTATCCTAAAATTAAGTGATATCATTCATTCACTCTGTTGAATTAAAAGGTTTTTATTTCCAACATTTATCAATGCCATGGATATATTTAAACTGTAAAAAAGAGAGGAGGAAATAAATAACACCGAGGGTGGTGTGGTAATTAACCGTGTGACAGTGTAATGTACAGTACTGTGGTTAATGATACACTACGCTCCAGAAATGTATGACAATCGGTATCAGCTGCAGAGGAAGAAGACAAATAGGTAAGAAAATTGGATTTAAAGTGTTACTTTACTTTACCTCTTAGTTGACACAAATCAAAACACACAGAATATAATATAATATATATATATATATATATATATATATATAGTGTGTGTGGAGGGAATACTGACATAACAAAGATATAAATGTTTATTTTCCCCCAGTTTTAGCCTTTCTCGAATCAGGGCTAAACCGATACCTTTATAAAGGGCCGCCGCCGCCACGAAAATAGGGAGCAGTACAGTACAGTACAGTGTTGGCTGGCCAAGTGGTTAATTATTAAAGACGAGGGAGGGAGGGAGACAGACAGTAATGACTACCGGTAAATGATATAGGCAGGCATCTCATTTCGTCAGGGTTACGTAAGAGTTCCTCCCTCGGTCGCCCTCTCCCGTGTGGACAGTTCGGTTAGTCGGTGTGGTGGGTGATTACTTACCTCGTGGGCTTTCGGCACCCGATGGTTGCAGGTGTAGCCCTGGATCACCGCGGGAACCACCAGAAGAATCAGGTAGGAGACCGGTAGCAGTTCTGAGCGAGGTGAGATTATCGACAACCGAACCATCTTCATTGTTTACCCCTGAGCCGCCGGTGATGGTGGTGGTTACTCGACCGTCGTCCCGCCCGTCCGTCCATCCCTGCTCGGCAGAAACTATGATAATGTATTATCTGGCAGCTCTCCCGGCAGCGGCAGCATCCTCTTTCATCAATGATGGAAGCCGCCCCCGTTACCCACTGCGCCGCCCGCCGACCATCAGTGACGCCGGCCGAAAACCGCACACCTCCGCACAGTCTTCCGTTCGTCGCTCTGCCCAGGAAAAATGGGCCTGGACCCCTGATCTGGGTACATTCCACACAGAAAGCCTACTTTTCTCCCATATCTCGTGATTAAACAGTTGGGGAAAAAAAATCCGCAGCAGACACCTACCAGGTCTCGCACCTTTCGGCTACCTTCGGTCGCACTCGGGCGGCGCGTCAGTAACTTTTGGTGAAACTATTATTATTATTATTGTTGTTGTTGTTGTTGTCGTTGTTGATAATGATAGTTATTGTTTTAATGGTAGTGTTCGTTGGTTTGGAAAAAAGCTGATCTTTACTGAATTAATAAAACAGGTAAATAAAAGGAATATCCAGTTTCATCATAAACTACTGTATATATCCCTTAACTCAGCAAAAGTTTTGATAACAGAAATGTTATAATAATGTGGAAATAAACGCATGCACCGGATTAAAATATTCAATTTAAAATTTTAAACAGAAATTAGTTTCTTAATTTGTAGATAATATATTATTTTTTAATGCGAAACCCCCTCCCACTAACTGTGATAATTAAACTACTAGAAGTGATGAAAGAGAAAATAGCTTTTCTTCTCTTAAAAAATGGCGGCCGATGTTCTCTGGGTTTCTCCGTGTCGTTCATGCTTATATATTCTAATATTTTTGCTTATTTCGATGGAGAGTAAAAGTGATAATACTATTAAAGATTGCACGCTTGAAAGAGATTGTAAGTTGTTGTTCTGCTTTAAGGAAGCTTTATTACGAGCCGCTGCTAAAATTCTTGTTAATACATCTCTGTTTCATTCGAAGTGATTTGACTTAATTTTAGTTGTAGTTCTGCTATAAGTTCAGTTATTTTTTTTTTATCTGCGCCCTTCGGTTTATAAAAAAGGGCCATAAAATATGTTAGATTTAGTATTTAGCTGTATGGGGTCAACAGAGTTCCAAGTTAAATATATTTTGGGAATAGCATAAAACTGATTCGAAGCTCGGCTGAATCGCCTGGCCAGGATCAGCGACATTAGATCGTACTTACTTATTATTTTCTATTTACAAATACTGTGGTCAATTTGTTTCAGGTTTTTTGCTAACTTTCCCCGAGAAGTCCTTTCATCAAGTATTATCACTGCCCGGGGATGATCGATACAAACTAACAATATTCTGCTATGCAGGAGAAACGAGGAGTTTGATCAAATTATGGAAAAATGCTGCAGTAAGTTTAGTGTTAAGTATCCTTACATTTCGTATATGATAGAAAAGGGAAAATCTCAAAATCAAAGGTTTAAGGAGTGTCCTGAGGTTGAAAAGATGTCATTTACAGGTGTTATTTCTTAAATTTTAGATGTTTACTTGGTTCATAGGTGGATACTCATTTTCTCCATTGAAATAAAGACTGAATATGTTTCCCCGAATATGGTATTTTAAGATATCGTTTTCTGACATCTATAACTTGTTTTTTTATCTACGTCTTTTTGAAATTTTGAATATAGTTTGACCACAACTTGTGAAATGCAATGTCTTAAGAAAATTGTTATCTGCATTAGTTTGTAAGGTTTATGTATTTAAAAATTGTGAAAATTAAGAAAATGCCTTAAAAATTAAAACAGGTAAACAATAAGCAAAATCTCTGACATTCCATCAAAAAAATTAGCTTCAAATTTAAAAAAAATTCTGATGGAAAGTTAAGGATAAGATAATATCACCGCTTTTACATACTCATTGAGCTTTAAATTTATGATGGCAACCATACGAATAAAAAGTTGTAAACCAACACTTTTGGTTGAATATAGAGTATATTGTGTAACTTCTAGATTGTTTTGAAATTCAAGATTTAAGTATTCCCAAGAATGGACTATATCTGATCAACAAAATGTGTCCAGTGAAACAAAGTGAAGTCTCTTTTATGTTTCATCTAAAGATATTTTCATTTAATCTTAAAGAAATAAGAAATTTGAACTACAGAGGTAAAATGTTTTAAATTAAACATGTAATCAACATGTGGATGAACTGAATAAATACTTTTAACTAAACTGAATTACCATTTTTTGAATTTACACATGCACACACAATTTAGTTCAATCTGATACTCTTTAAATTTTTGTGGAATTACAAAGCAGGCAAAACAAAAAAAGGAGGATTAGAAATGATTAATACATACTATATATATAGTTTGTTTTGAGTCATCTTGCATTCTACATCAAATCCTCAGATTTTGAGAAAGTGCCCCATCTCACCACTTAGATTTTGTTACAGATATAAAAGTCGTAGACCATTTTCTGTATCTGCATAAATGTTGTCTTAGGAACTCTTGTTTCATGGCAACAGCTGTTTTGTTCTTGTGTGGATTTTGTCATGTGCATAGAATGAACTATTTCTCAATCTGAACTCTATGCTTGAGGCCCTATATCTTTTACAAGTTTTGATTATTTTTCACATTAATATGTTTGGATATGATTTTACATCAAGAAAACTTATCAGCATTACCAATTTGTTCTGGAAAAATACCTTGTCATCTTTTGTTTGTTTTATTTATGACATTACCAATATTTTACAAAAAGAAATGTAAAAATAAGTGGTCTTTTTTTTTTCCACAGGGCCAGGTCATGCAGAACAAATATATTGATTTAAATAAATATGGTTTTTCCATGTCCTTTACCAAATTAATATTTGAGCCACCTTTCTTCTGGAATTTTATAAAGTAATAAAGCCATCTTAACTTTTTGAACATTGTGAACTGGCTTGTGATACATACTAAATATTTACAAAATAACACCAGTGATGCTAAATTAAATTACACGGTTCCAATATAGCATTTTTACAAGGCATGACTAACTCTTTCCTTAATACAAGTTGAATTCTTGAATCAAGTGTTCTTTTACTGTAATATCAGAGAAACTCTAGCACATTTATTTTGCACTGAAATTGTTAGAGCATTTTGTTGAGTGTAAAATTCTAATTTTTAGCTTCAGTTGGATTTCCATTTTAGAAGTTTCTGTAGTTTATTTTTTGTAGATCTAGTTAGGTCCTTTGAGGATCTGGTTTGGTCCATATTTTTTCCTTAGTATTTACAGATGAGTAACCAATAATTAGAATTTATGCTGGTCTTGAATTTATGATCTGCGTATTACTATGTTTACTGTTGATTCTTTTTACCACAATTTTTAGACTGTGTTGATGATTATGGTGTGTACTGGAACATTGTGGAAATTCAATCGGAGCAGGCCATGATCTTTCAGATTAATGGATAGGTTTCAAGATTGTCTATAAAAATGTACACCATAGAGGAGAACATAAATTTATGCATTTTCCCTCAGTATATATGGTCAGGGCAGAAAGATGAATTTTCTTGTCAGTAGAATCATGAATTAAATGCCTAGACTAATTTTTCAATTGTATTAATCACCTTATTTTTAGTCTCAGTGAAGATAATAGGAATTTTTAAATATTATTACTGTCCCAAAGTGAGCGTGCTTTTTCTTATAAAATTAGTTCTTTTCAAAACTAGTAGACAGCTTTTGTTATTCACTTTGTTAGATGTTGAGCTAAAGGCAGTGCTATTGTTGAAATTAAGAAAATGTACCACAGAAATGCTGAACCCCCCCCCCCCCACAGGACACGTATGGAAATACTTGTTTGTGGTGGTCAGAGATCTAAGCAACTTCAAGTATGTTTAGAACTTTAGGTGATGATGTTGGCAGAAAAAACTGTGCCCACAAATGCAATGCCATTGGAAGTGTGCATTACTGCTTATCCCTAGTAGAACTTGGCTAAAAGATAAGTGATGAAAAAACAAGTTTATGGTATGTATTCTGGGCACTACAACTGCAACAATTATCTAAAATTAAAACAGAACAGTGTTCATGATTTTTGGTAGTTCATTCTTCTTTTTTTGTTTTAGGGAGTTCAGTTTTTAGGGTATTGTATAGTTTTTGTTGATTCTAGAATGATAAATGTTTTAATCTTTGGAAGAACAATTTTTAAAATTTTTGTACATTACAGAGCAATATGACACTGGTGTTTGTAAAATTACAGCTAACATATCACGCTAACAGAACTTTTCCTTGAAAAAAAAAGATTATAACCCTCTTTACAATTTTTTTAATTAATAGAAGAGTTCTGTTTCAGTACTATATGATGGTAATAAATTTATTTCATTGCCATGCTTTATAATCCTGAAAAATTTTGATTAGTACTTTTAAGAGAAGTTTATAATTAAAAGAACCTTTTAGGTGTTCCTTTCCAGTGTGAAAAAAAATTTTTTTTAACTAGATTTCAGTAAATAAATCTGTTCATTTAAAAGCCTGTAGGATTTAACATATTTATCACTGGAAGAATTTAATAGCTGGTTTGGTAGATCTCAAGTTATTGAGAAGCATGTTTTTGCTTCTGTTCATTGTGGTGCTTTCATGGCTGTGCTGCTGTTGGTTTTTCTGTGTTATATTCCTTGTATTTTTCTTCTTTCAGTTGAAGTTGGAGATTGAAGATGCCCAGTTTGAGATCTCTTTTGGAGAAAATGCTAGTGAAGTAGAGCAGAATCACAAGAGAAAATCGCTGTGGAGTTTTCTGATGAAAGTTAGCACAAGGAAGGAATTAAACCTTGAAGTGTTCAATACCACCTGTGTTGGGATCTATGCGAATGTGCCATTTGAAGTCATTTTGAAAATAAACTGTGAGTAATATTTTGATATGGATCATTTACAATTATGTTATATATATATATATGGAGCTGTGACAAAATCTTAATGAAACTGCAATTATGACTTCTATTATTAGCAACAAGATGGCCACCCTTAATTATTTTGGAAGAAACTCAAATCTAAACTTTTTGTTCAGCATATTAAAACCTGAAAACATTCTAGTAAATGCCTGCTGAACTCTCTACAATGATTTACTATTCTTTCATAAATAATGTCTATATATTTGAGATGTGAAAGAATGAAGAATTTATATGAGTCCTAGCATTCTGCTAGTTTCCTTAGCAGCTAAAATGCTGCATTGGTATGTATGTTTTTAAATCTTAAACAGCCATGGTAATTTGAAATGCTTATTTTACTACTGAAAATTGCATGTTTATGATAGTATTTTGTTGATTCTTAGCAGAAGTTTTGTTTATAATGAATGGCCTCTGATGCATGCAGTAAAATATTTTTTCAAAATATGTACTGCTATAAACTATGATCTAATATGACAGTAGATGACAAAAGACAAAATCTGATAATGTGCTGATGGAATTGGTAGAATTGGCAAGTATGCTCTTGTATCTGCTGTTGCTTTTATTTTATTCCAGATGTTGAGCCTTGGTACATAGTTGTTATTGCATTTGGGATTATTTTATACTATTTTGCAAACAAATGGAGCAGGTAAGTTTCTTGTTTATTTTGACTATTTTTCAGATGCATTTCAGAATTTGCTTTTTTTTTTCCTAAAGATGTTTATTAAGCAGATGATAAACCGGAATAACATAAGTGCAGAATCCTGGTGCACTTTTGTTTTCTTTTGCATTACATTTTTTAAAGCATCCCAAATTAAAGGTTTGGCTGTGAATTTTGATTTTATTTTTAACAGTTCTCCAGAGTTAACAACCTTTTATTTATTTACCTTTTTTTTTTCCAAAATTAAAAAAAATTTTGTTTGTGTGTAGATATCTGCTCAAATCAGTCTTTAAAAAATTTGTGATTAGCGAAACAACCAGGATATAGCTTTTAACTTCCAACTAATATTAATTGAGCAGTGTTTCCTTACTCCAAATGTCTCTTCGTTTAGCAGTAAGTAGGTGCTTGGTCATTAGGAGATTGGGTTATTGCTTTCTTGGGTAGTGGTTCTGCTAGTGCCGGAGTTCTCAGACATTCCTTGACACGAGGTTACACTGTTTGCTGTCTGAGTGGCTCTTACACTATAAATAAATTCATTGTACTCAGGTATTTACATGTAATATGTGAATGGTCATGTTTGGTTACTCTAGATGACAAAAAAATTTGATAATATGAAGATTATTTGCTGTTTCACTTGTGAATTTTGTGGTTTTGTCCATTTTTTTTCTTTTAATGTGATAGTCATTTTGTACTTACAAAATGTTTTTTTGTTATTTTTGTTATTTTTACTTAGTTTACTTTCCATGTAGTAGTTGTAGTAATTAAACTGTTTGGTTTTAAACAGATTCCTTTGCTATTGTGACTCTGGTTCACTTAGCTGTCATTTTTCTGATGATTTCAATCCATTAAAAAATTTTTACTCTTCAGGTTTGCATACTGAAATATCTATTAATACATTACAGATAATCTGACTGCTTAAGCATTAGACCCCCTTTAATATGATGAAATATGATTTAGTAAATAATGACTATACAATTTTTCCTTTTGCTAATATGAGAAAGTAACTTTGTTGATTTAATTCTGATGAAGATAATAACCTGCCAAAACTGAGTTTAAACAGAATTAAGAGATGAATTCAGGTTATGACTGTTATATTAATAACTCCTGAAGTAGACATAAAAATATAATGGGATAAAATGGATATCTTCTGGTTTTCACAAGATAAAAATGACCAGTGTTTTTGTGTAGTAGTTGGTAATGAAATTTGTCACAGTTAACCAGCAAGCCTTGGAGAGTACAGAGGACATAACTAAGGTTTGTGGTGAAGTGTGCACTATTACAAGCTCTCTGTTACTGCTATTTCATTTTGAACAAAGGTTTCTGAACTGCTGTAGCAAATAGATAGCTCTCTCAGAAGGTAAATGTAACAGTTCCCTTGAGGGTGGTGATATTAGTATGAGCTACATGTTCTAGTGCTTGGGAACTTCCATGCCAGATTGATTCAAGGGTCTAAAATGGTAAATGACCAATGGAAAAAGCATCCAGTCAGGTGCCTGGTTGAAGCACAGTTTGATGAATGTTGTTTTTCTTTTTTCATCTTCTGATAAACTCTTCTCGCATTTTTCATTACTTATATACATCTCTTTTTTAAAAAAATTTCTTGCAGAAATGCCACACTTCATTACTGTACTGGGACAGTTGGAGGAGTGCTAGCATCACTTTTAATTCTAGCTTATTGCATCAGCAAACTTATGCCAAAAGTAAGTTTTTCATCAATCATGCATCTACTTAAAAAAGCAAAACAGCAACATTAACTAATATATGTGCAATAGTTGCTGAGCTTTTTTTTTTTTTTTGTATTTACCTCTTAATTGTGCAGACTTTCAAATAAGAATAAAAGTCAGTGAGTAATGAGTTTTTTTAATCATCTTCTAAGGTGAAGAACTTTACTAAACAGGTGCAATAGGCTTATTGAGACTTTTGGCTGCTGCATCTATCTGCCTCCACCTCTCTTCCTGTCTGCACTCACCCCTAGTGACCATGTCCCAATCCAGCATATTCTTTCACTGTATTCATGATCTACCCCCTATGCCTTCTTCCCTGCATCTCCAACTCATATTCTCTCACCCCCTGCCCACAAAACGTGTACAGCTTGTCTTACTCTTGCTGCCCCAATGATCATGATGAACAACACCCCAGTTCAGTGTCGCAGCTCTCTACTAAATCATTGTTGCTGACCTTATCTTATACTGGTCCACATATTCATTTTAGGTGGGGAATTTCCAATCTCAAAACATCATCTTTCAGTGCTTTTGTTCATACTCCACATTTCTGCTGTATGGGTTAGTAATATTGGTGCTAATGTGCTATTGTAAATTCATATGGAAAAAATGAGTTAATAAATATATAAAAAGTTTAAATAAATCTGATATTATGAAGCTGCAGTTTAATGACAGTGTGGCTGGCTTGAAACTTTTTGAAGATATATCTACAGACTACCTTTCATTTAGTTGAAAAGACTTCTAGCAATTGTATTGATTTGAAGACTTGTGCTAACCTTTATTGAACCAATTTCTTGGTAATGCTTCAGGAATTTTATTGATATTTTTAAAAGTATTCAAAATTTAGTGTGAAATTTTGCAAAACTTTCATAGTTTTACTACAGAATTCTACACAATTTTCAAATGCTTATAAACCTTTATGAAATTTTGCCTAAATCTTCAGTGAAGTTTCCATTTATTTTCAGCCACTGAATAACTTACACTTGCAGAATCAGAAAAAGCCAATTAAGGACAGACCTCTCCCCTCCTCAGATCTGATAAATCTTGCTACTCCAAATCCAATTCTTTTCAATGGGCTCAGAATGGTTTTAGAGATCAACTTCATGATGAGTGACAGATGGTTGTTTTTCAAAATTGTTTTTACTTTTTATTACAAAGTTATGTTTGAAACTTATTTGCATCAATTTTTGTTACTAATCGAAATTTAAATAAAATTTCTTTGAACCTAAAAAAAAATTAATACAGTTGTCCCCCGATGTTAGCGGGGGTTACGTTCCTAGAACACCCTCGAAGAGTGAAAAACTGCGAATATTGGATGTGCTCCATAAAAATGCCTATAAATGCCTATAAACGTCAAAATATAACGTAAAATATAAGTAAATATATAATAATAATTTAATAAAAAATACAACACTCGAGATAGCTACACGCGGCAAACTGAGATGATGCTGGGCTGCATCTGCCTGAGACAGCGCCTCGTGGGCAGCAGCTAATCAGCAGTAAGGAGAAATGAATAACGCTCTCGGATTGGCTACTTTAAAACCTCCAGCCAATAGCGTTTATTTTATATCGATATTTTGCTGAATTTACGTTAGTATTTATATTACAAAATTAGTAAATTATATTGTTATTAATAATTTAGCATTAAAAAGCGTGAAAAAATATATATTGCCACGAAAAAAGCCATAAAAAAATCGTGGAAGATATTTGCGATTCCGCGAATATGCGGGGGTTTCCATGAACAATTATTAGTTAGGTTCTAAGGAAAATTCCGCGAATAACCGGGGCCGCGAATGCCGAACCACGATTAGGCGGGGGTCAACTGTACATGCAAGGAAAAAATTTTTAAGAATATTTGAATAGCTCTTATTTTTTTTTGTTTGGGTGATTCTTTGCAGATGGATTTTTTGTCATAATTGTTTCTTATTTGATCATATCTGAACTTATACAAATAAAAATGGATTTGCCTCTATTCGAGTCAGCTGCTGGTCATTTTGACAAAACTATTTTACATTTGGTTTAGTTACTCATCTTTTTTACTATCTTTCTTTCTTTTTTTTATCTGATATAAAGAGCTGTTTCCCCTATCTTGTTTGCATTTAATCTGCTGGTGTCCTGGTTTTAATAGTTTCCTACCCTTGCATCATCTGAACTAAAGTTTCTCTGTAGTTCATTTATATTATAGGTTTGTGTAGGCTGTCTTGTTCTCTCCATCTCTTTCCCTTTTTTTTTTTAGTAAAGACGAGTATTCTGTATGTTTACCTTTTTTTCTTTCTTTTTAAAAAAAGACTTTTTTTTTCAAAATCTTTAAAAATCATCTGCCTGCATGCATTATTTGTAACTGCTTTTGTTTTAAAGGTGAAAAAATAAATCCATTGTTGTAAATTTATGTACCATTTTTCCTTACTTTCAGAAGTCATTTGCTGCTTTAGTTCTATTCTCAGGTGGCTCAATCACATTTTACTTCCTTTTCTGGATTTATTACAACCTGATATTTGTGTTGTCTTCCTACTGGAAGGCCATATTAACTTACATGCTGTTCACTGGCATCATCAGTTTTCTTGTGAGCTACCGATTCGGTCCAGTGACAGACATCCGCTCTATCACCATAATCAAATGGATCTTACAGCTGATATCCCTAATTCTGATTTACAATGGAACTCAGATTCCAGAGGTTTCTGTTGCAATCATCATCGTGCTTTTGATGGTGAACAGCTTCCCAAGATGTGCAATAAAATTCTACAGGAGAGTGAGGTAGGTAAGTTTCTGTTAAATTACTGAATTTATTTTGAAAAAAAGGTGAAGGTAGCTAAGACTTTTCATATTGCTTTTGTATGCAAAAATAAACAATCAAATTCAAAAAGTAGAAATGGGTGCATTTTTTCCATGTTTACTTTGCACATGCTTTGGTCAGGATGATTTGTTATTAGTATCATGAAGAGTGGAGAAAGAAAAGGCTTCATTCAGTTAGCAGTGCAAACTATTTTCAATAACAAGTTTGCTACTAAATAACTGTAGCTGGCTTAAAAATGCTGCAGGTAAAACTATAATTTCCTGAGGCAGTTGCTGACAAATGAACCAATATATATTTTTTACTTTTCTTGAGTGCACTGGATAAACTTCCATTTTGGCCATCATTTTTTTTCAATTCTGTGACAATAATTGCTTTATGCAGATTTATTTTTTTAAAGTGGGAATCCTTTTTCCATCTAGAATTTTGGTTTTTATTCATAAGATTGCATTATTCTTACAGTTTCAAGTTTTTCCCACCAAAACGTTCCCTCCTTACTGAAGAGGAGTTCATGAATGAAGGTTTTGCAGAGACTCAGAGGGCTTTACAAGAGTTAAGAGAGTTCTGTCAGAGTCCAGGCTGCGATACATGGAGAGTTGTTTCAAGGCTGAAATCTCCTGAAAGGTGGGTCAGCAAGATGCTGCTCTCTTGAGCTTAGAAATCTTTGAACATGAATTCATTTGCTGAGCATTCACATGTAAACAGTTCACCAGTCTCTATGGAACTTTGTAGATGTGATTTCATAAATTGCTCAAAAACCATCCAGAAATTATGTGCAGTTTGATTTGTGTAAAGATACTTCTGCAGTATTAATTGTTGTGCATTCTTTAAACTTTAGTTTCAGAGCCACACTGCTTTAATTTTTTTTTAACAGAACTTACGAGTGTTTGAGATCAAAAGTTGATTTACCACTTCTTTAATCAAGCTGCGTTGACTTACGCTGACATTCAGCAGCGATTTGTTTTGTTTGTTTATGAAGTATAAATAGAAAATGCTTTCATCCCACATAACAAACTTTTTCTTCTTTTACTGCATTTCACCTTTTTTTCTAACTGTAGCAGTCTTTTATTTAATGGACATGCAAATTATGAACAACACTGTATATTATTTTTTTGCATGTTTTTTCACTTATGAAACAAATATCTACACATCCCACATTTAACCCTTCTGTTGTATTTTGGATCTGTTTGGCTCATTATCAGTTCCCACCAAGCTTACAAAATATCATTAATTTTTAACACAAGAAATAAAAAACTTTGACATGTTTAGCTTTTCTAGCACTGATTTTGTATTTAAAATTTGCCCTGAAACACAATATATGTTACCAAAATCTCAGAGCTCTCTTTAATTTTCATTCTCTGTCATCCTCTTTTTTGCTTGATGGGAAACTACAAAAATGATTACTACTACTGACCCTTCAACACACTTATCATGTTCTAAAACCAATTTTGCATCTTTAATATCATTTTAACATGTTCATATCTCTGCATTCACAAAGCAACAAATTTATTAATTTTTTTTTTTTAATGACAGTACATTCTTAAAAGCTTGGAAATAAAGTGATAATTTTGTATTTGACTGTTTCAGGTTCTCTCAGTTTGTACTTGGTAATTCCCACATCACAGATGAAGAAGTACTTCAGTACGACTCAAATCAGCAACATACACTGCCACAAGATGACGACACAGATGAATCGGACTCAAGTGCTGAAATGAATTATTACTAAAAAGCATTTTTTATTTTTTCTCATTTGCAAGGATCATCTTCATCAAGCGACATAATCATAAATTCAGAATAGATTTTAATTGCATAATATATTTTTTTTACCTTTCCTGGAGTTTTTTTGTCATTTTCTGAATTCAAAGATTTCACGAGTATTTGAAATGCATAGCATCATCTAACTTAATCAGAAAAAGATTAAAATTCTAATGTAGAACACAGATAACTTAAATGTAATTATTACAATCACTATTTATTAAATATTTCTTGTATGGGAGAGGAACCTGATTATTTGTACTAGCAGTGCCATGTTTCTTTCATTGCATGATGAAATACCATTTTTTTTATTTAATGGATGTTAAATTGGTACAGTTAGATATGCTGTTAAGTAAATTTGATGCTGGTCTAATTACTTTATGGATTCTGCTGTAACGCAGATATACAGCCATAACCAAAATCTGGAAATAATAAGTTCTATTTTCAAATGATGCTAGTCTGGTTTTAGAAGTGATCATGAGTGCAGTATCAATGCCTGCTTTTTACTACTACTTGTGCAACACCTGTCATGATCTATAAGGGTCTTTTCAGAAATATGTATTTGTGGGTTAGATTTCAAATTGTCACATTTTCCCACTAACTTTGTGGAAAACTACAAAGTAGTAGTCACTTCAATGCTACTGTGATATTATGTAAATTTACCAGGTTTAATTAGATATCATCAAGCAAAATTAGATGATGCTAGTGTTACAAAAAATCTGGCCAAAGCTATAGGACTGTAGAGAAACTAAACTATACTTTATAATGCTACCCAAAAGTGATAAACTGTTTTTTTAAGACATGTCGATGGCTACATTTAGTTAATTATGGCAAAGCCATTTTTCCACATGACATGTCATCTTTACCTTTAAAGTACCATTACATTTTTTTAATGGTACTTTCCAAACAGTAGTTAAACAAGAGCTCCAACATTAAAATTTTTCTTTTAGTCTCTTATCATCAAAAATGCCAAATTAGGGAATAAAATTAATTTAAGTATTAGATTACAAATTTTAATAATAAAGGAGCCATTAGTTAAACTGCTTTAGGTCATGTAATTAGAATCATGGGAGGCCTGCAGAAACCAATTCCTGTGATGCTAGCAAGATTTCACATCCAATACTACTATGAGGACAAGCATTCCTGATCTTAGAAGTTTCTGCAGCCAATGGTATATTAGCTGAAGGACATGGTTTACATTACAATGGCCTAGAGGGAGAGCAAGTCTTTACAAAATAAGATTCCACAACCAATGGTGCACTAGTATAAAAACTTTCTCAGTACTTTTTATAAGTGAAACTCTTGATCTAAAATTAATAACATTAGTAAAGCAATGTTCCATGGCAACAAGACAAGCTAGCTTGCATTGCAATGAATATTGTTGTGTACATTTTCTCAGGATTTAGAATATTTTTTGAGATGCTGTCTTACTATCTTGTTCAAGTGAGAATTCTGCAAATGGTTTTCAAACTGGTAGCTACTTATGTAATGAACATGTCACACATTTTGAGTGATAGTAAAAAATTTTGCTCTTTTGCTGATCTATTCTATTGATCAGTTTTAGCCTAATTCATAGCTATTTAAGACGGCAAGCTAGAAACCTCAATCATTTCAGCCACTGCCTTTACATATGTACAGATATCTAACAGCCATGAAAAAGGCATATAGCACACTTAGTTAATATCTGCTACCTCGAAAGTTTCATTTAGGTTTAAGAAAATAAACTTGTTTCATATCTCCAGTTTTTTTTACATGCAAACCCAAAATAAAATCTCTTCTAAGATGTGATGCTATATTGAAAGTTATCTATAGTCTGGATTAGCAGAGTAAAAACACATTCTTCTAGCGATTTCAACATTTATTGTCCAAGATATTTGTCAATACCATCTACAAAATCATGACGACCTGTACAATTCTTGTCTGACTTTAATATTATACATGAAAGTGCTACGGAGTGCCACAAAAATCTGGCACTCAAATTTTGGGAAATTTTCTTGGGCCCTAGAGTCCACAAGTCGATACTTGTTTCACAAACTGCACTCATTCGTTTTACAATTTAGTCCACTGCCATACGTTAAAAAGCAAAAAGAATTAAGAATGCCATCATGAGGCAGAACAGACCCATGGCTTCAGACAGGGCAAAGCCCAAGATAGCATAGGAGAAGAGTTGTTGTTTCAGTGAAGGGTTCCTGGCATATCCAATTACTAAGTTTCCAAATACACTACCAATACCAGCTCCTAAAAATAAAACAAAGGTTGTTAAGCATGCATACAACTTTAAATAGTCTGAGCATCTAAATCTACTTTTTATCAGCAACATTACTTTCCCAAAGCGGCTGTCTTAATATTGTGCCAAGCCCCCATAATTTATTCATAATATAACCATCTAAACAAAAAGTAGCTAGGGTGTTATGTTGCACAAGATTATGTCATTTACTTGATTATTACAGATGGAAGTTTCCAAAATTGGTATCACAGTTTGGCTAGTCATTGTTCAACTTTAGTATTAACAGATATTTGTTCATCAGCTGACTGTTATACCTCAGGTTATGAAATAATATAATCAGCATGAAAAGGC
This sequence comes from Nautilus pompilius, assembly GCA_018389105.1. NCBI lineage: Eukaryota > Metazoa > Mollusca > Cephalopoda > Nautilida > Nautilidae > Nautilus > Nautilus pompilius. Next base: position 1,473,334 of record JACATO010000128.1, on the reverse strand, counting down.
CTGTCCAGCTACTTCTGAAGGAACCAAATCCCTAGGCACGCACATGAAATTCTAGTTTTATAACATGAGGCACATCCTTAAGGCAGCTGAGAATCTCTCTATTTCAAGGGTGTGTCTGTGCCCAAAGAAATGTCTAAAAATCATTTAAATCATAAAATGCAAGAAAAGATTAAAGTTGAATATGACACCAGTGCTAAGAATTCAGTACTTAAGGGTAATACTATCTACAAAAATCTCTGGCTGACAGTAGATACCACCTCCTCAAACCACCTTCCAACCCAAACTACTTCATACCCACAGGCCCTCCTTAATACTTACCACTACCAGCCACACCTACAGTGGCAGCTCCAGCCCCAATATATTTAGCTGCTTGATCAATGTCTTTCTGTGTAGCACTAGTTTGGAAAGCATGAACCTAGAGAAAAACAAAACTAGCTGAAATTATACAGTAATTGAAAATCAGCTATAAACTAACCTGGAACCAATTGTGATCAAGTCATTGTAATTTCCTGAAATCAATGAGTTACTAAATAAAAACATTAGCCAACAGTAATCTATATCAGCCACCCACCAAGAGGAGACTTATTTAGCATTCACACAACTGCATCTTAGCCACTTGCTTTATGCAATTTTTTTAGCCAGATCATTTCAAGTAAGAGGACATTAAATAAATTGACAAGGTTCTGGTTTAATTGAAACAATGAAATGTGACATTAGAGGACCCATAAAAAAAGAAATATCATAAGATGGTAAAATTACATGACAGCTGCTTTTAGTCACCATGACTAACACAGCTATTTTAGAAAAATTATAGAACCCTAATACATACCTGATTTTGTAAAACAGAAATTAGATTCTTCTGTGTAGGTGTTAGTAATATCCCTGAGAAACTGGCACTATTAGCCATACTGCTGCAAGAGAGTGAGCTCTGATTTGTTCCCTACAAAAAATAAAACAAGCAAAACTATTTTTAGAACAATCTTCTAAAGATATGCAGTTATATCTAAACTTATAGAGGCCTGAAAGCCAGAGTTATCCTCAAGAATACTGAAAATACAACAAGATTTTTGGTGTTAAAAAAACTAATTTCTATTTTAAATTAAATCTTGCTGTTTAAGTGTACTACTAAACAAATTAAAAATTAGACAACCCTTTTAGGTTGAGAAGACGACAGTGGTGTAAAGAGAGTTGATAAACTTAAAATTACATTAGCAAGAAAAAGCAAATTTCTTTTAGCCAGTCTTTAAGTATGCATTTCACATTCTTAGTTTTGACGTCAGTCAAACCCACCATTTTTATATTTCTGCATAAAGATGATACCATAAACACAAGCAATATTTATGGCGATTTTGATATTCAAAGAAATGTCAGGACTTTATTATTATCAGCTTCATCTAAAATATGACCACAATTATTAGGCTGTTACAAAAGCTGTTGTTTTTTTTTGTTTTTTTTTTTTACAACAATGAGACTTCGAAAGGTCTAGCGAATAGGCTGGGTGAGGGAGAACTTTGTACCCATTGTTCAGTTTCTGAAGAGTTCAACATGAGAATGAGCATTGTCGTGGAGCAGGATTGGGCCTCCTCGATTCACTGATGGTCGTTAGGAGAGTTTATGATGAACGTTTAATTCACACAGTAACTTTCAGCTGTGATGGTTTCGCCAGTTTGCAAGAAGCTATAGTGGACGACACCAGTCGCAGTCCAACAAATGATTTTGCTGTTGTTCATTCAACTCATGAGGCACCCAACTTGTCAAGCTGTTTCACCTGGCTGATTGTATCAAGATGCCAGGAAGCAGTTGCAGTGCTTATGTCAAGTTCTCCAGCTTGCACGGTTTTTCTTGGATCGGCTTCAACTGAGGCTTTCATTTCAGACGGTTGCCATCATAACTGGAAGGACGCCTGCTACGTTCCTTATCTTTGAGGCTCACATCTGATTGAAACTTTGCAAACCATTGTTGTATTGTGCACTCATTTGCTGTGTCCTCGCCCCATGCTTGCTTAATGTTACGAGTTGCCTTGCTCACTTTGTGGCCTAGTTTGAACTCGCGAAGCAAAATGGCATGAAAAACCTTTCATGCTTCACTCAGAACCCTGAAATATCCATTTTACAATTTTTGAATAGGATTTGCATGTATGCCAAAGCACATGCTACAAAATGATATTTAACTTATCTACATACACCTTCACTATCATGCAAGAAATGAATCCCAAATTAACATAATAAAAACTGACAAAACTTTTGTAATGACCTAATACATAATTATAATACTTTAATTTGATTAAAGTATCTAAAGTTTGGCATAAAGAAATATGGGTGTGTTGTTCCATCACACTTTTAACGTGAAACAAGCAGAAGCATGACAGTAGCTATGAATTGTTACTGACAATTTTTTTTAAAATACCTCTGTTTGACTTGTCACAGTGCTGCCAAGGGGTCTTATCAGCAATCGGCCATTATTAGAAACCTAAGGAAAAAAAAGATAAACATTTTTCAGATTATTTAAAAAGTGCCAACCCACATCTCACAAAATCAAACATTTACCATATACATACATGACACTAGTTAAGAAGCAGTAATCAGTAGATAAATTTCTAATAGAAATAGAATTGTTACTAGATTTTTCACTTTTCTAAAAACTAAAGTCAATACAACACAGGTATTATTACTACTATTATTCTTGTGTTAATATTACTACATTTTAAAATAAATAAGACCAAGCAATTTAACTCTTGCTCCTGCAAAACACATTTAAAAGGCTACTTTTCTCTTCCCTATAAGTGTATAATGTTGCAGGTCATCATTTTATATAACACTACAACAAACATTTGGAGTTTCAGTAGCTATCATCATGATAAATGACTGCACAGAAGCCTAAACAGTGCTGAGAGAGATACATAAGTATTAAGGGACTATTCAAACAAAGTTTGGGGACAAATGTGAAAAACTGTAAATAGTCCAGGTAGCAAATATCAGAGAACCAAAATTGGGAAGATGTGTTAGTGGAAATAAGATTATTTCACTTTCTTTCTACTATTTTACTTGATTCTCTTTATGCAGCCACTATGCCATGTAATATTCTTCAAGGTCATGATAAAAATATTGTGCTAACTAAACCAGTGAATCTATCAATTACAAGTTAGTGTGTAGCAACCTGTCTTTGAATTAACCCCCTTATTTGCACCATTAGTTCGCAAGTGAAAATTAGACACTTACTTCCCATGCTGAATACACATTGAAGCACACTTAAAAATGTATAGAAAATTCCTATTTCACTGACCTTCAAGAGGTCAAATGATAGTTTAAAATATATATAGATAGCAGCCCCCCCCCCTCTCCAGCTTAAAACCAAAGCAGATTAGTTATTTTCAGAAATGCAAAAACTAATTTCAATTCCTGCGAAGATTATATCTTAACAAATAGACAAACACCCTAACTTGGACACACGGACACTACACCCAATAACCATCTTTGCTGTTCACACTAGCATCACCGATTGGGGCTCAAACCCCCCCCTTTTTAAAAAACTATATGAAAAAGGAAATTGGGCAGAGACGGAATATTAATACAATAGGAGAGCGGGGTTAAAATGAATACCCGACCTTGTAACCTTTAAATCTTCACCTACATTTATTTATTCATATTTTTTTTAACATTATTTTTTAATTGGGGAGTCGTTCAGATTTATAATGAGAAACTTTTTTTTTCTGTTGTCGTCGTCGATCTCCAGTAAACGGATTTGTCGAGCTGACGGAGCACAGATCTAATTTGTCCCCGACCGACTGAGCGAGTTCGGCGGCGTGCGTGGAGTCAGCCGGCTGAGGGAGGGGACGGGACGAGAGAGAGGGGGCACAGTAATATAAAATAACCATCCTTATTAACTATTCCTCTAGCAGACGGCTTATCAAATCTCTCAGTCGTCGTCGTCGTCACCTGGTTCCCCCCCCCCCCATCCCGAACAGACAGACTAGGCAGGCAGGCGAGCCCGCACCTCCCCCCCCCCCTAGGAAGAAATTTAACCTTGAACCCGACTGCCATCTCCGGGGACGGCCTAGCGACAAGAAACTCGAAGGAAGGCGAAGTTACCAACCATGCACCGTGCTGCGGCAGGGAAGAATCTGGAGCAAGCGTACATCCTTCGTCTTTTCTGTTCTGACCTTCGCCCTAGAATGAATTCACCTGTTCGGAGGGAGAGAGATATAAAAGCAAAATTAGAATGTACCGGTGGGCGATGGGGTGGTTCGATCTGGGGACAAATACAACCTTCAGGGTAAAACGGAAGCAAAAATCCAACCCGCAAACAATAGAGGAAGCAACGATAAACAGAAACCTGAAGAGATTCTGAGCGGATGAAACGAAACGAAATGCTAATAAAAACGATTTCTACAGCTACGATATCGCCATTAATACATCACCTTACAAAATCCAAGCCGGAAGACCCCGATGCGCATGCGCTCTCATTTCCAAATTACGAATTCAGACATAAAACCATTTAAGGGAAGTACAAAATTATTATTTTTTAAAAAATAAAATAAAAGAGAAGATTTCTGAAAGTGTTCCGTATTTTGCGCAAATGTCAGATAATATTAATTCGCCCCCTTTTTCTAGTTCGTATGTAATTTTCGGAACTTTCCGCAGCTAATCGCTAACCACACGAGTTCTGCGTGCAAATGGTTGCAGAAGCTTAGTTGGCTAGCAAATGGCGGTATTTCTCATCAATAATTGCAAATTTCAAGGCTGCGGTTTGACTTTTCCTACTTTAGCTGATCTCATTCAGCACATAGAAGATACTCATATCGGTGAGATCCTGGTTTATCGATTTAGTGCCGATGACTTTGCGATTTGCTTTCTCGCATTTGTCAAGTCGCGCGTTTGTTTACATTTTGAAATGTGCAGGTGGCCACCACTTCTCAAGGTCCGCGATGGTTTCCGCCTTCGCCCGCTTCCTTTCTTGGGCGGCCCGAAATTTTTAAAGCACGGGTTTTTTTAATGTGTTATTCTTCTCCTGTTTCTGGTGCATCTTCGCTGCTGATCGCTGCGACCGTGCCGCGCGCGTCGCTGAGACTTCGGCCGGTCTCTCCAAACCCAAGTCTGACCAAATGGTAGCAATATTGCAGCACGATAACGAAGTGTCCGGCTCCCCTGGTGACCCATCCTCATTCACTGCTGTCACACCCGTGTATTAATGTTTGTTTTTTTTTTTCTCTTTTAAATCTCTTTCATCGTTTGACATGTAGTCCTCAAACCAAAATGTAACATCTCAACTCCTTCTCTGACGAATATATCTCAAAATCTTGGTTCCAAAATTTCTTCCCGGTTTAGTCGTGTACTGGTCTGGTGTAGCAATGCTGCGTCTTGTCCCCCCCTCCTCCAGCTCTGCTGTAATAAACCAGCCCTGACACAAAGATTCTAAATGTCCCAATACTTCCTACACCGTGATTTCTACGTCTGTGAGAGTTGTGTGATTAGCACACTAGAAAGTAGATAGTCTTGAGAATGGTATTTGTGTTAAGATTCTTATATGAATATTGATTATTTGTTGCTGTTGCTCAAGATACTAACAATTCTCCAAGTATTTCTGACATGCAAGGCTGAATAAGCCATATGGAAACACTACTGCAAAGTTTATTATAGCAACTAAGGACTGATCATTAATTTCTTGGTTATTTTATTATAAAGTATTTTAAAATGTTTTTTTTTTACTTTTATAACTGTTTGTATAGATTATATGAACAAATATAAATTTTTGTTGGATGCCTTTGTTAAAGCTGTAGGCATTTGAAATGGTTATAAGATTTCGGACAAGTTTTACATCATTTTATTTAAAATAATATTGTGTTGTCTTTAGATTAGAAGGGTTTTAAAGGGGAAAAAATCCTTTAGATAAAAATTTGGGGACTTAAGAAGAAACTTGCATCATTTTATGTTTAAAATAATACACTGATAATATCTGCTAGTGTAATACAGTCTGTATGCTTTTGACATAAGAAAACAGTTTATTCTGGGAATTCATTAGAAAAAAATGTAATTGAAATTTCAGGGAAGAACCTGAATTATTACAAAACTGAATATATAAACGCTTTGTATCAGGGTCCTCTTTACAACAAAAGCTAGATTTGCTTTTGAAGAAAGACTTAAAAATTTGTTGACTAGTGGATTTATGGAAATTTATAGGTAAATAAATGACAAATTTTGATAACAATAATATGATAAGAGGACAAACTTTTAAAGGGATAGAAATATATATCTTTAAGCCCAAAGTTTTTTTGTTTTTTCTATGAAGGAATAGGTTAATATGACCAATTCATAAGTTTCCCAGGCCTTGGTTTTCCTTGCTGCTTGTAAAATAACCTGTCTGCAGTACATTTCTTTAGGCACCTAATGAAACAAAAACAACAGATTTTGGCATTTCCATTGTACTCTTCTATCTTCATGCAGCAGCTGACTGGAACTTTTTTAAATAGCGATCTGTGGTCAGTACAAGCTCAGTTCTGCTTTCTGTTGAAAATACTAATAGCCTCTTATAGTTCATAACATAGACATTTTGTCATTAATGTGAACTTTTATAAAAAAATAGCAAACATTTTACTTGTAAAACATTGGAATTATGAAACTGCCTAAAAATTTGATTTTACAGGTGTCACATCAAAGCCTAGGAATATTACCAGAATTAAAAAGCTTTGTGCCCTTTTTATCTTGTTAAAGATGTTTCAAGATTGGAGGAAGTGCAAAGGTTTTTTATGAAGAATAATTTGTGGGTGTAAGAAGGATATAAATGTGTTTGTTGAATCCTAAGTTAGACAATGATTAAAACAAATTAAACTTCATAGTCTGGCATTTTCTTGTCATCTCAGACTCCCAGATTACAAGGAGGCTTGAGCAAAAACTTTAAATACCATAGTACGCTGGATTCTCAAATGTTTTTTTACTAATAGAATAGTGGATGTACAAAATAGTCTTTCTTGTGAAATTGTTAAATGTAGCTTCATTAATTTGTTTAAAATACTTTGGATAATTGGTAAGAAAGATGCAAAGGGCTGATTTTAAAAAATATTAAAGTTATTAAAAACTGTCTTTAGTGATGGTGCTTTATACAATTATTGATATCTAAAAACCATTGTAAAAAATGAAAAACTGACCAATATTGGCCTTACTATGTAGGTGGTCTTATATGCAGATAATACCTCTATAAAGATCACTAAGGGGACTACCTACTGTAAATGGCTTACATGTGGTAAAATCTTCATGATTTTAGAAAACAAAATATTTTCTTTTCATAGACACTGATGCAGGCAAATGTTATTCGACTCTCTACTAGTATCAAAAAAGGGGAATAATCTGTTTAATTAAAATTTAAAAATTAAAAAAACTATTTCCCTTTGGTCATTTGCAGGATCTGACTGATTTTGTTTTGTTCCTAATTATCATTGGGAACAACATGAACAGAAGTAGAGCCCATTAAACGAAAATGCAACTGTAAAGAAACTGTGATGGTGACCAGTTTAATATCCATTTATTTTTCATTTTTTTGAGAAAAGATATTGGGCAGCTACACCAAAAAAAGAAAGAAACCCAATTCACTCTGATTAACAAGAAATTTCAGTAAATGTAGTTTTGATACTTTTCAAACATGTTTGGGTTATGTCATAAGTCTTGTGTGGAGCAGATCACAAAATTGTCATAATTGTGCATAGTTTGGCTATGCAATATGTGCTGTATGGCATTTATGTAAATTTTTAAGTCACCACATGGGTTGTTTTATATACAAATAATACTTATCTATCCGGAAAGGTCATTAATGTTAATCTTTTTTGAAATTCTCATTTGGAAAGAGCTTGAAAAACACTGATGAATGCTTTCTTGGTATTGATGTGAAAATATTTAATTCTTATATGCATGCGATAAGTATTCTTATCATTGAAAGTGGATGATGATTAATAGTACCATATACTAAAACTGTCGACTTCAGTGTTTCTTGGGCAGTACAGTGCTAACTCCTCTGAACAGGCTCCCACCAACTGCTTTATCATTGGACAGTAACCAGGGTGTTTCATTGTTGTTATTATTTTTTTCTTTCTTTTTTTAAAAAAAGTTAGGGAATTTAACTTCTGGTATAAACAGACAGCAAAACCAATTATGAGCTTTTACATGCAATCATATGTCGATTTGTGGCTCATACTCGGAAACACTATATTAATAATTTCATTTCAGGGTTTAGTTGTATATTATAGTTTATATGCCATAACCTTTGGGGAATTTAGCTGTTCTACTTTAGTGAGGTTGCCTCATTTTATTTAGTTTGCCTCTGCAAGGGCTATGGTTAATCTTTGCTAAAATTTTATTTGTAGATAATGATCCAAAACTTTTGGAGAAACAGGAGCTGCAGCCTCCATCAGCATTAGCACTCAGTTATATCTTGAGGTAAGTAGATTTTGGTTTAACTAAAAGCAAAGAACATAATTTTTGTACAAACTCTTTTTGGTGAATGTATCATCATAATTCTTTAATGATTTGCACTATCATCATCACTGCAGTTTATCCCATTTACAATTTGTAAAGAAATGACATTTTTTTCTCCAGTATCAATCTGTGCTGAACCTGGTAAGCATTTTTGATAACTAGATAACTGAAAGAAATTATTACTATCATTGTATTCAAAACCGTTATTATTATTTTTCTGAAAAAAATATCTGCCCTTAGACACACAAATCCTAATATTTTAAATTTGTTTGCATACTTGAGAATCTGTGCTGAACCTTTTCCATATTCAGTATCTTATGTGTACAGCATACTTGAGATGTGGTCAAACTGATTTATGTGACTCTGAATACACTTTCTAACAAAAATTCAACTTTAATCATTTTATTATAATTTTTTTTAAGTTTTGAAAATATTTGTGCATCATCTACTAACTGCTATTAGAAATATGAAGAAAATTGTCATAGGTAATCATGTCATTCCTTTTGTCTAATTATGATTATGGACTCACCAATGAAATATCGCATATTACATACATAAAACGATTTATTAGTGCATATAATTACATGTAAGAATGTGATCTAGAAAATATCTCCATACAAAAGAATTCTTATTCAAACTTCCTTTTTTAATTAAAATTTTGATTTTTATGCTTGGAGAATCATTTTACTGATAAGTCAATCAGTATGGCTAGCTGGCTGGCTGGGCAGTAATTTTTGTGAAGTTGGTTTCCAGTTTCAGTGCACAGGGTTATCCTTGAACTGCTTACAAAAGCTACAAGGTGTTTTTCTTAGGCTATGATTGTCATTGTATGTACTCTATTACAAACATGGCTGCCAGTCAACCACACAGCCACAGCATGAGTGTATGGGTGCTCAAGGTGCTTGATTTGCTCTTTTTGGGTTATTAATGACTAAAAGATCACTGTTATTTTTATATTGATTTGATTTGGGCTCAGTGGCATTGCAAACAAAGTGTACAGCATCATGTAAACAGGGACTATAAAAACTGTATGAATTCGTAGTGAGTGGCAACTGGCAACATTCAGCTTTTTTTTCATATTTATACCATGTATTAGGTGGTGGCTGCCCTGAAAGCCACAGAGAGAATAGCTCAAGCAAGAATGAATGTCTAGCTGAGAGATAAGAGCACACGATAAACTGAGCTGGATGATAGTGCACCAAGGCACGTGACAGGCATGGCTGACTGTATGATTGATAGCCTCGCACTTCACCAAACACCTAGTTTAATTCACTGTTCTTTTGTCTTTTTAAGATCCTGCAAGCTCTTCGTCTGTAACTGAACTCTTTTTTATAATTGTGTGTTTAAAAATTTCTTCATTTTCTTTTTTATTCCTGGTAAAGTTGCAAAGGGGCTCCTATGGTCCCTCGAGCCCCTCCAGAAAAATATTCTGGCTGTGTACATGCTGTCATTATATATATAATTTGTATTTGTCTATTTTTTCACTTTCAGGAATGAAATCAACTAATTGTCTGTCTTTGTTTCTTTATTCTCTGGTTTTACTGAGCAGGTTATTTACGGATGCAGAGAGAAAAGAACAGGCAGAATGGAGCAAGAAGAGAGTTCGTGCCCAGTCTCCTGCTGTGTCTGTAAGAAGTAGCACACCAACAGGTGACCATTATTATTTCAAGCTTCAAGCAGTCAAAAAGCAGTTACTGATTTGTTATTATATGTTATTTAAAATACTTCAAGTCAAGTTGTAAGCTGACTTTTATCTGTCTTGCCCATCCATTTTCAATTTTTAAAAAATATTATATCAAATGATTAAACTCAAAACAATTTAGAAATTGGATAGTTATCTCCTCAAATTACTTGAGTTTGTGATGTTGGAATTAGATGAATTGATGTCATTTCTGATGGGTGAATAGATCAATAGTTGTTTTGACTACAAATGAGGCTGGGAATATTCTTGCACAGAAATGTCAGAACACTTTTAAGATGTAAGGATGGAGTGATTTGATAAATATTTTGGATTTTATTTATATAGAGAGAGAGAGGAGGAGGAGGAGGGAGGGAAAACTGAAGTAGTCTTATGCAGAAATTTAACAAATTTGTTTGAGGAGAAACTGTTTCCTTTTGAACACCAATTTAACACAGCCAAACTGATGTAGCTAAGGAAATTTTACAAGTAGAGACTTTCTGAATTTTGAAGTTTTAAAATTAATTTTTCACTTTTTTAAAGACGAAACATGCTGAGTTTTTAATTAAAGCTCTGATGGTACAAAGATTTGAATGGTGTGAAGCAACAATTTTTTGAAAGGATAAAATAATACAGTACATTCTAACCATTGTTATGCAGGAAGTTATAGTTAATGATTAAAAATAACAAGAGATATGCAACAGTGATTGGAAATAGAAATGAAGAATCAAACATTATTTTTAATTAAATCCCAACTTATTGAAAGAGATAAGCTACATTTACTTTATGATATCAGTTATGACCGTGATCTGTAGCTTCTGAATAAAAATAATAGATTCTGAGTTTTCTAATAAGTTTTGCAGATCATTGTTTCATCCATAGGCATTTATTGATTTATATAGTATAGATTTTTTGTTATGTTTACACCAGCCAGTTTATATTTTTACCAATTTATGTCATTTTACTATTTATTATTAAAATGTAATTTTATTTCTATTTTTGAAAACTTAATTACAATTTTCATAGTTAGGTCAAAAAAAGAAAAACAAATCACTTTTGAAAGTGAAATTTTAGTTATTATTACAAGACAGTAAATAGTAAGATTTTATAGATTCAAAGATTTCTCTAGCAGAAGATCAGAATTTAATCTCAAGATTTTTATTGTTTCCAGGAAGTGAGTTTGACGAAGATGAAATGCTAAGTGATGGTGAAGATAGTGATGACTCTTGGACAACTCAAGAAGAATTTACCTCAGGGCTATTACCTAGGTATAATATTAATGTTGCAGCATATACATGCTGGTTGTACCTGCAACTGCTACTAGATTAAAAGTTTACCATCCAGGACTTAACATGTGGATTGGAAATCTTTCTATATGGACAGAGTATAGAATTTGTGACTTTTCATAGTAGTAAATATTTGGAAGGGGGTGCCTTTAAAAATTTTCTTTTCAAATTGCAAGGTATATTTTTTCTTGGTAAACTGTCCTGACATTTGAGGTGTGGCATCTCACAGCAGTGAACTAGGTGAGAAAAGACACTGGTAACTGAGCAAGTTACTTGGGTATGGTTGGGGGGGGGCTCTTGAGCAGCATTCAAGGTGTAAGGTTGTTGAGTTACCAATGGAAACACTACCATGTGCCCAGAAAACTCTACTAGAACTCTTCATTTTTAGGTGTAGGAGGAAACCCATTTAGCCAGATGGTAAAGAAGAGTGAAAAGAAACAATGCCAGGGAGATGTGCCAAACTTAGCCAGTACTGACAAGGATACATTCTCTGGCCCTTGACTATGGCAGTCCATTAGTTAGCCACTGTACTACCATGCCACTTCTCAAATGGCACCCTAACATTTGTAATGTATTGTTGACTTGCTTTACTGGATAGAGAATCAATTTGCTGTTAAGTAAAGATTTTGTAAAGAAATTTTTTTTTTTTCAATTTTGGCTTGAATACTTCCCATATGTTTAGCTAATGTAGAAATCAAATAATTGTATCAAAATTATTTAAGTTTAGAATTTAGTCATATATGAAGTTATATGGTTACTTTTTTCCAACTTTTATTTTATATCTTAGTTTCAGAACTAATTCACAATATTTGTTTTTCTTCCCCTTAAATTTTATCTTGAAAAGGTATCACTTACATGCTCATGACTCTGGTCGAGTGGCAAATTGATTAATGCTGTTACTATTCACAGAATCTGCTAGTAGTCTGATCTTGAAAAACAAAACAAAAGATACTGATAGAAAATTCTTAAAACTCCTTTTTCTGTTCCCTTTGCAGCTTTAAGAATAACAAGGAGAGTGAAGGTGATAAGCCATTTGCTTGCCCTGTCATTGGATGTAAGAAACGGTACAAAAATATCAATGGTATCAAGTACCATGCAAGACATGGCCACAAAAAAGATGTCAGGTAAGGAGAAACCAGTGTAACGTCATATTTGTAGGTAATCAGGAGAAAATAAGATGCATTTGTAATTTATAAATTATAAAAAAATAAAACATTAAGGTAGAGAAAAGAAACTGTCTGATATTATCTTGTTTATTTGACATTTGGATGCCATTGGCAAGAACACTATATGGACATCTTAGACTAGAAATATGTCCATCAACTAAACTTTTACTTTATTTCTTAGCATTTTTGTTTTATAAGCCATATTATGGATTATTTTTTGACAGAAGTTCACAGATGAGACACTGAGAAGAATTAATGCAGAAAGATGGAAGAAAATGTTCTTTTTCTGTGAACTAAGCAAGCATTTCCAGGATGCATTGCAAATGAGAACTAAAGTAGTCCTGAATAAGTTTACTATTCATAATTGCATTTATATTTATTTTTACAACTTTAAGAATAACCACACTTGTTCTATCTATGTAAAAGTGAGTTAACGCATAAAATAGCAAAATGTTTTATGTAAAAAAAAAAAAAAAGTATATATTTAAAAAAATATTAAAAAAGATACTGAAAATTTAACTGGTACTACTTGTGTGTTGCAGGAATCCTACTATTTGACCAACAGGGAACAGTACAAAGATAGATAGATTATTATAGCTAATTTTTAAATCAGTATTCATAAGTTTAAATTTCTGTAAATTAACCTTCACTTATACCAGTGGTTTTAATTGTTTTAAGTAACTGGTTGGAATAGATATGGATATTTGAAAAGTTGGAATTTAAAATTGATTTAACCCAAACAGTAAGAAAATAAATGGATTCATGTTAAGATTTAAGGGGTCATCTGTTCTTACATATGCATATCCAAGTTCTTTCAAATATCAGATTTAAAGAATTCTAGAATATTTTACTACTTTAATTTTTTTCATAATTTTCTTCTGAAAACCTTAAAATGAACAGTATTGGAAATAATTTGGAAGCACTCACAGGATATGCATAAATAATAGTATTGAAACTGAGAGATGTATATAATACACGCACACAATGCATTATTACAGAAAATATACAAAAAAAAACCAATACGTTGATAGTGCATTACTATTTGGCATGTGATACCCTTGCTTTATATAGAGCATGACATCTTGTTTTTATGCTCCCATACAGGTTATCAATGGATGACAGTGGAATGTTATTCAAAATATCCTGTAGCACTTTTCATAATTTATCCAAGGTATTTGATTGTCATCAAATGTTCTCCTTAGTCATATAAACCCATATAGCCTCAATGATGTTCATATCAGGCCAAGGCATCTTTGTGAGTGTTCCATCAGCTTTACATTCCAGATAGTTTTTCACCACATTGGCTGTATGCTTTGAGTCATTGTCATGTTGGAAGATGAATCCCCGTGCAATGAAATGCCTTTTTGAAGAAATGGCATGATGGATGAAAATCTGCCTGTAGCTGTTGGCAGTCAGTATACCTTTGATTCTATGTACTCCAACCTCTTGGCTGATATGCAGTTCCATACTTATATTGATTCACTGCCATGCTTCACTGTATCTGTTGTACATTAACTGTTATACTCCTCTTTGGTCAGCCTTTGATCAAACTGCTGTTGATTATTACCAAACATTCTAAACTTGGATTCATTTGTAAAGAGCACCTCCTTCTGTGTTTGATTAGCCCACTATTTTATTTTTGCTGCCTTCAGCAAAGGTTTTCAAGCAGCTACACTTCCACTGAGACTATTTCTTGTTAATGTGGATCTTACTGTTTTTGAAGAAACATTAACACTTGTACTTGCAGCTAGGTCATTTGCATAATTTTTACTGGCTCATCATTTGTCACATAGAATACATGCCCTGAGGTACTTAACATCACTTTTGGAGAGTTTAGGCTCTCTTTATTCATTGCATCTATTGTCAGCAGTACCATTTTTGCAAATCCTTCTCAGAGTCTTGTATACAGCTTCTGAAACATGAAGTTGGGTTGCAATTTTCCAGATAGGGCAGTCTTCACTAGCTAAGACTTTGGTTTCTATACACTTGTCATGTGTTGTTTCCTTCACATGAGTCAAAATATTCACCACACTATATAATTGCCTTTTCTTTTATAGTCCTGCAGTTGTGCCACTTTTCAATTGCTTGATGACAACCAATTACAGTGTACTATATCAACACATTACTGTACTCAGTTATACATATCCGATGCAATTCTATCACATGTTGTTTATGTTTTATCCACAGTTTTTTTCTGTTTTCATAATTTATAATACTGTATAAGAGTAATGTATGCTGCATTATAGTATTATTAAAAACAGGTAGATTTAAAATATAAAGCTAAAAGAATTTATTAAAGCTAATTATTGGTTATAATTATTATTGTTTTTTTTTAATTTCTGTTTTTCATAGTCAACAGATACTAACAGTAGCTGTATTATTATTTATACATTCATTCTGAAGTGTGGATCTTTAATTACTAAATCCACTTTCAAACCAACTTTTTTGTTTCAAAATACAAAACAAAAATTTGAATATGCAAACCATTGCACATTACACTGAAAACAATGCAGACTATCAATTATAACACTTGGATTAATTGCTGCTTTATGCTCCCAATCAAAATGAGTAAAATTGAAATGAAACTGAAACAGCTACAAATAGTCTTGTGTGAGGATGCTAAGATGAGGTCTCTTGTGTTTACCTTTGTCAGTAAAGTGACTTCTAGTGCATTAGTGAGACATGACTTCAAGTGATCACTGACTCTCTTCACACAAAAAGGAACTCATTTCATTTGTAAATGGTAGCACAATGATATGTTCCATATGGACATAAGAAATACCACTTCTGAATAGTTTCTTGAGGCATGTTCATTGGATAACAATTGATTTTTATGAGTACAAAAAATAGAGTAATGAATTTTTTTTTGTTTAAAAATGGTGTGGATCTGAATGTCTTTTATTAAATTTTTAATATGCTTTACTATCATGATTTTAAAATTTTATTTTAGGAGGGTGGTTATGAGTTTAAATGCTGATTTACCTGTTTTTCTTGTGTTGTCTTTATATCTTCTCCAAAATTTGACTTAGTTTTAATTTTATTTATTTTCAGATGGATGGCTGTTGATTTACCTTTTTTCATTTGTGGTCCTCTCCATAGCACATCTTTATTTTATCTTTTATTTATTTATTCCAGAATAAAGAAGACGTTTAGATGCCATTGTGGCAAAAGTTACAAAACTGCTCAGGGTCTCCGAAATCATAGCCCAGCACATCCGCTTTCCTCTGATGTTGTGGTGTTGCCAGGAATTGCAACTCTGTCTCAGCGACCCAGCCAGCTGGCCCTGCCCACTTCTAAACCCTTTTCCACGAACCTCACCACCAGCACCCCTCCAATGACCCCCACAAGCTTTTCTTCAGGACACTCGCTCACTGCTGCCTTTGCACATCCACTCATTGTGCCATCACATCTGAACTCTGCCAGTGCTTTTGCATCGGCTGTGGCCTCACCAAAGGTCATGACCACACAGACAACATTTTCCATTCCTGCCACAACACCAGGATCGGCACAGCTGATAAGCCAGCCGACAACCCTCGTGACAACCTCGGAGTACTGATTGACTCTGTGATGACAGTCATTTGTGAAGAGTGCAATATGTACATACATAGATACCTACTTGTGATAGACTGTTGAGGCCTTTATTGTGGTGCTGTGAGAAATATTCAACCTGAAAGGGGGGGGTTGGTTTTTTGTTGTTTTTTTTTTTTAATTTCTTTATATATTATGCTTCCAAAGAAGGAGGACTAAATAAGAACAAGTTATGACAGAGCTATTAAAATTTAAAGCAAAGAAATAACACCTTTTTTTAAAATTATTTAATGTATATGACTTTGGATGAACAACAACAAAAGGTAGGCTACCATTTTATTAATTTAAGTTTTTTTTTTCTCTTATATTTACACTTTTGATTGAATCAAAATTTTTAAAAAAAAATTTTGCAATGTATATATATTTTTTTTTGCTTATTTAATTAATTTTTTTTTTTTTTGTTGGATAAGATTTTGCCCAACTCCAAGTATAATGCACAAATGATTTGTTATTTTTGTTTTCCAGTGTTCTGTGTATGGTCATCAGCTGATGCACTAATAATTTAAAAGGTTTTTTTTTCTCTCTCTCAGCAGGAGAGTACTAATGCTGTTTGTTGTTGTTGCTGTAAGGGGTTGGGCACACAGCAGGTATCTTTTTGCTGCTTGAAGAAAATCTGTGCAAATTCTTCAGAAGAAATTATTTTTCTACGTCAAAAGGGGACCAGATATAAAGAAGGATGAAGTACAGATTTCTTTCATTTTTTTTTCTTTCTTTCCTTTTTTCTGGATGTTTCCTGTTTTTTTTTTTAAAAAATGTTTATAAGTGCATAAGATATATGAAACTTTCAAAAAAAAAACAATAACAGCAAACCCATGCAGATCTTATTGGGTTCTAATCATCTGGGCTCTATCATAAAAAAAAATGCACTGGCAGAAAGAAGCACAAATATCATAACAATAAACAAACAGGTGGTGTAACCTCAGTGGTTGTCATGTGATGGAAGGATGCGTTAAAAAATAAATTAAAGATTCAAGGAAAAAAAATTGTTCTAATAATCCCGCCAAAATAAATAGATAAACATGCCAAGTAAAATTCACATCAAAGGGTGGATTTTTAAAAAGGTCATTTTTTTTTTCATTTCACTACCATCTATTTATGGAAATTTGTTCTTTTTTATCCCCCCTCCCTCCTCCTCCTCTCTCTCTCTCATGATGGAGTCTGAAACATCACTGAAGGAGTAATGGATATTGTGTAGAGAAAAATTGAAACCATTGTGAATTTATTTAACTTTAAACATTTTTACATTGTAAAATAAAAATAAATATACCTTGGGGAGCTTTTCTCATTAGTTTTGGTTTAGGAAGGGTGGCTTGGTATCTTAGTTGGATGCATCTGTTCTTCAGGAATTCTCTTCTTATTTGTATCTCATTACTTTTTTGGTAATTTCTCTATTAGCCAAGATTTCCAGAAGCTTGGTTTTCTATGATCTTTCAAATGTAGTGTTCTGTTTGAACCCATTGTTACTGCTTCAAACAAGTTGGAAAAGATTAGCTGTTGTGGTCTCAGTGGCATGTACTCTGATTGTGATCGAGCTTTTGTTCTAGCCACCATTACAAATGATCATGAATCATCCTGTCTATCATTTTGCACACTATATATGTGAGGAAGATCGGTCTGTAGTATTTTGCTCACTTCCTTGGGAACTGAGATACACCACAATCCATTGATAATGTAAAGAAGCCTGTTAAGGCGGTACACATTAAGGTCATGGATCATGGGGTTGTGGATTTAGTCCAGAACCTGTGGTAACTAGCTAGTACTGTATTGCTTGCTTGAATTCATGGGGGTTGAAGAGCCTGCTCATGGGGTTGGTGGCTTGCTTTTTCATCATCATTTTGTATTCAGTATATTCTAAACTTTGTTCCTGGTCAGTCTGTCAGTAGGGTGTTTATAGTCTTATAGTTCTGTGCGCTCATTTTAACAGTGTTCAGTTAAGAGAACAAGGAATCTTTTACAAGAGATGATGTTTACCTTCTCTATATTTTGTCAACTATCTAAGATCTCCATCAGTGTTCAGTTTTGTCTCACTGCCATTAGCTTTTGACAGAAAGAGTTCCAGCATTGTCATTTAGCTTCTACTATTTTCTTTTTCAGAGCCACAGTTGCCTTATTGTAAGCTGTTTTTCTATCTAACATGATGCATTTCTGCTGTTAGGGACTCTTAATAAGTTGATGAATGCTTGGGTTCTTTAAGGGCAGAGTGTAACAATTTTTTTGTGCTTTAGTTATGGCAGCACAGAAGATTTGATAATGTTGGTCAGTGTTGTTCTGGAAAGGGGTTTTTAATTCTTTATCTAGTACTCATGGGTACACATTCCAATTGGCTTTTCAAGAGTTTCAGCATGGTTTTTTTTCCATCTCTGATGTTCTTCTGAGAGTTTACGTCAACTGTTCACAGACCTGTGTAGATGCCTGATGATGGGAACCAGTAGCACTGGTTTCACAATATTACTGAGACTATGGAGAGGTCTATAGCCAATCTAGTAAGCCAGAATTTTTACATGTTGGAGCCCCTGAGTTGAGAATGATAAGGTTCTGGCAGAGTTGCTTTATTACATAGGTAAAGAAAGAGAGAGAAGGAGAGGCCAACTTTTGGGATCCTGGCTTAGTATATGCTTTCTTTCATATTTTTTCAATCTTTTCTCATGTCAAAATTATTGCACTGATAGAAAGGGATTGGCAGAGTTTTACAATGTGAACAAATGCTATTTTTTGAGATGTCACTTGAATGTTACAATGATGAATTTTCATTTTAAAAGAAAAAGAAAGAAAAACGCAAAACAATCTCCCTTTGGTGCCTGGCTTTGGCTAACCTCCTTGTTGACCGTTGGAAATGTGATCAGGTCTTTGAAGTTTTAAGCTCACAGACCTAAAGCACGGGTTCCCAGCTTTGAAAAAGAAAAAAATAATCTTAAAATTGTATAATAATTTAGCATGGAGTAAAATTCAGCAGTCTTTATTATTTTATTTGTTTATTTATTTTTGCCATTTTGAGATTCTAGAATTTGCATGTTCCTACATTGGTATTGCTGCCCTAAAGTGCAATGGATACACAAGTTTTGATAATTCCTCTGTTTTTCTTGTTATTTTTCAATAACTGCAGGAAACTGTCTTCACTGTATGTGCTACATTAAATGGTTATGCTTAGGTGTAAATAATGTAAGAAAAGGGCTAGATTTCACTTATAGTTTTATGATGGTATTTTAAGCAAGGCTCTTCAAAATGGTTGAGGGGACCATGAGCAGCATTTGAGGTGGGACTGTTTTAGTTGATAAACAAAGCTACTACAAAGCAATGTGATAGGGAGTTTAATGCAAATTTTGAAGAATTTCTTGCTGTCTATAAATTTTCTCTTGTAAATATGGCTGGTGACAGACAGACAGACTGCACAAGTAAGCAATTTGAATAAGTATTTTTGTAGTAAACATTTTGGATAAATTATTACTTTGGTAGAGTATTTATAGAAAGGCCACAATATTGAAGAATGTAATTAACAAGGTGGGTGGAGTGGGGGGTGAGTCTGCTGTGTGTGTGTGTTGTATATGTAGGTTTATGTGCAACATATGACTGACTCACTGGATCTGATGTGAAAGGTGTGTGCAACTATTCAGCAACAGTTGTGGGAAGGCAGAAGGGTGTAGTGGATGTCTCATTTCTCAGCACAGTGACTGCTAGAGTACTCCTGGCTATGGAAACACATGCAAAGGAAAGACAACTCTGGTTATGGACTGAGACTAGACTTGGGTAACAAGCTGAAGGCATGGAAGCCTTGAATGTTATCAAAGGTACCTTCATTTCCATTTAATCAGTGCACTGAGATGTGCATTGTTAAGTTCTGCAGCAACTCCAAACCCTGTTATAAGGCTGTTTTTTCTAATTTTGTGGCCAGTTAGCATAGTAGCCATGTCTTATCATTCATAAATTGCTGCACCTTGCTAAATAGCTTGGCCATGTGACCTGAAGTTGCTGAAGAAAAGGAGGACAAATCTTCCCATGCCTTAAATTGTTGGTCCCAGAAGAGAAAGCAAATATTGTGATATCCATGTGTAGTCAAAGTCCATATCAATATGGATTTTTGTACATAGTATACATTAAATGAGGTTTTTAATGTGAATTCTTTATTTTTTTTAATGTAATTTCTTTTTTTCTTTTTTTTGCACAGTATTTTTGTAGAATTTCATGGCAGGAATTAAAAAGCCTTTAGCTTCTGTGAAAAAATATTCTGCAAATTTATTGATTTCAGATCGACAATCAAAATTTCAATTTTAGAAATAGAAATGTTTTTTTTGTTGTTTTTTAATGTAGTGGAAGTTGTACTTGTTGAATGATAAATAAAAATATTTTGAATGAGGATACAAATTTTAAAAGCCACTATAAAAAAAAACAATTTATGGGATCAATATCTCCTCTGTTAATCCATTAATGAAATGGAGAAAAAATGTAGTTCTTGGTTCAATCTATAAATTTAAGAGGAAATTAATGTTATTTTTATGTTGTTTTTTTTTAAAATATATAATTGCAGGATTTACTGGAAATATATTATATTATTTATTCTATATTTTCATCAGTAAGAACACTAGAAACTCAAGTCTGATCATTAGGATTACACAATTGGAAAAAAAACTTATTCATAATAGGAATTACAATGTTTATTTGTATAAATGTATATAACTAGGTATTTTCTGCTTTCCTTGTTTTTAATCTGTAATGCATTCTTTTAAATTTGTTGGATCTTATAAAAGTGTCTCTGGCTTTTAGGGAATATGGCATATTTCTGCTTTAGCTTTAAAAGATTTTAAATTAAAAGGAAAAAATGATAATTTAGAAAGTATAGTTAGACAATACTTTATCATAAATTGTATTTTCATACATATGTTTAAAAACTTTGTCATTTAAGGGATACATAATTTTGTAATATTAGGTATATTCAAATGAACCCTGTCTGGCTACAATTACATTGATTTTATTTTCAGATGGGTTTTATTTGAACATATCTAATAATTTACCTAGATCATTAATTTCGAAAGAATTTAAGTAAATGTAAACTTTCAATAGTTTTTAAACATGTATGGGTGATGTCTTAGTTGTCCTGTCAAGATTAGCACAAATGGCTTTGTGGATCACACTTGTGCATAGTGCTGTGAGTTGTTTGTAATGGCATCAGTGTTATTTCTACACTGAGAGAGCTCAACAATGCATTAAAAAGAAGAATAGTCTTTGAAATATTGATACGAGAATAATTCATACATGTATCATGGCTCAGTCACAGCCATAGGAGCCAACCTAGACTGCATTTGACCTTTGAGAGAAAACGAACAATATGCATCTATGCTAGAGGTGTTGCTCAATTGATGCAGGAGTCTTCATCTATTAAATTCCAAAATGATGCTTATTTAATTCTAACTTAACAACCCTAAATGACCGTATAACCTCTGCCTTCTCTAACATGAATTCTCACTGTGGTTTTCAGAAATAAATAAATGTTGTGTTTTGCAGCCATCCAATGCAAATTCTAGCCTACTGTTCTCACTCTCTTAAAAGTTAGTTGCAGTGTAGGCCAGCTTATTTGGCAACTGGGCCGAGTAACAGTCTGGTCTACGACACATGACACATGCACTCAATAATTTTTTATTAGTCTTTTTAGCATTGAAACCAAATTCCCTCAAGGATTGGATTGGTATTTCAATTTGTTATGGGAGCAAGAGGGGTTAGATTACAATTTAGGCAGTTTATCTGTTCTCAAGCATTTTTCATCAGCCCATTTATTAGAATATATTTCATTTTACAGATTATTTGTTTTTATTATGAAAATGCAAAGATTCTAACTCATTTGATATTCACCCTACATTTAAAAGTTGCTGGTTCATGGGAAGTTAAAATGATAGCTTTAAGGATAAATAATTTATTAATTAAAGTAATGTGAGTATCTAATTGAATATTTAGGTGTTTTTTTTTCAGTCATATATTTTAATCTACTGTTTATAGAAAAACAATAACAAGGATACATAATTATTTTTTAGCACCCATATATAGCATGTGATTTCAGCTTCTGTAATACAACTTTATTTTTTAAAAATATCTATGAGTAGTTTCAAAAAAAGCCATAATAGTTTGTTTTTGTTTTTTTTAAATTAAATTAAATACAACTAGGCAAATTAATGAATGATTTTTTTTTAAAAGAAGTTCACATCACCAGGGGACCAGTAGAAGAGACTGGACAAACTCAGGCTTGTTGTTAACATTTGTGAATTAGAATTACTGTGAATAAATGTAGGATGAGTCGTAGGGATTTGCCAAAATTAAACCGGTGAATGAATGAACAAATGTTATCTTGAAACTTTGGTAATATGTTTTTAAAAATTCAGTTTTTTTTTTTTCTTTTTCAAACAATGTTAATTTATAGTGTGGCTGTAGAGATCAAAACCTAAAAAGAATAGAATATATTGAGAGTGTTCATACCAGAAATGAATGATACTTTGAATATTGTCACTTGATCATAAACTACAGCAAACTGACAAACTTTTCATTTCATCAGCTTGTATATCTGATAATTGTATGTTTGCCTCACTTTCTTCATGATTTTGTGATTTCCAACTGTGAGGCTCAGGAAAAATTTGTTTCTTGAACTTCGCAGACAGACAAACCTAATTTAGGGGGGAAAGTTCAATTCTGTATGTTTATATTTTAAGTGTAACAAGCAAGTATGAAGGGTATTTGTTGCCCTAGATAGAAAATTGCTTGGTGCCAACCAAGGGGACTTACTGCACATTCAATGTTAAACAAGGTGGTTTGGCAGATTTCTTGTACAGGACAGTTCTGATTATCCCATCCACGGAAGCAGGCAAGTAAGGCAACAAATGAATATCTAGATATTTTTTCCTTTGTATTTTTTGCCATGCTTGTTTGCAATTGGAACAACAAAGTTTCATTGATTTAAAGCAGCTTTGTATGCAACATGAATCTAGTTTCAATCTGCTGATGAAAATCTTTCCACAGTGCCATGTTGCAAGAACTTAAGTCAGTAAAATGTCTGTCAGTGTTCAAAAGTGTACCCAAGGCTAATTCTTTTAGTGTATCATTTTATTTAGTTAAGTTTTTTAAATATGATTTCTTTTCAGCAAAGTTTTCAATTTATTTTTCCATGAATGTTTTATTTCATCTGCCTTATTGATTTAAGAGCTATACATTTGGGAGCAGTCATCAGTGATCAGAATCCAATTGCGAGTTTTTAAAATTATTGACAGATAAAAACAGTTTATTTTGTATACACTGCTGCTTTCTTAACAAACTTTGAACAAAGAAATGTTCTGTTTTTTTAAGCTTAATTTTTGTTTTAATCATGTGACTGAATTAGGAGAAAATTTTGTAAGTCCATGAAGAAACACTTTGCTCTCTTTTTTTTGTGCTTAAAATGCTGTAAAATGTATTAAATTATCT
Source organism: Nautilus pompilius (assembly GCA_018389105.1). Classification (NCBI taxonomy): domain Eukaryota; kingdom Metazoa; phylum Mollusca; class Cephalopoda; order Nautilida; family Nautilidae; genus Nautilus; species Nautilus pompilius. Next base: position 1,449,717 of record JACATO010000128.1, on the reverse strand, counting down.
TGTATTTTGTTATATAAACAAACAGCAAGATAGTAGAACAGGGTGTTATAAAGTCTTAGCTTGCTGGCTCCTGAGGACAGAACTCAGCAACAACTCAGGCATGCACAGACATGATTTCGTATCTGAACTTGCCCAGAAAGAAAAATGTTTTTGAAAAAAAATTTTTTTTAATCTGATGCAAGATGCAATGCAAACATTAAAAGAAATGTATTAAATAGATATAATATTATTAGCAACCTTATTCTATTCATTATAATTATTAAAAAATATAAAAAGCGTACTGAATTTACTGATATATTGGATATTAGGACCATGGTCATACATTTCTGTTGTTACATATATAAAACTTTCAACCATATGACCAATTAAAGCAAGATTAAAAAATAGAAATTGGCTGGTGGTGATGTCAATGTCAGTAGAAAATTTTTTCTTTTTTTTTTTTTAGAAAAAAGGTTGAAATATTCCACTTAGTATATCTTGAAGGATCTTTAATATTTAGCAAACTTGTTGATATCATTACTGTTACTGTTATTTATAAAAGAATGTTTGCAGGTTATTGCTAGTTAGTTTTCAGAAGGTAAAGGGTTAATAGTCAGGATTCCAACCAACTAGTAAGCCCATATTTGCCAATATGACCCTTTACTAGTTGCTATGCTAAGGAAAGTTGTTGTTCTGGTCTTACGCACTTGCTTTGTGTTTTATGGGTTTCAAACAGCTACTAATGGTGTATTGCTAGTTTATGTATAATATTATTACTGATATGTGCTCTAGTTCAGATTTTTACCCTTTTAGCTGGACCCACAATGATCCCCTTAAAATATTTTCTAATCTACAGCTTCGAAGTTGCTGGTTTTTAATATTATTTAAACAGGAGATAGTATTTGTCTAATTTAATTTTTGTAGCTTAGATTGTAGCATTTTTTCCTTACATAGATAGTAATATCTTTTTTTTATATTTCTTTTGAATGTTAGTTTATTGATATTTTTTCTTGAATTTAAAGGTTGATAGTAGTTTTTTTAAAAAAAACCAGAAAAATTGGATCAATAGTTTAGAATAATCAGGAAGTTCCAAAAAAGAAAAATTCCTGCTCACATTATACAATGTTGCTTTTTGTGTATAAAAGTATGAATACTATATAATAAGAAACAGTTTAGTTAGTGTAAATAACTTGTCTCTTAAATACTTCAATTTTGCATATATGTTTGATTTTTTTAAAAAAAAATATGTATGGTTAACGTTTTGAAGTACTTTTAATTGTTCAGTATATTGTTTTGATTCTGGCTTTTGTTTATGTAAGCATACGGACAAGACAGACAGATTTTGTTAACCCTTGCTGTCCCTTCTCTTAGCGTATACCTTAATTATTACTACAGCTGCATACTGTTATAGGTTGAGAGCTGCCTGATGTCTGTTGGTCAGGGTTCCTTCTAACATCGTGGTTACTAAATGTGTTAGAAAATGTGCATACCAAATTAGTCATTAAGCTGTCATTTCATGATAGACATGAATAATGCAACTATTACTGTAGTGTAGATCACCAGATTAAGACTTAATCCTGCTTTTCTTTATTTTTATCTTTAAAGGGAAAAAGCTTGAATAAATAATTTGGATCTCTTTTCACCTTTTCATTTTCTGACAAACTGCAAATTCACTTGCAGCCACATAGAAGAGGCAGGTGATATATTTTCCAAGTTGGATTGTGATTGCTCGCCAGAGTTAGTCAACAGCAGGTACCTTGTGACTGTTTAGGTTAACATGACTGAACTCAGAACACAAGCAAGGTTGTGATTTGTTATTGCATGTCGCAGTTTGGTAATGAAAACCAAGATGGCAAACTAAAGAAAATGCAGGAGGATAGTTTGTTCAAAATTGTTTAAAGTTTATTCTGGATGCAAAAGAAAAGAAAAGAAAAATGTTAATATTGGGAAAACTTAGAGATTGAACTTCTAATTATCATTAAGCTTCTTTCTTTTTTTTTTGAAATTCCTAGTGGATCCATGTATTTTTACTAGTTGTAATACATATTTCATCATTGACGAAATTATAACAATTTTCTGATTGATTCTTTAAAAACAGATGTAGGTAATTTTCTAAGAAACAGTATTATTTCCAATATTTTGTTTTTTTGAACACGTAGTCATGGAGCCTTTATTTAAGAAAGTTGTGGAATTATTAGAAAGGGTTGAGCATAATAGATTTATCTAGTTTGGATTTTAGTGAGGATGTATAATAAAGGTTTTAAGAGTTTTGACCATGTGGAGAGCAGCAGATTGTTTAGATTTTTTTTTTTTTACAGTTAGGGGTCACAATTATAAACTGGTAAAGAATTCTTAATGGATAGATACTGGGAAAAGAAAAACTGGTAATTGAATAATAAATGAAAGGTATAAATTGCTGGCATTGGTTTTGATTTTGTTTTATGAAAATTGTACTGAAAGATGCTTCTCTTCCCCAAGGGGGGGGGGCTTTGATAAGCCATGATGGCTTCCTACCAGCTTGAAAAAACTAGGCCAATGTATTAACATCTGTAACCCATTCTAATCCTGGGTTTCTTTTAAAAAACAACAAAACAAATGTCGTAATACTTTAAATATTGCTAAAAAATAAAAAGGGTACATTCATTATTAATTTCTGAGATGTCATTTACATAAGGAAAAAAACATTTAGAAAAGTTGGGTGTATTTGGAACCTCAAATTAGGAGGAGGCATGAAATTGAGGAAGTCAGCTAAATTTCTTTATTAAGACTAAATTGGTTGGGGCAGTAGGTTCCCTTTAGTAAAGAACTGAATTGTCTGGTGAATACAAATATTGATCTCAACTTATTATTAAAATAAACTTTGATATTTTTAAACAGCACCCAGTAAGTTGATTTAAACTTTACTTTCTGGATTAAACTATATTAGATAAGATGTTTGTTTGTTGCAGCTCTGCATTGCATTTCACAGTGGCACAAGTAGCACCACACAATGGCCCATGAAATGAAGTTTATTTTCATGAACTCTCTTAACTATTGGACTTATGCTACATAAATAAAGAAACATCAGTTGCTTTGGATGATCAAGTTTTAACCCACTTTGTGAATGCTGATGAAGTCAAATTTAAACACTTTAGATGTTTTTAATGCCCACTACACTATCAGTATCGGAAGACTCAAGTTTGAGACTCTCTAAAAAGACCATTTTTAACCATTCCTTTTATTAGTCTTTATTTACAGCAGTGAAACTTGCATTAAAAACCATCCAGTTTTAAAGATATCTTTTTGGCTTTCTTGCTTTTGTTCTTCAAAGACAGCACCATTTGATTAGGGACCTTGTTGTCAACACTGGTCTAGTTTTTTAAAACAGCAATCGTGATTTCTATAGCCTCCATGTAGGAAACTAGATGTCCATTGAGTTGTTGCTTGTACAGGTTATTCCAGCAAAAAGTTAACTTAAATTATTAATATTTTTATTGGTTGTTAGAGATTGTGCTTTTGTTAAAAAAACAACAACAACATAAGTTAAAAATGCAACACTTTATATTAATAAGAAAGGACTTACACCTCATGAGTTTTAAGTAGTATATTGTTGTGTTCCTTAATAAACCTACAAATGTAGCTGATGTGATTATGTTAGCCAGGCAGGAAAAGGGTACCTGAATCAGTATGCTGGTGTGCTCAGATGGTAGCTGCCTTTGTTCTGAGGGAACCCATGCTCGATGAATTGGTAGAGGAGAGTGAGAGAAACTTTGCTGCTTTGTACAAAGCAAACAGCTGTAGCCATTGGGTATTGAACAGTGGCTGCCCCTGTGAAAAGTAAGCATGCTCTCCTGGCAGTATTAACAGTAACAAAAATCTCATGCTAGCCATGTCACCTCAGAGATACTTTCACACCTGGTTGGCTGTGTGCAATATATTCTGAGAAATCATTCATTTTTATATTCAGGAAAAACAAAGTAATTTATTGCTTATTTCTTTTCTAAATACAGTGTGGGAAAGACCATCCACTTGTACAAAGTAGGATTGTTACAGTATTTTTAGCTTTTGTGACCAGCAGAACCTTATGTCATCTGAATTTTTTTCTCCTTTCAGCAAAATGTTAATAGAAGGAGCATATTTGAGGTCAAAGATCACATTATTGCACATTGTTATTAGAAATTTTTAATATAAAATAAATGTATCCTTATATGCCATAGACTTTATCATATTCTATATACATAATACACATGCAAGTAAGATAGATTTATAGGAAAAGCTTACTACATGTATATGAATGGCTTGTGAGCATCAGTTCAGTGGTCCTACAAAGAATTATAGCAATGTATTACAGTACAAATAACCACTTAAGATCTTGCATTCTGACATCCCCCTTTTAAATGTTTTTTTTATTGTTTTGTTTTAGAATTCCATATATTTACTAAGTTTTTTTTTTAAATTAGAAACCTTTGTTATTTCTAAATTATTAAAATATTTACTTATTTAATAAAAAATTCAAATATTGGAGAAAAAGAAACTTGATACTGGGTTGGATTTGCAACAGTCAACTTTGCATCATTAACAAAGCAATTCTTTGCACTTCTAACTGAGTTAACACAGGAACTGATTTTATCTCTGCAGCCAAAATATTATATTTGATACACTAGTTAACAGTGATATTGAGTAGGAATTGTATGGTAATTTTGGAAAACAGAAGGCTATGCCATTTCTAGATACTGCTGGTTTATTCTATAAAATGGCATTTAATAAAGTTGTACTGAGGTTCAAGATAATTGTTCAAATAACTATGATGAGTCATAGAAATGAATAAAAATTACACTAATTATTACTAATTTGAGCTTTCAGCCATAAATTAAAAATGGATTCTTATAGGACAATCTTTAAAAGAGTATCCAAAGCCCAAACATATCAAAGACATTTGACATCATTGTAACTCTTTTCATACAAAATAGTTTTTGTTTGTGCTGCTTTAGCTGTGTGCTTTTGAATAATGCTTTTGCACTAGCTATGTATGAAAACTTTACCTGTATTGTGTAGGCATGTGTATACCCTTTGTTACTGTGAAACTGTAAATTAGCTGTCAATGAGTATATTCACTGAAAAGAAACTTGAATTAAAACTTTTATAATAACAATCTTTTTCTTTCACAAAAAACCTGTATAGTATTAGATATTGCTGACTGAAGATTTATTCATCTTCATTTGTCAAATATTAGCATTAAAAAAATATTTTTACATATGACTGTAGCCCAATAGTTAGTTAAAATCAGCACATTATATATATCACATTTATTAAGCATTAAGATATTTGATATCTTTAGATATCTTCTCTTGGTTATCATTTTACCATTTATGGCAAGTTTTCTTTCTGGGATCATTGAACAAGATATACTAAATATATACTGAACTGATTTAGAATAACACAAATTGTGAGTTATGTAAAATCAGAGCAACTGTTCTAAACCATTTGAAATATATGTTGAATGTTTTCCATTTTAACATGTAAGCAAATGGAGTTTGTTATCGTTAAAACAGCGTTTTATTGATAGGAACTTCCTATAAAGGATAACTGTCATGGCGAACATCAATACCAAATCTTCCCTCCAAAGTTTTCCACAAGAGCTGCACAGTGCTGTTTAATAAAATCCATAAATCTTCTGAAGGAGGCTTTTGATCAGCACCTACTACTGGGGGAAGGCTGCTGAAAAGTGTGGATATGGCTTTGATGATAATCTTAGTGCCACAACACACATGCATGGAGCTGACCATGGCATGACAACAATTTGTTATTCTTGAAGGATTTGCAAGCATTGTCGATGTAAGAGGTTTAGGCTAGGATTTGCCTACAATTTGATTTTGAGGAATGTAATTCATTTAGATAACTTTATTCATTGTTGACTGGAAAAACGTGCAGGAGTATGGCCATCACAGTATATTCTTACCAATACCATCACACTTCCACTGTTCCAATGATTTCTCTTGTTTACACACAAGTCTGCATGACATTGATCTCTGTGATGTCACACCGTGAGGACACTTCTACATGTTCATCAGGACACTTACATTTGCTCATAAGGCATGGTGCCTTGGTGAAAGAATGGGTTTGGCATGAACACCTTGCATATAACTATCTCATATCAACAGTTATGTATGGTATCTATGGTGTATCTGTCAGTTTCTGCTGCTGTGATTGTCACAGGCAGGAGCACAGTAGTTGTCACTTGTCCAGCAAGTGTGTAGGTGAGTCTAATATTTCCCAGTGTTTTCCCCACAGCCAAAAATAGTGCTATGGTGACATTTTTGCAGTCTTGCAACTGGCCTTGTTGACTAACCTACTTGAAGCATTCTAATATCAATTCCTCCCTTAAGAACACAGTTAGACATCATTACTCAAAACTGCTTGGAAAACACACACGGCTCAAGTGGAAACATTCAGCAACAGTTCCTCAAGGTTCTGTAAAATTTCGATCAAGTATCATGTGCAAATTTTGAGAAATCTCAAAAACTGCTGGTGCATTGTATGCATGGATGGATTATTTTTTCTTCAGGTAAGCTATAGACCACTCATCGTGTCATGAGTTAATGTGTTACTATTAGTGCTGCATTTTTAAGTCAGTTCAGTATAGATTTGTAAATGCTAATGTACTCTTTCTTTTTTTAAAAAATACACGTGTTTCATTTTATTTATGATGTTAGTTTTTATTTTCTCTCAATTCTTTTCGAGCTTTGGTGTGATATTTTATTTTTATTAGTTCATGATGAACCACACAAAATTAATTTATATTACTAATCACAGAATATTACCAACTAACAATTTTTATCTGAAGGAAAGAAATACAGGTGTATTGTTTTGTTTTTTCAAAATTGTTTAAAGAAAAAATTTGTTTGAAATTCCTCAAAGCAAAATTTGTTTAGTTTGATTTTCAGTTTATATCTTTTGAGATATCTAGTCATACTTTACAAAAAAATTTTTTTCTGTTTCTGCACCAACAGGAACTAATTATTTGTCAAAGTTCATCGATTTACTGTCTTTTTGGTTGTTAATTTCCTTTATCACAAAGCAGCAGCAACACACACACATGCACTGGGTGTTGTTTTATACACATATTTTAAAAAAAAGATGTCTTTAACGTGGCACCAAATAAAAATATACAACTTGTTTTTCTTATCTTTAGTTTTTATTTTACTCAGAAATGACTTTGAAGGTCAATCTATGGAGACAATTTATTAAGTTATCTCCCTTTAGTAGCACAGATGAGTGGTGGCAGTTTTGAAATAAACCTTGATTGTCTCATCTTTGACCTGACAAAAGAAATAAATGATAATGATATTTCCTAAAGGGAAATATTTTTTTGTTATGATTAAGCGAATTTAAATTTAAATTTATTTTTAAAATCTCTGCTGATCCTGAAAAGAAGAAAACTATAATCATCATTATATGGGTAATGCTAAAGTGGAATGTATTACCCAAATCTTCAATGTGAATAGTAGTTTGAATGATTAACTGGAATTACAAACATAAAAGTAAAGAAGTTGTCAACATATTGTATGGATCCTTGGTTTTTCCACTTGAATATCCTCTGCAGATCTTGAGTCTTCATTTGAGAAACATTCTTTTACTATAGTTCAGCATAGATTTAGTAGAACATATCCAGGTTTCAGGTTTCTGAAATACACTGAACTTACCAAGAGATTTTCAAAATAATAAGGGGGTTTTAAACTTGGACAGCTTGGGACACTTGTCCCTATCTACAATTACTAGGGGTCATAATTACAAATTAACTAATATTCAGGCAGATAGATGTTGGAAAATATTCTTTAGTAATAGAGTTATTATTGAGTGGATTAAATTATCAGAAAATGAGCTTATTAGTCATATATAAACCAATTTAAGAATGGTTTTGGTGTTTATTCTCTTTGCTGGAAGCCCTTGCACAAGACATGATGTCTTCCTGCTTTCTTGAAACTACTAAGCTAAACTAAACAATTTTTTAAACACATTTGTTTATTCCAAATATTCTGCTCAAGAAAGAAGAAAAGATATAAATTTTGTATTTTGATGGTTGATTAAATATGGAAATTTTCATCACAAGTCTCTTCAGTGTCTTACCTATGGCAGAAATGCCCTTACAAGATGTTGAAATTCTTAGGTGTAACTCAAATGGTAGCTGAGGCTGACAAAGTACAAAGTATCTCTGATATACTTGGATTTTAGTAAAGCTTTTGGTAAAGTATCACCTAGAGGTCACATGAAAAGACTTTAGACATATGTAGTAAATTTCTTGGCTAGAGAATGGATTTGAATGTCATCATGAGTAAACAGCTCTAGTGGCATTCTTTGTAGAATAGTTGTGGGGGTCTATTTTACCCTGACTATTATCAGTAACATTAACAATGGAATGTCTTCCTGGTCAGTAAAATAAGGAGGAAGCAAAAGTTAAATGATATCAATCAGTTTCTATGGCAGATACCTTTCACCATATCTAAATTTAAAAGCACAACTTTTGACCATTATATACCTGGGAATGAAATTTTAAATTAGGTGACTGTATTATCCCCAGCAAATGAAAAGAGATTTTGTGGTTGAAGTATTCTTAAATTTAAAATGGGAATGATGTCACCTGGCTAAGAAAACTATAAATTTTGTTAAATAGGGCTATCAAGCATAAAAGAAATAAAGTGTTGCTTAGACCTCCCTGGAATGTCCAAGTGTATGATGGCAAGTTCATGGTTTACAGTTTTATGGCTATAGTATAAATTATAGTCATCCGCATAGTTCAATTTCATGAAAGTAGAAATTCTATTCATTGTATTCATGAAATTCTATTTCATCCAAGAAATATGTAATTTCAATTACAAAATTTATTTTTGTCAATGAAATCACTGCTTTTGACAAATGCTATCAACACTTTAATGTTTGATAGTCAGATAAATTTGAAGATTGAATAAATTTTATGAAAATAATTTAAAGGAAGAAATGATTTTTTGAGGATTAAAGCATTTTGTGTTTATACAGAAATGTAAATAAATCATTAAAAATACATCACATTTGGCACTTAGGTTTGCTCATCTAGTGAGAAACAGGAAGACTATCTTATTGATGCTGGAGCCATTAATTTGTAAAGGAAAATTTGATTGAAGAGTTTTTTTTTTCCTTCTTCAATCACTCATTTCATAAGAGTGGGATGCATTGCACAATCATTATGCACACTCTGGCCCAGTGCATTCATCTTCAGCAGTGGTTTATTCTTCTGACTTTTCCTTGTCATAGGAGACTTGCCTGTCATGCCTATAGAGTGTCCCCTGCCCTTGGTTCCTCTGTCTGAGTGCCTACACAAGTCACTCCTCAGCAGCAACTGGAGCAATACCAGTAAAGTACCCTGCTCAAGGGTCACAACAATGTGCCAGCAGCGAGAATTGAACCCAGGACCCTTAGGTCCTGAAGCCAACACACTCACCACTGATGCACTGAGCCACATTGCCTGGCATGGGGTTTGAAGATAAACAAGTTCAGAATTATTTTTTTCCACTTTTTTCCAAGAACCCTAGTAAAGGTGTTACCAATTGTGCTGAATATTGGAATATATATCGGATGTTTGCACATGTGTTTGTTTTTTTTTTAAGTAATAGAATGGCTGGTGCATGAAATATTCTGTCTCAATGGGTTATTATAAGGTCTGGTTTTCGGAATTAATGAATTTAACGTTAGAAAAACACACAAATTCTTCATATGAAAAGAAAAAAATATATAGAATTAGAATTTTATCAAGAAAATTCACTGGTACGAAACCTTTCTATATAAGGTCTTATTAGATTCAATTCGGAAGGTTGTAAGACCTAATTAAATTATCGGTTCTTCTGGTGTTTCAGCAGTCGGTGGCCCATCAGATCGTGTTTCCTCTGTTAAAATATGAAAACCAGTGCTTCACACTCGCATTGCTCCATGCACATTATACGGTTGCATATGAATATTTTTTTAGGATTTACATCTTCTTTTGTGAGAAACTCTGGGAAAGATCTGCTTCCACGAAATTCACAATCATACTATTAAGTGGTCGTTCACCTGGTGTTCGGTCTGCAAATGACCTCGATTGAATCTGCAGTTAAGGTTAACAACTTCAGGAATGTCGTCGGTCAGTGGAAGAGTTTCGTGAAGTTTGGTCACTGTGAGTACAACTGTGTTTGTTTATACATATATATGTGGACAGAAAGTAGAAAGAAAATTTCGTTTACTGGCTAAATATATACCACATGCATAAGTTCATAATGTGTGCCGACCCAGGCATGATATACAGCCGGACATAATCACCTCCGTGCTGCAGTTTACTACCACTACTATTATTGTTGGTTAAGGTTGGATGGGAACAAATTTCCAGGTTGTTACAATCAAACGCGGAGATACGGACTCGAAGGAATTGCAAAGCTAAACAAAAATCGTAATGTTTAGGTTTAAGAATGAAATCACAGGCTGAAGTGCTTTACCAAAGGTTAGTGTCAAATTCAAGGGGGACAGGAAGTATCACCAGTATTTTGAGTAAATGGTTTCTCCACAAGCTTTTAATAATCTATTATGCTACGGCGAGGATCATTGTTAATTATATACGGATCACACACAGTACAGAATGGAAATTTCGATATTATCGAGACTGTGGTCAGGGTGAACAAGATGCTGTTAATTATGCAGAGCTAAATATAAATTCCATCAGCAGATTTGGAGTTAGATGTGGTGCGAGTCATCTCTGCTGCTTTTTATATGTACATCCTCGAAGTTCTGCTCATTTAAGGTTTGGACTTTACTCTTCAACTTATCTCTAATCCTATAACCTTCTTAGGATTTACGATCCAAGATTCGCCTACAGATTTAACCTTTCCCTAATCTCCTGTGCCCATCTTAGGTTTTAAGTACTCCAAATTCTCTAGTTTCTCTAATGTTGGTGTTACCCAAATCTGTAGCCTTGTTCACTTAATCAGGACTCCCAGACTTGCATGTTGGGGCTGATTTACCCTTATAATTTTATTGCTGAAAACAAAAAGTTTTTTTATTATATTGAAATAACATTTATTTTTATTTTTAGAAAAAGTTTGGTGACAGAAAGGAATGTGGAGGCAGAAAGTGTTACAGGTCTGCTTTCAGACAGCTTTTTTCCATCAACATTGGAGAGTTCTTCAGAAACTATGCAAAACTGACAGTTCTTACTTCTCCAAGCATGCCTACAGCACAACGCCAGCAATGTCAGAAACTCAAGTGAATGAAGAAAAAGTGCTTTCAAACAGAAGTGTAATATCTCAGTTAAATAACATGCTGCATCAGCGGATAGAGACTGCACCTAATGTAGAATCACTGTTAAACTGCATTAGTCTACAGAGCCTTTCTGTATTGGATGCTGTAGCTTTTCTGAAGAAAATGACAGAGCTGTTCCAGAAGACAAAGTTTGATGGAGAGATTTTGGAAGATGAAAGATTTTCCAGTGTTTTCTCCACACTGCATGAGAAAATGACCACCTTGCAGCCAGCTGTGCTGCTGCAGTGTCTTGCTGCTTTGCTTGAAGTCAGTCCCCATGATATTTTTATTATTGAGTCAATGGAGAGGCAGGTTTTGTGGCTCTTGCAGAAGATGTCAGTTAGTAATGTGATCAGAACTCTCAAACTCCACCACCAGCATCAACAAAAGACCAAACTTCGAAAGAAGGTTTATGAGGAAGCATATTTGGCTCTTGAAAAACGTTGGGTTGAAATAAACAACTCAAAAGACATTGTTACACTTATGTACCTATTGGAAAAAAAGGATGTCAATCTTCTGGTGAAGATTGAAGAACGAGCATTAGACTTAGCAGAGCATATCGAGCCAAAGCAGTCCTATCGTATCTTATATCTGCAGGCTAAACGTAAACGTAGAAACACACCATTATTGCGGGCTTTAACTTATCATTTGAACAAATCTAGTTTCGATCTCAGTGCAACACATTTAGGTAATCTGCTATATGCTTGTGGAATTCTTAATATATATGATACCAACTTACTGGAGAAAATATCAACCAGTTTAATTTCAAAACTGGAAAATTTAGAAAGTGCATCCTTTGTGTCATCAATTCTGACTTCAATATCAGTGCTTCGGTGGAATCACCCAGAGTTACTCAGCAGTTTGATTGAAACTATGCAGAAGCTGCATGAACATATGACACCAAAAGAATTGGCAGGAGTCATTTTGAGTTTTGCCAACCTGAATTTTAACAGCAAGCAGCTAAAGCAATTAATGCCCTCAATTCTTGAGCAGCTTGAGCCATGTCAGACAGAGAACAGAATGCTGTGGTTGAATGTTGTGTGGTCCCTGGCTATTCTGAAACTCTGCAAACACGAGGAAGCAGCATCTGTTTTGAAACCAGAATTCTACAACTTTTTAAAAGGTAGGATGCAGTTTTATTGCATTTACAATCTTCACTTATTAACCAAAACCTGCAGTCTGTAATTTTAGTCAGCTCCTTACATCTGAAAGAATGTACGGATAAGTTAATTCATAGATGCAGCAGGAAGGATACAGATGTTACATTTCTGTAGTTGATTCTTTACTCTTTTTTTTTCACTTTAGTAATTTTTATTTTTATATCTGTTAAAAAATGTCCTACCATCTTTCCTTTTTATAGAAATGATGATGATTAACCAATGAACCAAACACAATGTGTAAATGCTGGTTCATGACTTATTCCAAATTACAGTTTATTTATAAACTAGAGAATGTCTGAGATGAAGTATTCACTATTCCATTTTGGACTCTAAATGAAAATGTTAATATGGACAAAATTATTGGATTACATTACATTATTTTTTGTGTTAGTGTGCTATGTTGTTAAAATGTAGTAAATTTGATTTAAAATTTTGTGAGTTACTGTGGTAACATGTACCTTACAATTGATATATCACAAAAAGAAATTTAAAAATACCGAAATATTATAGCTTTATTTTTTAAAGATTTAAATATTATCATTAATACATATTGAGTTGTCTTTGTGCTTGTTGTTGATAGCAAAAGGGGTCAGTTCTGATTCCTTTCTCCCCAGCTCCAAAACACATCTTTTTTGGGGGGTGTGTGTTTGTGAAGTTGCAAGTGTGGTGCCCAGTGGACAAGTCAATTTACATTTTTAAAATGAAAATAGTTATATTTCTGTTTGTTTGTTCATAATAATATTTAGTGTTGATTTTTAAATTTAACTTAAAATATATTTTAAATTGTTGTGCAGTGAAAAAAAAAGCGTTTTATCTAGAAGAGCATTAAAAAACAAAAAACAAAGGCTATGGTTTGTCTTCCTAGATAGCACAAATAAATTCAAAAGGGCACAAGATATTTTTTGACAACTCTCCTCTCTTGGAACCCAATCTGAAATTTTCTACCATAGGTAGGTATTTGTCTCTCTCTCTCTCTGAAGTTCAAAAATAAAGTTCATGGTTTTTTGTTTTATTTTCATACTGTATGCCTATAGGTAATGACTCTAGGATTAATTGGTACAAAGCTAGATTTGACAGTCAGCTGTAATAATCAAGGGTTTGTTTCATCTTAATTAAATGTTTAGATTGATTCAAAGATTTTCTCTGTTTTTGTCAACTTAAGGCTGAACTTCTGTTTTTTTTTGAAAAATTGCAAATCTTTTGTTTCTTAGCATCTGGGAATGATTCCTTTAAACTGGTTGTAAGCCATTTGAAGTTGATGAACATTGAAAGTGCTGCTAAGTATGAAGTCTCCTCCTACAGTGGTCCTTTCTTACCATCAGACTGCCTACCTAATGGAATACAGGTAAAGAAACCAATGAATATATCAAACAGGAGAAAGTTATAGTGTATCTAGAAATAGTTGTGGGGCAGTAGATGGACTAAGTGTGGTTCACTTGTCCCTGAGATAAATTTCTATTGGAGACTGACTTGGTTTGGTAAGATTCCCTTAAGTTGGTTTCTTTTCTCTTCTGAACCAATTTGTCACTGTGGGTTTTTCCCATATCTAAATAGAGTAGCTCTGGTAGGTACTTCCATTTCCTGCTGAAGATGAAAGTGCCATTACTGGTTAATATTAACCATGACATTATGCAACCTCAACTATGTTGTTGCAGAATTATAGCTAGTCGCCGCACCTGTTGCATGACATCACCCACGAAAAAACAATACCATTGTATTTGCTTCACATTTCATAAATTTCAGCATGCTAACAAACACATTTACTTACACTATTAGAATAAAATATAATTTAGTAAACTAGTGAGCAGTTTTGTTAATATACTGTAAACAAAAGATGCCTTAAAATTTCTTTCTAGTCTAAGCTATCTTTCATAGCATTTCAACTGTTACCATGATTACTCTATGATCTCTAAATAAAAATATTTTTTGTTGTTTTTGGCATGCAAGCAGGCTTTACAGAAAATTTTACCATTTGTTAAACTGAAAAAGAAATACTATTAAAACCTGTTTTTATTCTCTGTCTATAGAGTGTTGTTCGAAGTGGCCGTGTGCTCTTTGCATCAGTTCTTAATGCTCTCTCCAAGATGGCACCACTCGAAAAATATGTCCACACTGATGTTGTGACACCTCATGGATTCATTATTGGTGAGTTTTGGTTCTTGGCTAAAGTGATAAAAGTGCCCTTCCCACTAAAAATAAGCTAGAAGAGAATAAAAAAACTTCTGTAGACCTCTCAAATTTCAAAAGTGGCAAGGAGTTTAAGCTAAGTTGTAACTGGGCTTGTTCATACTGAAGCATTGAGAGAGATTAATGTGCACAACACTAGTAGGAACAGATTTCTGAAGGGTGACAGAGTTTCCTGACAATATAGCAGACTCTTTTAGTCTCTCTGCACTTGTCTTGAATAACTGTACATGCTTAATTATCTCCCTCACTAATAATTATAAAATCAGAAACAAAAATATGCTATTAAGCAGCCTGGAATGAGTATTTACAGTATTTTCCCAGAGGTAAAACACATCTCATTAAGGAATAGTAATGTATTATTATGTAGTAGTACAGATAAACTGTACAGAATTTTATTGGTGTATACTATCTATCTGTATAAGTAAATATTGTGATATTAATTTTCAGATATGGAACTGTGTGTGAACAAAGATGGAGTGCCAGTTCCGTATACAGAGAAACATGCACATGCCAGCAACCCAGCAGTACATAGGTAAAAGGTTTTACTGCACATGTTGAGTTAATTTAATATTTTGAATTTGCAGCCATAAGATGGAATAATGCTAAACTATTTTTCCTTGTACTTAATGGAAAGACTAATATGCCCCAGACTGAATGGTGTTAAAATGTGCCAACATTCTATAAAATTACAAGTCCACCATTTAAAGATCTATGGTATTTTGTTGCAGTGTCTGTTTAATGCTTTGCTAAAGGGCAAACAGGTACTGTTCTGGCTACAAGAATATCAGAATATATAGTTTTTTTTTTTAAATTGGTATGGTTTACTTATAAGGAAGGATAAACTATCAGTTTGTAGTTGATCCTCTTGTTTTCTTACAGGCTTGCTGTGAGGGTGCTGGACTTTGCAGACATGACACTGCATACTGTTGGTCCTGTGGGGCTCCATGTCATGACAGCTAGACATCTAAAGTATCAAGGCTACACAGTTGTGGAGGTATGTCCATACTGAGAATAGCAGCTCAACTCTCCAAACATAGGCCACTTTGTATAAACAGGTGCATCTCAAAAAATTAGAATATCATGGAAGAGTTCAATATTTTTTGTCAGTTATTTCAGAAAGTGAAAATTGTATATATTCTAGACTCATTACATGTAAACTAAAATGCTTCAAGCATTTTTTAATTTTAATTTTGATAATTACAGCCTACAGCTAAAAAAAAAAATAGAAAAAACATCTCAAAATATTAGAATACCGTAAATTCCGGCGTATAAGTCGACCCCCTTCTCTGGCTCAAATTGCCTGGTCGGAATATTTCAATAATCAACTGCGTCATTTTCGCTGACTCATTCTTGTGCTTCGCCGTGCTTTCACTCACGTGATGTTCACGCTGACTTATTCGTTTCGCCAGCATAACATGCTTGCTTGACAAATAAGGCTTTCACTAGAAGAAGTGTCACGTTTTATGCACTTTACGGTTCCTGTCTAGATTATTTATTGATTTATTGATTTTCTTTTATCCGGTGTGTCTAACCTTGCTACACTTAGCTAGGAAATTTCAATTTACAAATTTCAGTGACAAATTTTCAAATAATTATAAATCGTTGAACAAGCAAGATGTCCGTCGTATTGGCCTGCCTCGCCGATGGAACAAAACTGCCACCTATGATAATATTTAAAAGAAAAACGATGCCAAAAGACAAGTTTCCGCCGGGAGTCGTGATTCATGTACAAGAAAAAGGATGGATGGACGATAGTGGATGTGTTAAATGGATTAGCGAAGTGTGGGCCCATCGGCCAGACGCCATGCTTAAACCCAAATCGTTGTTAGTGTGGGACATGTTCAAGTCACATTTAACGGATACTACGAAAAAAGCATTAAAATCGAAAAAAACAGATATGGCGGTGATTCCAAGTGGATTAACATCTGTACTGCAACCTTTGGATGTATCGTTAAATAAACCATTTAAGGATTCTATGCGCACCAAGTGGAATGAGTGGATGGCATCGGGTCAAAAAACCTACACTGCCGCTGGGAATATGCATGCTGCATCTTTGCCTACAGTGTGTCAGTGGGTAAAGGATTCCTGGGACTCTATTGATCAAAAAATCATTGTCAAATCATTCAAAAAATGCTCAATTACCAATGCGATGGATGGTATGGAGGATGATGTGTTATGGGAAGAGGATGACGATATTCCCTCATCATCAGTGGAGCATGACATTATTCCAGAAGAGGATCCTTACGATGACCATTTGAATGATGAGGAATGGGACTTTGTGTTTGATCGATCTCATGATGAGTAGGATTACTATTTTTATACTATTTTATAAATAAATACCTATATGTCATGTCAGATAATTTTGATTTGCGATGGTTTTCTCTAATCTGAATTTACTAGAATTCATGTCATAAAAAACGTCACCGCCGTATAAGTCGAGGGTGGATTTTTAAACTTGAAATTTGGTGTCAAATTTTCGGTATTCCATTTCGATGAGTAAATCACTATTTATGCAGTATAAATACCATGAATCTCTCGGTCTGGTTCAGTACACACAACCATAATCATGGGATAGACTGCTGATTTGACAGTTGTCCAGAAGACACTCATTGACACCCTCCACAAGGAGGGTAAGCCACAGGTCATTACTGAAAGAGCTGACTGTTTGCAGAGTGCTGCATCAAAGCATATTCATGGAAAGTTGACTGGAAGGGAAAAGTGTGGTAGGAAAAGGTGCACAAGCAAGAGGGATGACTGCAGCCTTGAGAGGATTGTCAAGCAAAGCTGATTCAGGAACTTGGTGGAGCTTCACAAGGAGTGGACTGAGGCTGGAGTCTGTGCATCAAAAGCCACCACACTCAGACGTGTCCAGGAAATGGGTTACAGGTGTCGCATTCCTCTGAGTCAGAAACAACGTCAGAAGCATCTTACCTGGGCTAAGTGCTCTTTTCAGATGAAAATCAAGGTTCCACAGTGGAGAGGCACAGAATCCACGTTGCTTGAAGTCCAGTGTGAAGTTTCCACAGTCAGTGATGATTTGGGTGCCATGTCATCTGCTGGTGTTGGTCCACTGTGTTTTGTCAAGTCCAAAGTCCGCAGCCATCTACCAGGAAATTTTAAAGTACTTCATGCTTCCATCTGCTGACAAGCTTTATGGAGATGCTGATTTCCTTTTCCAGCAGAACTTGGCACATGCCTACAGTGCCAAAACTACTAGTAACTGGTTTGCTGACATTGGATTACTGTGCTTGATTGGCCAGCCAACTTGCCTAACCTGAACCTCAGAGAATCTATGGGGTATTGTCAAGAGAAAGATGAGACCCAACAATACAGACGAGCTGAAGGCCACTATCAAAGCAATCTGGGCTTCCATAACACCTTAGCAGTGTCACAAGCTGATTGCCTCCATTCCTTGCCCATTGATCCGTGCAAAAGGAACCCCCGACCAAGTATTGAGTGCATAAATGAACATACTTTTCAGAAGTTCGACATTTCTATATTATAAATCCTTTTTTTTTTTTATTGATCTTATGAAATATTCTAATATTTTGAGATAGTGGATTTTTGATTTTCATGAGCTGTAAGCCGTAATCATCAAAATTAAAACAAAAAAGCGGCTTAAAATATTTCAATTTGTGTGTAATGAATCTAGAATATATGAAAGTTTCACTGTTTGAATTAAATTATGGAAAAAAATTAACTCTTCCATGATATTCTAATTTTTTGAGATGCACCTGTAAGGGAAGACTTTTGTTCATCTGAAATATCATGGCCTGCCATAGAAAATTACTCTAGTTTTATCTAATAGCATAATCAAATTTAAGACTGCTATAGTTCCTTGTCACCTCAAACCCCAGCTAAAAGTGATGCCAAACTTTTTCCATTTCAGATTCCTTATATGGAATTTAATGAACAAGACACCACAGTGAAAAAAGTCCAGTATCTTCAAAGAAAATTCAAAGACATAGTACAAGGTTTGTGATGAAAACAATCATTTATGTTGCTACTGTCTGCTGGATATTTGTGGAGACTATTGAAATTATTAAAGTGTAGAATCTTGTGAAACAAAGAATATTTAAAGTGTTTATTAAATTTTACAAATAGCAGTGAACACTTCAGATTATCTTATTTCACATTTACTCTGAATGTTCTTTGTCAAAAGAGTGCAATCATTGGTTAGAAGAAAGGTACTTAACAGTCAAATTGACAACATTGTGTCCCTGCATTACAAGACAAGAAAACATGGCCATTTTTGAGGATCCAATCTGCTGGGCAAGTTTTCATAGAAGTAGCCTGAGATAATCAGAACTTGTAAGAGAGTTGATTGTGTGGATGGGTTGTCACAGGTACTAAATCACCTTTTCTTTTAGAAATCGTGTGTCTCACTCATTTTCAAATTGCGTACTGACTCAACAGATAATAGTGTCCAAATTTCACAGTTTCAAAGATATTTGGTTGATTGAATATTTTAATAA
Organism: Nautilus pompilius; assembly: GCA_018389105.1. Lineage (NCBI taxonomy): Eukaryota > Metazoa > Mollusca > Cephalopoda > Nautilida > Nautilidae > Nautilus > Nautilus pompilius. The sequence continues at coordinate 1,430,639 of JACATO010000128.1, read as the reverse complement.
CTACAAAATCAAAATTAATATCCAATAATTTTATTTTTTTTTTCAAAATCCATAAATTCCAAATTTCACATATGTAGCAATTACTTACTTTACACAATCATGACAGTATTAACAGTCTGTTGTTTAAGAAGAAAAGCCAACATATGCTGAGGAGCAGAATTTTACAGTTTGACTTGTGTCTGTTACCTATTGAAATAGCTGCAGCCAGAGACCCACCCAATACAGGCAGTCCATCCTTCCTGCTGGTACTGAATTCTATGGCAGCACAAATAACATTTATTACAGGTCCTCATCTCTAGCTTTTCACAGCCTGAGGCAACTCAACTCAACCAATACTACTTCCTTTTCCCTACAAGTTCATATCAACAATAACCAACTCTTGGTATTTAAGAAATGAAGACAGAGAAAGAGAAAAAGAAAGATAGGCGGGTTAAAAATTTTTTACTAAAGTACCAAACTGTCATAAAAACTTAATCTGATGCATGTATCACTTTTTCATTCCTTATGAATCCATGTAAATGAGAAGGGAAAAAAACAAAACAAAAAAAGCTATTACCAATTCACAAATGATGTAATAAAATATTTTAAAAAAATTCATTGAGTGCACAGGTGTCCTTGGACATCAGGGAAAGTAGTTATAGAGGACCATTTCTCCCCTCCCAGTATATAAGGTAGCAGGATCCAAGCAAAGAAACTGATAAATTTAAACAAAATGAAACTGCAGCCAATAAAAGTTGGTTTTAATATGTAAATATATATAATATTTAGGTAATATAAGCAGACAACAAAACTAAAGACTATCATAGCAGCCATTTCACACACTAACACAGGCCAGATTAATAGATGAAATGACAAGGTAATTTGATTATTATTATTTAAAAAAAACACCAATGATCACTTGGATACGTCAGAGGTCAGTCAGTCATGGAGGGAGTTACAGCTCTGATATCAAAGTTCAGTGATGTCTCTGGGCTGGCTAAGACAGGAAGTGCAAAGTATCTACACAGTTGGCATGGAGAGAATGTGAAGGGAAGAAATGATGTGCTTTTTAAACGTCAGTGTGTCATGATTTGGATTCATCAGCATCTTCATCCACCAAGTAGGAAAATTTATTAGCATCACTCCAATCCTAAATTTTAAAAAAATAAAATAAATAGAGAAAATCTTATTCAAATGGCATCTAAATCAATCTATTATAATCTATGGCTACACACTGTTACAATAACTGAAAGCCATTAATCACAAATGAACTCATCACAGCAAACTGAAGATGGTGTTATGGGATCCAGCCCTTGGTTTTGATGAGCTTCAGGTCTGGTGAATGAAATGGCCAAGTTACTACTATGATAGTGTAGAAGGTAGAGCATTATCTTGTACTATCCTGTCTTAGGAAAGGGAGAATATCCTTGTACATGATTGGTGTGGTGAATTTTAAGACATTCTTTCCTACACCATATTGGTTACTGTGATGCATACAGGCAGGAGCACAGTATTCGGTTCTGCAACTGTAATGTTTGCCAACCAGTGATCCTGTGAAAATGACATAACCAAGCCTGCAAGACACTACACAGTTCAATGGGGTTCACAAGTGGATGAATGTCTAGCATAGCCTGAGGATACAATGTTGAGGTGGCATCATATGCAGTCAACAACCTCTGAACAGGTCATCCAAGCCTGTGGTCTTGCATCTCCCAGCCTCAGACAACCTCAATATTTTTTAAACTGGAAAAATCACAGCAAATACAACCATGCAGCTGAGTGCCTGGACTTTTTATACAGCAGACCACATAGAATGATTTCATATGTGGCAACATGAGCAGTCTTCCTATGGCCTTCTTTAGTATGACTGGTGATGCCAGTAAAGTGCAAGAATGAACTAAATGATATCTCTCTTTTCAAATTGCCCCTTAGTTAAACTGGTTAAAAATTAATTCCTACTATCAGGCCAATGAAAAGATTGGTTTCTCATACTGACTTGAAAGATGTTTCAACCATAGACCATTAATATGAAGCACAAGCACCATATATCTGTCTACTTACCTTTTGTGGGGCTTCCTGGTATTTTGGCATTTCATCAATGGACTTTGGGGCTTGACGATCTCTGTCTGGGCCCTCACGTCCTCGACCCCTTAAGAAACGTAGAAGAAATCACAGCATTGATGTAATTATAACTACAAAGATTTGTTTAGCGGAATGGTAAAGTAAAGCAAGTTGATGAATTGTCCTTAAAATTCGGAACCTAATTCTACCTTAGTAAATGGACTCAGCAAGAAATTAAAAGATATTTAAAGATGACAAAAATTATTTTCATTGCAGGACAGGAAACTTTTTAGGTCTTGGAAAACTAACTACATGCCAATCAATCAACAAGCCTTATAATAATAGTAATATGCTTTTTTGTTGTTTTTAGAATTATGAACTAAAAAATATACTACTTTGTTTTTATTAGCAAAATACACCAACTTGATCACCTAAACACTGGTGGATGATAAAACCATAGATTAATGATTCAGATTAGCACCTGTTATGCTGAACAGTTACATTTCAATGGAAATTTGATTATGGTTGAGCTGATAGTGATACAGAATGAAAAAAGTTATTTTACTGCAAACAGTAATATTATTGTTAGTAGTTTCTTTAAAACATGCCAATGTCTACTGGGAGATCTTGCAAGAGAGAAAACCTGTAGGACTGGGTGAAAAGTGAGCTGTCAAGCAAGGGAGGTATGCTAAACCTACCATGACCAATAAAGCAGTTTGTGTAGAGTAGACAAAGAGAGTGCATGTATGATGGTCTAGAAAAGCATGAGTCTAACTAGAATTGATTTAGTGAGAATTCAAGTAAGGCTACATGGAGCTGAATACTGTGATTTCCTATAAATGCATGCTGTACCATCATGAGTGTACCTACTAGTTCCAGGGTTCATATTCCAGCAAGAGACCACCAGCAGCAGTGTTGTCCATGAATAACCAGATCAAATTAAGGACAATGGCATCCTGGTGAAACTCCATTGGCTGACCAAATTCCCTGACTTGATCATCATCAAGCACTTTGAGACATCTTACAGCAAGTTTGGAGACAAGACAGATTCCAATCTGTGACTTAAGGGTTAGTCACAAGCACCAAGGGCAGTGTGAACTAGACCACTATGACAAGTAAAATAAGATTTTAAAGGCTTCTCAATTTTTTTTTTTCTGAATTAACACGTGTAATAGATAGAATGATTTTTGACACTAATCTCAAAATATTTTATGTATGTTACAGAACCTTGTACCAACCACAGGTCCTGCAGAAAAAAAACAGGCCAACCAGACTAAAACACACCACACAAACAGAGTTAAATTGTAGACAATCAAAATTTATCTATTAAAATAAATTCAACAAATAATGAATAAATAAGGGCATATTTAATAACAACAGTAAAAAGTCCACAAAAGTTACTGCAATCTATAGAATCTTAATAAGATAGAAAAGGAATGATTTCACAGAAAGATGAAAGAGTATATCACCAAAATTTAAATTGCCCAAAATGACCATGAATTCAAATACCTTTAATACCATACTGGATGATAATGCACTATTTCTAGATATGGAATTAACACAAGGGTTGTCGTGCAAAAAAATCCACTTGAATATACAGAAATTAATGCAGACAAATGTAAACAAATCAAAATCACTTCTCCAAAACAAAGCAGAGGTCAGGGGGTCATAGCATCAAAACATAAGAAATATGACAAAATAAGTGAAACCTATTTACAGAGGTGTTTGGGACCAGCACAACTGCAAACAATCCAGAACCAGGCTCTGTTAGGTGCTTAAATACTAAAGTGCTCATGTGATATGAAACTCTTTAAAATGACCTAATAACATTAGCAGCATAATTATCATGCACATGCAAAAACATGACAATAAGCAATCCAAAGGCACAAAAAGAATGATGAAAGCAGGCAACAATAAATACATTGTTATTTCACAGAGAGAATTCTTTACTTCAGATATAATCAACTAAGTTTTTTAATTAGAAAATTCTCAACAACAGTAATAATTAACTATTTATATACAGTTGTTTGTTTACACTATCTGAGATGTGATCTACGGTAATTAATTTATATCAAACACGAATTTTTTTTAAAGTCAGGAACAAAATTTAGATCACAAGACAATGTATCAAAAGAACAAGCATTTTAATAATTTCATAAATTCTTCTACTCTTAGGCTTTAGTACTTTGAGGTACATAGCACGAAGAGAATCTGTCTAGAATTGCCTGCAAGCACTGTAGTAACAGAAATGTATCATCTAACAAGACTTTCTCACAGCACAAGTCTGATTATGCTCTGCTTCTGCATCTTACTGACATTGCCATAATTATCCTTCACCTTTATTCTTGGTGATTATATAAAACTGGCTAAAGAGAAAGCAGGCATTGTTTTTGCTTACGAGATCTTACCTTCGTCCAACTGGACCGCCTGGTCCTCCACGCTTCTTGCCTGGTTCAACCAACGACCCCCTGCCACGACTGTTCCCTCTACCCCGATCAACTTTCTGTCCCTTAACTACGGACTGCTTTACTTCTTGATCTGAAGTAAAAATGGAACAAAGAGTTAGCAAAGAAGAGAGATGTGATCTTAAAACTGTATAGTATAGTTCTATATTTGTTGCAGCATGAAAAATTCAACAAAGAAAATATTTAAATATGTTCCCATTACAAATAATTTTTTTTTTTACACAATATTGAAATATTTTGCCACAATATGCTCATGCTCATTCCTTTGTTGTTGGTTTTTTTTTTTTTACTAACATATTCTTAGAAACCAAATTTCATTATTCGGTGTAAAAACCAAGCACAAAATTGTACTATAGCTTGCAGTGAGTCTTATTTTGAAAGCTCAAGAAATGAAAGTTAATGTAGTTACTAAGGTGTAGAAAGGAAATCTTTCATGTCCACATGACCTTTGAATGTTACAATTTATCACCTGACCGACCACTGATTCCTTTACTAGCTAATTACAATGCATTGTTTACAGACATTTCTGCTTGTCATCTACATGATTATACTGACCTGAAAAGCAAGTTTTTTTCTAATCAATTAGCAAAATTCTATACCTGTTAGAGTCAATCAGGTAGCATAATTTATATCCACACTAAGAACCCATTATATATGCTTTGCCTTACATTCTATTTCAATTTTTACAAATTAAAATGGCTGTTGTTGTTTTCAAAACTTGTTAATACTAATAGAGTTATCTCAGAAGTACAATTTCCTTTTAAAATAATCCAGGATTTTATTTTTTATTCCACTTAATTACAAAGATTTTGATGTTAGGCAGGATAAAATTGCTTTTAACATAGGATTTTAAAAATCCAATACTCTGATGCTACAGTTAGAATATTACAGACATGGATAGGGTTATAAATGAAGGAATTAATAGCACTTGAGTTTGCCAAGTAATCTCCAGATATACTAAGGTTTTTGTTGCTTTTTTCTCACCCTTTTCTCTGCCACATTGCACTTGATAATTGGGTAAGTAAAATTACATGTGGAATACACATCCAGTGTAGTTTTCTTATCAATGAAGATGCCAATTCAGAGGCCAAAAAGGAAAAAGATTTAATAACAGAACACTTACAAAAGGACTATTTTTATTACTGAGGAGATGATTGTCATTACTGATGCATGGAATAGTTCAGTAGGGTTCCTCCACACTAAGGGAATGGATCAGTGTAAATAACAAGTAGACTGCAAGAACTTTCAACACTTATTCTATAAATTTAACACATCCGACTTCTAGATCACATATCAGAAAATAAAATTAGAGCTAACAGGGTTAGGGTTCTGAGTCACCCAGAACAAGTTTCTGAGGTTGTTTCAACATGCATTTACTGGAGTAAAGCACTCACAGAATTAAACCACATCTCTTAAAAGAGAGTTCCTACCATTCCACAAAATTTAAACATGGCAATCCGACATACATATTTTGGTTGGTGCACTGAACATTAATGTTATTTGCTTTTACTTACTGTGAAAAAAAACAAAGTTATATATTCTAACTTCAAATGAACATTTAGATTTTGGTAGAGTGATATCAGTACATTTATCAAAACAATATAGGGATACTGTGATATAAATTTTATAAATTTACTAAAGATAAAACATTTGCACAATTTAAAACTGGCCATAAAACTTGACACATGGAGTTCATTTTGAGCAATATCTGAGCATTGTTTGATGTATTTAGTGAAGTCATAATGACAATGGATAGTCTCTACCTATATACCTTAAAGCCACATGGTGTTTAATAGAAGGCATGGGTTCTCTGGCAGCACCTACATCTTGTACCATTCACCAGCACCAGATAGTCATGCAGCAGCGAGTTTCACCATTCAGTCAGTGTAGATCAGCAGAATGTAGCTGATTTTGTAGTTTGGTTGAAGCTATGGGTCCCAGACTTGCTGCAATCCATTTCGGATGGAATGCACAAAGATGAGGCCATTATACTGAACCAGTACTGCTGTAGTACCAACTGGCAAATCTTTAATAAATTAAACATCTCTCTGTACCTCTATCAGAGTTGGCTGATAACACTATATATAGAGTGCACATCTGTCTGTCTACTGTTGGAATGCAGTCTTAACTTTAGCTAGGTACCACTGCTGATTAATAAGTCAACACTGAAACTTGATACTCTCAATGTTCAGTAATTTCAGTGTGAACATCCAAATTTTACCATTATTATGCAAATTTAGAATAATCCAAGCAATGTGCAGCACCTGAAGCAATATAAGGGTCACATGACTCAAGCCTTAGGGTAGAGAGCTGAAGGATCACATGACACCAACAAGGGTCAAAGCAACTTAAATAGTTGTACAAGGTCTCATACAAGACAATTTCCCATAACTATAAATGAACTAAAACTGTATTTACAGACTAACCAAATAACAACATTATAATAAATTAGTGATGCACAAAAGATGAAAAGTTTGTTGTCAGTGATGCTTGATAGACTAGAAGCAAAAAATACAAAATCTCTCTTAATGTTCTGTTTTGTGGAAAAGAAAATGAAATAAAATTAGCATTATCTACCATTTCAGAAACTACAAGACTTGTAGATTTAATATTTTAAAGTACTTGAGTACAGGAATACCCCGACTTATCTACACCTCCACTTACATAAATCTGACTTCACATAATAAATAAATTCCAAAAAGAAATTATAGCACAACATATGGGTACCTGAGTATGAGTGGGTACTACTTTGAGCCATGGAATATGTGCTGAAACACTCTAGAGTTGTGCGTTAGCATCCATCAAGTGAGTTTAGTTGTGTGTAAATCTTTTCATTTGTATGTAAGTTTTTCCACTGCAAGCCATGGCACCAAAGGCTAAAAGTGATGCTAATGCTAGTGATTCCACAAAGAAGCGTAAGGTGATTATGTCTGAGGAGAAAATGAGCATAGCAAAGAAACATAAAGATGTAAAAACTTCCATTGCATGTGGCCTGGGAATGGCCATGTCGTCGGTTAACATGATAGAGACAGACAAAGACCGTACTAAAGAACATGTGAAAGGATCTGCCCTCATGAAATCTATGATGATAATGAAACAAAGGACTGGTGTGATTGCTGAGATGGAGAAATTGTTGACTGTGTGGATGCAGGTTAATAAGCAGAAGAGTATACCCCTAAGCTGTGGTGAGATAACAGCAAAAGTAACGAGTCTCTATCTATTTACAGTATATGTAAATTATCATCAAAAACTGTTTGTTCTCATCCACAGCTATTGTTCACTGCTGCGTACCTTTATGCTTATGAAAGATTGCTGTGTGTGTGTGTGCGTGTGAGAGATTTCAACTTACATAAAAATGGACTTATGTATAGCCGAAAGTCAGAATATTCCTGTATAACAGAAAAACAGGAAAGAAAGAAATTGGAAATTTGACAAGTATAATTTCATCCCTTTTGATAGATTTGTCAAACAGAAACTCAGCATGGAGTTATGGTAGTACAAGCATTTCTGCAATCAACATTTAAAATGTATCATCATTTCTTCTTCCTATATCCAAACTTTTGTATCTATAAATGAATATATAATGAAAGATAGCCCTAGTTTTATATCAAAAGTGCAATGACAGTTTTAAAAACAAGAAATTATATAACATTTAATGTTACATAGATATTCCTTCAGTGTATGATTAGGAATTAATCATAACATAATACCACTCCAAATGATTTATAAACAGCTACTATCACCAGCAACTACAGAATCTAATGTTTCGAGATTAACAGGTGGACTGTTATGTAAATGATTTCATTCACACATTTTCACCCAATATTTCCAATACGTACACACTGTTACCAGACTTCTGCCTATGAAAACAAGACACTTACTGCATTCTAAGAACAAACCAACAATACATTAATGGGAGGCCACACTTCTATGGCTACTTCATATTATAGAAATGAATCATGCCAAACAAATATTAATGAATAAAGAAAATTTATATTCACTGGTTTATTTCTAAAATAGGCATTTTTTATATGTCTGTTTCATTCTCTTTCAAAAAGTACTTTAACTATTCTTGTTAATCAACAAAATTGTTTGCCATGTAACTTCTGATCAAGAAAGCAAATGCATGAAATCTACTAGTGATGAATGGACTCAAATTTTTAGACTTGTGAACACAAAATTCTCGAAGATACATACGTGCACACTTCATACTAGTTTTAGGCAAACAAAAGACTAATAATCCTGCAAAAATACTAAAATTATATCCATAAAATTTGTTGTTAGAAGCAAAAACCATTTATTCTCTTTTAATGTTCAAACTGACACCCCCAAGAAATTGGTGCATGAAGTGTGCATGCTGCATTTCCACATCAAATGCTGTTTTTTTTTCAATGTGACCCAGTTTACACAAGACCTGAAATCATCTACTTCCAGAGTTATTTTGCCCCCCCCCCCTCCTCGTCCTCCTCCCAATGTTCAAGTATTGTTTTGGTTGATAATAATCCAAATTTACTTTTGAAAATTAACATTATATGTTAGTGGAGGCTCAAACAAAAGAAACTTCCTTCTGTCATTTTGTATTTTTATAAATGTTGTCTGAAAGAAAAATAAAATTATTCTAATTCAACATAACTATTGTATTGACCTGAACATATTGGTTGTTCATCTAAATGCTTTTTTTTTCCTTCATATTTTACACCAATTAAAAATTTATTGAGTTGTAAAATGCAAGAGCAGAAGATTAAAAAAGGAAGAGTCATGCCAATCATTTTAATACCGAGTCACTGGCAAGATAATTCTCAGCTTTCTGTCAGTAGGATTTATAAACAGCGTGTAATTTGTGAAGGGAGAATATGAAGACTGACCGACTTACTATCTATCTAATGCGGTTGATTACCTTACCTGATGCTCTGTTTTTACCCCAGGAATTTTGGACTGCAGTGTCAGCATTAGAGTCTTGTGGTGAAGTGTGTCTGTCATTTTTTCCAGGTGGCGTGGATGACTAGAGTAGTAAAAAAACTTTAAAACACTAGTTCATTTATAGATGCTGCCTACTGACCTTATTTGTTAAAACTTTTAGAATCACTCCGTCTCTAAAAAACAAAAACAAAACAGGATAACAAAACATGTTTTTGTCTATTCTCCATAGTCTTTTGTAAAACCAAGTAGCAGGCAGAGGCCATCTAAAATATTTGGTAATCAATGTGAGCAGGAATTCAAATACTAGTCACTGGTGGTGCAATAAGGTAATGCGTGCCAAAGTTAGAATACATCCAAAATTTACCAGCAGTAAATAGCATTAAGTGTTTAACTATACTGAAAGCTCCCAGCTCCCATGTGCAGTAGAAACTCACATATCTGACATCAGTCCTTCTGATACTCTGAATTATCTGACTGGGCTCTGTGTCAGTCAGTTACACAAGCACACAAGAAAACTGTAACATGTATTTAACCTACAGACATCATTTATGTCCATTTCAGCTATGAGGGGGCACAATCAGAGCACATTTAGACTTTTTACAGAGCTCTTCCAACATGGAGTCCATGAGTGGCCAACAAAGGGAAAGGCAGACTGTATTCTTCAAAGACAAAATGGGGGCCCGTGAAAATATTGAACAATCTTTATGTCACTTTAACTGTATCTTGAACTTTAATGCACAGACAGCATGTTTCTAGAAAAAGACTGTTTTTGTGGGCAGGTTAGGGGGGAGGGGCATTTATAACTGCCTGCTATCCAAATAAACATTTCACCTATCTGACATAGGGTTGGTCCTGTTCAAATAAACCAAGTGAGTTTCTACTGTACTGACAAAACCTTAAGTTAGCATAATGGCATGCTTAGTACAAAAAAAAAAACAACAAATGACTGTATCAGTATACGTAGTGTGATATATCTATACAAATTCTTACAGGTTTGGGTTCAATCATACACGTAGCAATGTACACCTGTACAAAAGCGCTCCAAATATGCAAAACAAAGCTGATTTCAAACTGCTTTGTTAGTACCCAGCATTGGTCCATGAACGTGCACGCATCCTACACTTTTACTAGTCCTTAAATGCTGATAGTGGAGCACACTTGTAAGCCAGATTACCTGCATGCTTACTGATTTAAACTACAGGAATCATGCACATAAAAACCAATCTTGCACAGCATCTTGAATTTCAACTCTAGCCTCAAATCTGCTACCTGTAGGAATGATTCACTATAGATTTTAAATTTCTAGAGGGGCAACATTACCTAGAGAGTAAAATGTAATTCTTCTTACCAAGAGTAAATCTAGATGTTTCTTTTGGTATATATTGATTTCATGCAAAGTACAACAAAGCAAATTTTTTTTACATTTTACTTTCTACATTTTGTTGTTGCAATCTTTCTTTTTTGGGGTGGGTGGGGGGCTGTGGTTTCATCCAGGGATACTATTAAATACAACTGCAAAAGGTAGACAAATGTTAAGTCAGAGGGAGCAAGCCTCACCTACCAATAGCACTGGCTAAATAAGACATTAATTTTACACAACCATTTAATTACTAATATTTCTTTTTTTTAAAACCATTGCTTTCCTTAGTTCCATAATGCATAATATTTTGTAGCACAATTTCCTTTTTTAAACAAATTGTTTTACAGCTTTAAATTAAAGTTTTCCACAAAGAATGTGTGTCACAGTTTAGGTTCACTCACAAACAGCAGGGACTCTGTCATTTAGGCTGCTTAACTATGCAGGCATTATACCCTTTGGCTCAATGAGAAATAACATTGTAATTTTTCTCTTTGATTTAGCTGTACCAAGATTTTATATTTATGATACTCAAGATGTGCTATCTACCACAGTTTAGTGATGCATTAGTAATAAGATAATCCTTAAGAGTTTAAATCACATTACTAATTCAAAGAGTCCAGCAAGTAAATATTACTGATTAAAATTTTACAGTGTCAGTGAATAGTAGTTCTCAAAAAAAAAAAAAAATTATATATATATATATATATATATATAATTTTAAAAAATCAACTTAGGTTTTCTGTTTATTATTGGATGCCCATATATTTTTAAGATAACATTTTCACTTTTACTCATCATCAGTAATGAGATTCTTTAGAATCTCCTTTCAAAATTACTATCAAAGTAAACATTTAACTAAATAAAAATTTACTTTGTTAGTGTTTTATATGAATGTTTAAAAGATGTTTTTAGATATATTTAATTTATAAATCATTTGGGTCATAAGTCTATTTTGTTTGCTTTTCTACTAATGTGAAATATTTTAAATTGTAAAAATACTTAATTAATGTCTGTTATTCCTTTTAAGAGACTAACCTGACCACCCCTAGTCAATAATAGTTAGTTTTCCCTTCAGAATGGTAGATTAATCCAAATATGACGTTCAAAAACAATACCACCAATTTTATTACTACTTTTAGAAGAACCATCAAAACTAAATGTTCTTCTACAAAATCCTGCATGGACCAGATGTTATGATTTATTTTAAGAGGCTTGCTGAGGAAGGATGTCCAATGTTCATATACCAAAAATTAAAGCAAGCAATAATATACATAGATACATATTAAAAAAAAAGAAAAAAAAATGCTGTCCCCATCCCTGGCACCACATCTCTGTGTCAACAAAACAGATGATCTTTGTACAGTAGTAGTAAGACAATGACATATATGTTTAGTAAAGGTGAGAAGGTAGGTGGGTGGCTGTGACTCATTTATTTGGGTCCGTTATTTCTTAAAACCACAAAAAAAAACCCCAAGCAAACAAGTGTAGCTACTTGTTTTGTTTTTTGTTTTTTTTCATTTTAGAAAGTATTCAACATGATAAAGATCTGTGTAATTGTTTCTGCACCAGTGCTAAAATGTACGTTCTTTTATTCTCCTTTTTAGTCTCCCCATTCAAGAAAAATTTATCTGACCACTCTATACGAGAAGATTCTTACATCACTCTGCTCTGACTGAGAAGAACTTCGCTGAGCAGCCATCTGCTCGATTTTTCGCCGTTCCCAAATATTCTCTTTGGGTGGGGGAGCTGGAATCAGCTTGGGAGGCGGCTCTTCTTTTCTAGAAGTTGGCTGCTGTTTTTCCTCCTTATCATCTGAGAAAACGTCTGATTGGTTTGACACCTCACTGTCCCGTCTCGTCCTACCCTGACTCAGTGGGGCTACAGTGGAAAGTTTAAATTACATTAAAACTCCTACTGTACACACAGGCATGCATTAAAAATCCATGTTGGCATGGTGCTAATTAAACCTTAAAATTCCAAATCTCTATAAACTTTTTATTTGTGAGAAATACAGGGAGGCTACCTATCCAGGGTGTCAAGAGAAATTTAAAAATAAACAACAATAGTTGTTCATTTCAGAAAATCCTATGTATAGACAACACTATTGCAAAGAGATCACTGCTATCTATATTAGGGAAGGTGAAGTGAATTAATTTACTTTCATGTTAAAGTTATAATAAATAAATAAAATGAAATACTAAGACTACATAAAATAAGAGTTCTTGTTCTTTAAATACCTGTCTAGAGTATGCAGTCACTTAATGGTTAAATTGCATACAGCAAGCTTTAATGTCAAATACCTCAGAGACAACTCTGATATCTCCAACAAATACATGAACACTGGCCAAAATGAAGAAAGGACTTTATAAAATAGTAAGTCAAAAATATTTCCTGGATCTCTCTAAATAATTACAGTAGATAGATAAAATTTTTTAAAAAAGGATAATGTTGATAAAAATTAGTGGCAGGAAAAAGAACTCAAATAAAAAAAAAGAGGAGTTGGATGGCTATAACTGAAAGTTCACCTAATTATATAAGCTGCATTGTTATAAGTAAAACTGAACACTATTGACCCTTTGGAAACTTGCTGCACGGTTTTTCAAACAATATATACTTGTGGGTGTTAGTTAGTGTTTTTAAAGTACACAGAGAAGTGACTTCTAAACAATCATCCTCAAAATGTCAGGTGTTGGGAGGGGGGGGGTAGCTTACACTGTTTCAAAAGGTTCAGTCACTTTGTCATTTTATCACACTGGTTTGATGATTTTTTAAAACTGTAAAGTGAAGTATAGTGTCCTATAACTAGAAAGGGTTGTTATGACCCACTGGTGGGGGTCAGCTTGGTTAGTACACCTTGCTACAGGTTTTTCTTGCTCTTCTACACCAGCTAAGGACAGCATGGGCTTTTCCTCCATCTGAAAATTAAAGTTCTGGTAGGGTTTTATCACCCCTGAAATTGGAAGTGCTGAGCCCTCATGGCAATATGCTTCCCCCATCAGAACTATCTCTCTTGTAGACATCGGTGTATGAGAAAAAAAAACAACAAAATTCAGCAAAACCATCCACCCACCTCAAGAATAATTCTATTTGATCAATAAACAGTTGTCCTTATAGAAATTCCATTCATAACTTTGTCAGACAAAATGAAAACCCCCCCATCAAGGATAATCTATGGCTGCTGAGCAGACATGATTTTAGCAAGGTACAGTGACTGAGCATTGCGTAGGATATTCAAAGCAGCTACTGACCCACCAACTGCAGCATAAGGATAAATATAAAAAGATGAACATCACCTACCAAGAGGTTGGAGGGGGGGGGTAAGATGCAGTGCACTGTATTACAAATAGAGGAACAGTTAATATTTTTCATGAAGTTGCTGTATCTGCATATAGCCAAAATTAAAGCAGTTAAACATTCTATGCACACAGCTTAACTTGAGTATATTAATTCAAATTGATAATACATTTTAAAACAAATTTCTTGTGAACTGACCAGTTCCATCAACAATGACCAGACCAAGCAACTTAGTTAAGTGACTGACTTATTAACTGCTGGCTGCTCTCACAAAATAATGAACAGGCTGCAGTGCAGATGCAATTTAATCTATAAATTCACATTTTTTATGCCTATGAAAATACATATAAAGGTACATTTCTTTATCTAACCCACTAGAAATACATTTCTTGGCTATACTAAAAAAATAAGTCCACTAATTTCAATAGACTAATGTCTTTTCTGGAAATCATCAAAGCTTGGTTTATGTTCCCGTTTTTATCATCATCATGAACCTCGAACATATTTGTGGCAAAACATAGCAATATGTATCTGTGATTAGCCCAAAAAATATTTACTGTACCACTTTGCTCACACAAAATATTTTACTTATTAGTGCAATAGCATGCTTTTATTTTAAATTAATCCTCTCTCTACTGATTGCGAACAAGTGTGGTTGACAGTGATGAAGAAACAGATTCAAATAGTTGCTGTTAACTATCAACTTGTATAAGCAATTTTATCCTAATATGCAAGTATAAACACCCAAGTTTAGTAAGAATTAAAATAACTATGCAGTTATATGTATATGTATTTGTGGAAAATCTTTGGCAGTTGCTAACCTAGTGGGAGAGGAGTTCTATATGTCTGAATTCTAGCATTACTGCACAACTGCTCACCAGGTTTTATTCCTTTTCCCAAACTTGAGTTGCTACTCAATCTTCGCTCTCGTCTGTTGCTGCTGCCACCACTAGATGGCTCTTGTGACCATTCAGTGTCACTCCGGTACTGGCTATTGCTTCCATATGCCCTAGAGAGAAAAATAATTTTAAAATTATGTTAATAAGATTAGTCTCAGTATACAGTAAATCATTTTATAGATTTGTTTTAAAGTAATGGAATTTTTTACTTATTGCTTAAAAAAGAGAGACAAGAAAAAGAGAGTTTGTGTACAGGATATCACAAGTTATGCCTTTCAAAGCCCTATGAGATGATGAATGATGCATGATATAACATTAGTTTTTACACCCATTCCTGTACACTGGAGTCCCATTAATGTGCACAACTATACAAGTTGGTTCCATGGTTAGCTCTCAGTGGAAGATTTCTGATAGCAAAGGACTTTACATTTCTGTTTCAAACTGATGTTTGTAAAAGGTACAAGATTGTAACTGTCTGTCATTGTCTGCATGACCCCAAAGAACTATAAAGTTGAAAGGATTGGCCAAGCTGCTCCAGTATACGAGTAAGCTTCAAACATCTTTCAAAATTGGCAAGATTTTTTTGTGGATGCCTGTGTCAACAAACAATTTAACAATTTTCATATAAAAATTGGTCAAAATTTTAATTCTACATTTTGCACCAACATCTTCCACTTTTCCCATATACGCAATAGTTTGCAACAAACCAGCTACAAGATCCAAAATGTTTCCATTTTTTTTTAATGAATAAATCTAATTATAACCTATGTAATACGTGATAATTAAAGCTAGGCACAAGATAATGAACCAGGTAAGATTTTAAAGGTGAGAGCTACAAAATCTATAATGGTGATTATCAATGCTTTGGTCATCATCATACTGGCATTTTTCATTTTTCTAAAGTTTGCTTTCAGAAATTTTTTTGGTTGAATACTATATAAGATGCTAAATTTCAGTAATAAAAATTAAAAAATGCAATAGCACACAAGCCAATAAACTATATCTTTTGCACATTTGGAGCCATGAAACCATAACAATTTACATACCAATCTGATTTCCTTTCATAATTTTGATTTTCCTTCTCCTCTTCTAGATGTCTATGTTCTTCTTCTTTTTTCTTTAAAATTTTTTCTTCAATCTCTCTCTCTCTGTGTGCTGTATCTACAGGCTTGGCACCACCAAAAATGGAGGAAATCTGAGCTGGGGTAGATTCAACTGGCTTTGAAGAACGAGGCTGCAGCCTGAGACGAGGCCGTTCTTTAGGTGGTTCTGCAACACAATGACATGTTCCCATTAGACACACCCCATGCTAACAAACAAATCCAGTATGAATGCAGACTACCACTTAATTTATATCAATTTATTTGACACAAAACATGTTAAACCAAATTAAAGAACCACTGTTCTGTTGTTGAAATATTCTCTAATTACTCAGTTTTGACAGTGTGATTGAATCCTTCTGGAGTAAAGCCATGCACAATGACTACCACAGAAAGAATGGCTAGTCACCAGACATGGTCCAGACCCACTGGGAAACAGACAGCATTTGTCACTGTAAATCATTAGCCTGTCACCCTAATAACTATTTCAAGACACAACTTCAACCTATTTCTTATTGCTACTGTTTCTCAGAGTTAATAATTTCAGACTGCCATTAATCTAACCAGCAGTTCGCGGTAAAGGTTTCTTGAAGCACAGATACAATACACCTGATTTACAGGTTAACCCATGAAGAAAAATAGGACTTACAATCTACAATCCCTCCTGCTTGTACTCTTGATTGTCATATTATAAACATGGTATGTAGCCAGGAATCATATGTTGACTTTAAACTTAGTTCAACCAAGATGGAAAAAAAAAAAAAACACAAACCAAAAAATCATAAATACATGCAGTAAAGAAAAAAAAAGTGATCTCAGATTTTTCTTGTCAATCATTTCTTATGGTCAGGAACTCCCCCAGTGCTGTAAAACTAAACACACCCGATCTTCAAGCCGACAGAATCTCAGCAGCTTTGGTATTGGTGCAATAAAACAAAGTTGCCCTCAAAAAAAAATTTTTTTTTTAAAAAAAGAAAAATAAATGTGATAAAATTGTGTCCTAGGGTGGAGTGAGGGCTTGTGTAGTGTATCCCAGCACAAACAGAAAAAAACAATTATTGAGAAACATAATTTTGACCTCATTCCGCAATACCTGTATACACAAGCAGAGTTTTAATTTTCTAAAACATTTTGACTTAATGGCCCCAAAATTAGCCAGAAGCACCACAATTAATCACCAATTGCTACTAAAACATAACTTTTGCTTTTTTTTTTACTAGTTAAAAGTTGTTTAACAATAAGTCATGGACAAACAAAATGACAGTTGGCAAACCAAAATTCAAGGACTTATCAATGACCACAAAATAAGTTGACATCTTAATACATTAATTTATAAAAAAGACTTACATCCCTTCTACATCATGAACATAATCAGTGTATTGCAATTAAAACATTCTTCCTTGAACTATCCTGCCAAACCAAAAATGCACAAATAGAACATTTTCTTTGCTCTACAAAAAAGCTTGGAATAGTTCTCCCACACCTCCATTTGAGTTGAAGTAGTCTGATACTAAATGTAAAGTCCACAAAATTTCAGTCAATGGAACACTCAGACTTCCATTTCACTTTCAATGGCAGAATAATTTCAGAAAATGAATTAACCATTTTTTAAAAAAAAACAATAAAACCATAGTTGCTGGTAATCTCAGAAATACCAGCACATTTAACATTGCTATAGTTCTTGCTGCCTTCCATGTGGGATTTCAGCATACTTACCACCTATTTGGTTTAAGTCAACCAGTTTGTTTCACACACAACAATATTCCTTATGACCATCTCCTTTCAATTCTCTGATCCAGTAAAATTCCGGCTGGCTCAGCCACATTTCATTAAAGTCATTGCACCACCAAAATCTCTTGTCTACTATTTTGGCTGATAACTGGTTTGTTTTTCCTTTCACTCTAAAACTGAAGTTATAGTAGGGACTTCTGATAGGTTGGCTGAGCCAGAGTGCACTCTGCATAGTTTACAGTGTCATGCACTCATCTTCCCCACCAGCCACAGCCAGTGTTTCAGGCCAACAGAGGATATGACTAACTTTATTAGCACAAGAACAACAACAATCACAAGTAAGTGAAAATAATAAACCATGCAGAAAGTATCATGTGGAAAGCCTCCCTACATATTATCTAACAGAAACAACACTGTATCATGCGCTAGATTTATATTTACTCAGAAGCTGTTTTATTTTATTTGATTGTGTTTGATTGTTTCAACAAGCAGTTTTCCAAAATTTATTCTGGGGAATAAATAGATAAGAAAATTCAATTACTTTTTTTGAGACTGAGAACCCAGTGGCCAAGATGAAAAACATGATGTTGTATTCACGTTTGTGCATGAAAACAAAATCAAAACAAAACAAAACAAAAAAAGAAACCAGAATTAAATTTGGCACATTTTCCTTGTAGTGAAGGTTTGTTAATCAAAAATTTATAAAACAAAGAGTTAGCGTGTTGTGGATATTAGCATTAAGTTAAAAACAAGTCTCGTCAGAATTTCTATGGTGAATACAAACATACTTATTATTGAAGTAGATTGTTCTGAAAGGGTTAAATAGTGCTTGCCATTTCTTTTTTCTTTCAATACAGGCAAATTATTTGTTAGACCAGCACTATCTTTTGACAAGCAGACACCACAAGCTTTTGTGTGTGTGTGTTTTTTCTCTCTCTAAGTACTTGCAAAAAGTTACCGGTGAATGCCCTTACAAAAAACTTATGGCAAGAAATACAGCAAAAACCGACAAAATTAAAACTAGCTGGTAGCAGTAATAACAGTTTAAAATATTTGGGATACAGCAGATTAGCATCAATTGCATTTGCATTCCCTTATCAAAACAATAACAAATAAAAAGAGTACTTGAGATGCTATTTGGCCAACAAAATTTGAGTAAAAGTCAATTTGCTAATTATTAATTACACAATCATAAAAGTTCTCTCCCCCTTGACATAAACTTACCAGAACTTCCATCTCTATTTTGCTCTCTGCTTTGAAATCTGAAATTAAAATTATACTTAACTAAATTTTTAAGCAAAAATTCTTTATTATATAATTTATCAAAAACTTTTAAGTGTCACAAACCTTAGAGCTAGGGCTCAAAAATAGTTTAAACATAGATTTAAAAAAAAGAAGACCATAACAGATATGGAACATTTGTACACTGATATTTCTAACTTTTTGATAAACTGAATAGTATCTTGTCTAACAAAATTTAGCAAGTGTCATAAGGTTTGATGTCAGTGCCTTTCTTGGCAGCAGAGTTCTTTCCAGTCAGGTTAATTATTTTACTTTAAACTTGCACCTGAACATTAGTTCATTAATATCCTGTGTAGTCACTTTTGCAGTTTAATGCAGGATTATTCCCAATGAATTGATTTTCAAACTCCTCAAAAGCTTAGAGTTTACATGTTGACCAGGTGCTGTTTCACATCTAAAAAATTTTAATTTATCGTTGTAAGTGCCGGCCTGTGTGAAGGATAGCTTCCTTGTAGACATTGATGTATTTGAATGAGAAAAAGTCTAACGTTTTTCTCTCTCTCTCTTGCTTTAAGCAAGTTCTCACTGAGAGTTTTAACAGTGTGCACAACTAAGAAGGTACTTGAAAAGTCTCAGAAAGAGATAATTAATCTGTCATTGTCTGTTTTTCACAAATTTGTAAATGACCAAAGATGCTTTGCACTTTCTTACCGTTCACTGTTCTCATTCCTGCCAAATCTGTAGTCAGGGCCTCTATCATCCCTTCGATATCCAGATCCAAATTCTCTTCTACCACCAAAACCTAAGGTGTAAGAAAGCTCTGCCAGTAAATTTAGAAACTTTCTAAACACAAGCATAAATGTTTTTAAAACTTATATCAGAGAATGGAAGTCATTTCATGATCATCATGTTTATAGAAATCGGATATACTGCTTATGTTCAGACTAAAGATCTATTTTTGTAAAATTTGTATTACTGGAGTTATAAGATGTAATTGTAGAAAAACAATAGAAACCACTTGAATAAAGGAGTTTTTTTTTGTATAAATATAGTGAACAGTAAGGAATTATTCAATCTCCAGTTATCTACAAAAGCAATCAAAGGTCCTGTTGTTGTTCTCTTCTTCTAAAGCAAACTGCTGTTACTAGCCAGGTTATTATTTTGATTGTATATAATACTGAAAATTTTCCACCGTACATCCTTTTATTAAAAGCTAGCATATTTCAGTCACACAAGAATCAATCATTGTTGTTAAGGAAATGGGCTGCAACTGCTGTCTGTAATTCAAAAACCTTTATCAAGTTCTTACATCAAATGTTTCAGACACAATGAAGACAAATCAATATTAGTATTGATTTTAAGAAAAAAAACGTCATCTGCTTTATGACTCCGCTTTCCTTATTGTCTATTTTTAAAATCCTAATCCATTTTCTGTAAAAATTGTACTCATTTGGAATTAATGTTCATATTCTCTAAGTTTTAAATAGGAATTGAAAACTTAAATGCAGTAGACAATTTAATAACCAAAAGGTTTGTGAGAGGTTTTCTACAGTGAAAAGTAACAACTTACCACTGTCTCTTCCACTCCTATAGCTTCTATACCCTCTGTCCTGGTTCCTAAATCCAATGTCTTGGTTTCTATAGCCCCTGTCGTCCCTATCAAAGCCACCATCCCTGTCAATCCGCCTGTTTCCATCATCATTATAATCACCACGGTTATCTTCATTTCTTTGGCTCCTGTCCCTGAACCCCTGATCATCATATCTGGTTCTTCTATCATCTCTGTATCCGTCATCTTCTATTCTGTTCCACCTAGTATCTCTGAACCCCCTGTCATCATTCCTAAAACTCTGCTCTTCAAAACCCCTTTCATTGCTACTTGACCGCCAGTGATCCCTGTCCGAGTCGCCGCCAAAGTTCCGATCATTGTACCCATCGCGGCTGCCAAACCTACGATCTCCGTACCTGTCTCCACCGCGATCTCCATATCTATCATTAAATCCTCGATCTCCATTCCAATCTATAAAAAAAAAAGAGAAAGAAAAAACAGGTATAAAATACTAAACAAAAACGTTGATACACTGTTACACATGCAATAAGAAATGAGGCAAAGCCAATTCTGCAATAACAAGACTTACACCACAAGAAATCTCCAAGATAAATTAATGATGATAAAAATTTATTGATTTCAAAATATTGACAAAATTATATACATATAAAAATTTTAAGAAACTAATACAAAAACACAAATCTGGAAACCAAGATAGAATATTAAATGAAAGTCACAGAAATAAAATGATAAAGAAATATTATGCATAAACGAAAAAAAGCCATCCCAAATATTATTGGATTCCAAGGAACTTTTAACCATGATAGTCAATGTCTGCTGTGAAAAAAACTTGGTCTGTTATCAGTATGAGCCTGCAAATAATTTTCAGAATGAAAAGAAAGTGGTCATTAATTGAAAGTCACCAAATCCAGTTAAAAAAACTAACTTAGTTTGACAGAAAATAATGGAAACACAAATATAGGTAAACATTCTCCATCACAAATTATGTAATCAAAGCTGAAGTCAAGTCACTGAATGAAAAACTTAGGCAAGATTGCCTGAGGAATCAGCAAAAATGTAGACTCTCATAAAACAACTACATAGAATGCGCTTAAATACTCTTAAAAAAAATGCTTGCATGAGTCAATCACATTACTACAGCATATAGGAACCTGAACAAGGAGTAACTAGCATACACACATGAAAGGTTAAATGAGCAGTAAAACAAAGAAAGTGTTGTAAAAATAGACATGGATTCCACACAAATTCCAAAGCAAGCATCAATAAAAACACTTTAGCTGATTAGGTTATCATCAACCAAAAAAAGACTAATTTAACGCAAAGAAAATTGTTTTTAAGTTGGTTAACTTCTTCAGGATAAGAACAAACTCTAGAATAACAATCACCTTACAAGCACATTCTTCGATTCATTTATACGTTCTTATAAGCTTTATCCAATATTTTTTGTAAAATATACTCACCATCTCTACCACTCTCAGAACCAGGTTCTCTCCGCCGCCAGTCACAGTCAGTTCTGTCAGGTCGATCATCCTGCTGCCTTCTGTCATCCCGATCTGTAAAAATCAACCATCACCACCACTTCAGTGACAAAGTTGTCACCAACGAGAGGGTCAAGACACCCAATTTACACAATCATGAAAGCTGGATGAAGAGTGCAAAATTCCAGTTTAAAAATGTAATTTCTTTTGAAAGAGACAAAAAATAAAATTTTTAAAATTTAATTGCAAGATTTTTTGCTTCCCAATGGTTAAAACTTCATGCTGTATACAATTAGTAGATCATTTTATGCCTATTACAACAGTCCCGGTTTTAGTATAATGCAGACCCAGGCAGGTGGGTCTCTGCTTTAATTAGTTGAGTGCAATTCGACAGCTGTGCTGCTTACAGAAACAGAAGTTCCAGCCAATCAGTAAAAGAACACTTACAGCACAGACCTATCTCTAATGGAGATTTTGACAATAAGCAATTTTCTTTTTTAACATGTAGCGCTTCTTTTTCTCCAATCTTTTGACCTTGACATGTGCTACACAAAACCCAGTACTATTTTTTAAACAATTCCTTCTTCAGCCATCAAAATGTAAATTGCTGCCATGACTAACAGTAAAGATGGCACAGGAAGGAAGGTTTATGAAAATGTGGATGAATAAAGTTAGTCTTAACCTTCATAGACTAGCAGTGTATTAAGTAGGTTCTTATTCACATTTTAAAAAATTCCAAATATAGTCTAGATTTTAACTATATAAATAGCTCAGTAACCCTTTTAAAAGAACTTATTGTTCTGACTGCATATACTCATTCCAACATATGAACCTTTTCCTGCATCTTCTCAAGTTAAAGTGTATAAAGAATGAGCAAATTTTAAAAAGTGATTTTGTGATAAATATGAATTACTACTTTTCCCATTATTCCATGAATTCAAATGTTATAAAAAATATTTTTAAAATTTGCAGAGAGTAACCATGGAAATGGACTCAAATGCTTGCCTTTTAATATAAAAATTCTTTGAAGATTGTGAAAGTCAACCGCTCATCAACAAGTTAAATTTACCAAAAAAAAAAAAAAAAAATTAAACAAAACATGTTATTCTACAAGTTTCTTTAAAATTAAGAACAGCTGCACAATCATTTATTGAATAATCAACTGTCTTTTTTCTTTTTGAATTTGTTTATAAAATATCAATTTATTTTGAGTTTTCAAATGGTTTTCCTGATACTTTGATGCTTAAAATGGAAAAAAAAGAAAAAGAAAAGCTCTCTCTAAGAATCTGTAACAGTAGGCATGATAACAGACCAAAAGCCAGACAAAATTTCAGTAATATTAAATAGCAATCATGCTTCCTATTATATTTATTTTAAATTATAAATTTTAAAAAATAAGATTTTCTTTATTTTAAAGTAATATCCCCCCCTCTCACGAATGAAAGAAAAGTTTCTTTATCCAAGAATGTTTGCAGGATTTGTTTTGGTGTCCTCAACTTGAAAAGGGGTGAATTGTTTTAAAGAAGAAATGTAGTGCTACAATGAAATGCTAGGTTAAATCCAAACAAATAATCTAGTTTGGATTTTTCTCATTCCAAACTTCAATGCTGACTATTAAATCAACCTTTTGTTTTATATCTGTTACTTGTAATCCATTCAAAACATTTATTAGCTTGTTCCTATAGAAAGGACAGTTGTTCTTGAAGATTTCCAAGCCTCCTCCATTACATAGCAAGAAGAAAAACAATCACATCTAATAACACTGGTCAACAAGTATTTTTCATCAAGCATATGTCAAGGTGTACTTAGTGTAGTTTTTAATGCTGATTTCAAATATACAATTAGTTTTTTGACATCACGTACAGTTTTCAAGATGAAAAAGTTTTTTGGTTTTAGCTCATGCATTATATAGAAATTCCAATTAATGACATGTATGCATGTATTTCATTTACATCATGGAAACATATCTTTAAAATACACTATATTATTCATTGCTGCATAGTTCAGATGCAATATTTCATCATCTTAAATTAACCAATCAAATTTTGTCTGATGAAATAGGTATTTCAACATCTCAAATTGTCTAGTCATAATTGGTCTGATGTTAATGGGAATGCAGTCAGGCTTCACAAAATACTGTTGTTTCTTGTGTCTATGGGATAGTCGGGCAACTGACAGACATTATTCGGAATCAAACTGGCAGACAAGAACATCATACCAGCCAGGACTGTCTAGCGTCAAGAATACACCTCTTGTAGATCCATGTAATGTCCTATTGCCTCCTTTGCACATAAAGATTGGACTGATGAAACAGTTTGTAAAGACACTAGGGAAGAGAAATACCAGAGGATTTGAGTATATTGTAGAAAAGTTTCCCAAAATCACACAGGCAAAGTTGAAAGAGGGTATCTTTGTCAGACCCCAAATTAGAGAAGTACTCAAGGATGTCAACTTCAAGACAACATTGGATGAACTGGAACTGCCAGCCTGGAATGCTTTAAATTGGATCTGTGAGAATTTCTTGGGCAACAAGGCAATGGACTACAAGGATGGCATCAAGAATCTTCTGAAATGTTACTCAGCAATGGGTTGTTGCATGTTACTGAAAGCTCACTTCTTGGACTCCCATCTGGATTTCTTTGCAGATAACCTTGGAGCAGTGTCTGATGAACATGGTGAAAGATTTCACCAGGACAACAGTACCAAGGCTTCTGGAATGACAGTATGCTGGCTGACTACTGCTGGACACTTTACAGTGATCAACCAGATCAGGAACACCACAGGAAATCCAAATCACAATGTTTCTAACTCTGTTGTTCTAACTTTGTCTGTTTTGTCTGACCCATTTTTTGTGTATTCACTCTTTGTAGAATGATAGTGATGATTTTTAACTCAATAAACTCATTTACTTTCTAAAAATAATATGTCCTTATTTATTACATTAATGATTTCATATATACAAATATGTAAATATTTGCATGTATCTACTGAAAAACTGATACGTGCTGCATATAAATGGAATGAAATTTTGAAATCAGCATGAAAAATTAGTCTAAAAAAGTTGGTTTGCATTCATAATGAGTATAATACATTTAATTTTATTGACCAGTATTACTTTAAAAATAGCACAATTTAAATTTTTTAAAGAAATAATCTGAAATGTATATTCAGAAAATGCTATAGTACATCATCCACACACATTTTAAACCAAGCAACAACAGTAGCCTATTGTTCATTAAAGTTTCTTGGAAATTGTAATATACCACATTGGAAAAAAAAGTTTACTCAAATATATTATAAAATTTTCAGCATGTTTCTTTTCAAAGTTAAAGACAGATCACCTTGACATTACCACACTTTAAACAGCCTCAATAGTAGTTTCAGACTGAAGAATCGATCACATACTAAGACAATTCTGTTAAACATTGTTGTTATTTTTTGAGATAAATCTAGAACAATCATTTCAAAAAGTTAGAACTGGAAGAAAATCAAATAAAAATGTTCATGAAAAAAACAAAACAATTTAGGTTTAAAAAAAAGAAAGAAAGGAAAAGACATTTCCAATGGTCAAAAACTTGTTTCTAAAATGCTGAAACAGTTATGACGACTGCTTTACAGAGTAATGACACCTACCTTGTGAGCCAGGTAAAGCCACTCTGATTTTACGACCCTGAATCATCTGCAATATCAAGACATACCACAAAACTACAGACTTACTGAATATTAGAAATTCAAATTGCTAACATCTACTAAACAGATATTTCTTGTAAACACAGAGCAAGCAAGCAGAGTCTCATTCTGAAAATTTCCTTGAAGAAACTGAATTTACTATTTTGTGATGAGGCAAAACGTTTTTGTACAACTTAGTTACTTAGAATCTGAAAACAGTCCAATCTCTACACTGCACCCTAAAATATACCACAATAAATTAAAACCAATAGGATTTATTAATTATAAAATGATGATTAAAAATACACAACTATTTAAACAAATATGAACATAATAAAGCTTTTTTTTTAAAAAAAAATCATATAATTGAAACTAATCCTAAAAAGCTTTAATTAAAATAATAGAAAAGTAGAAAAAAAAAAGTAGCAATAGCAAACGCTAAAATATATATATTTAAAAAAGGGTGGTATCCCAGTTAATAAAATTGTGAACAACAAATGTATTAAATAATGAATCTTGGAAATTTCTCCAAAGATATCTGGATTCTAAAACATTTGTACCATGACTCCAAATATCCACATTTTTGTTTTCTGGCCTGATGTCACCAGTATTTTGTTCATATTTTAAGACTTCTTGAATTAATAAAAACTCACAACTAAAGCCACTCTCTCTGCTCTTTTCTGTAAGTCAGAAGCTGTAGGCCACACTTTTATATATTAGTGGATTTGGTGTTTTAGCTTATGTAAGTAGCAGGCAGGTAAATGGCGGCATATAATAGATCCACACAGCAAAACATTGCAATGTCCTGTCTTTTTTAGGGTGGAAATGAAAGGGGCAGAATTCTTTGAAAACAGAGGTAGGCCAAATCTGTTTGAGTTAGTGAAGCGTGTTTTAAATATCTCCATCAGTAATGCTTTTTTTTTAAAAAGAATGTTTGGTCAGACAAGAAAAATTGAATGAAAGTGTAACCTATGAGGGCTGAGCCATGGTTTTTACAGCTGTGTGTTGGAAAAGAGTTTCTCAGGCTGCTAAAAGTAACAGGTAGTACACATTCAAAGCATGATCTACAAAAAAAGCTATAACTTGTAGGTGCTTATTATTTTAATGTCATAAAAACACTTGGTCTCTTCAGCACTGCCTGCTTTGACTATTTAAAAAACTTGCAGTGATTAGAAAGTGTTGTCCAAAGTCCATTTGCTAGGAGATATGACTTTGGAGTACAACACTTTCACATGTGACTTTAGTCCATATTTCATTAAATTAAAGTGGCAACCCTACTGCTGAGTGATGTAAACCATGAAATCAGGGGGTCATGGGATCCAAATTTCAAACAAGAAATCCAAATACATAAATCTGAGATATGATACAGCAGCCAATAAGAGCAGCACTGAATTCCAATGGAAGACTGCTTCAATTTAGATGCACATAAAGGCTAAGGAAAAGTCAAAAATGCCATTCATGTTACTGAATGCCAGAATGACAAATGGGGGATCAAAACCAATTTAAATTAATTCAGCAGCAGCACAAAGTGACAAAAATATAGATTCCTTACAAGTGCTAAAGCAGATGACATTAATCCACAATTAGTAAAAATACATTAGCTAATTATTTTTCCATTGAAATGAGAAAAAACAAAAAAATAATCACAATAATACTGATAGTAAAATAATATTTATCTGAGCAACAATAAATAATAATGCTAGCAACCAAAGCTATTTTAAAAATTTATATACACATACAGAATTTATTTTTATGAGAAATGTTAATTTAATTCTACAACTGACATTGTAATATAAGTAGTTACAAGGCACCATTACCACAGAGGATATGCAATAGTATCTTTAAGCTGCTGCTGCTGCATAAGCAATGTGACAGCTCAGTTTGATTGAAGAGCTTGTGTGGCAGGTGTGTTTAAGCAGTGTTTTGACATTTGTTATAATTTGGAGATAACTGTTCCACTACAAAATGAGCAATGCTTTGCCATTTGTTATAATGCAAGATGTGAACCAACTTCCACTGTCACTCTTGCTGGAATAAAACTGGCTTGTGGAAATGTCCAGAGCTTAAAATAAGAGTCACACATCGAACACTGTCCAACCAAGATTCAGTGTTTTTTTGACATTTTGTCCAACCATCTAAATGCAAAGAAAATAGAAAAGGCAACTTCATAACCTTTGTCATTCATTTTTATTCTGAAGTAACATACATACATATCACTCAATAAACTCTCAATACATAACTTCACTCTTATTTTTACTTTGTAGAACTTCCTCACTTCTTCGTGTCAATGAACTGAGAATGCTATATTGAATTTGACACTCCTACACATGTATTTCACAGCCTTGCAGCAAACTTCATCAACTTTAGGTTAGCTCTCATTTACAAAAGCCTGGGATATAAGTAGTCTCACAAAAGGAAACTCATTCTTACTCTTGTAGTTAAAAAAATTATTCATTTTCAGCCACACCAAGTTAGCAATGTATAAAACAGATATGTCCAGAACTGGTTTTATTAAAACTTTCCTAGCTGCCACTGAAAATATAAATCTGTTTTTTTTTTTTAAAGTAATGAAACACCAAACAGAATCTCATTGATTCATTTAATTTTTTACATCTGCAGAAGACAGATGTTGTTGCCAATTGTGGAGTGGTGCAAAACAGTATCTTTGATTTATACTAATTGTTCTTTTACCCTGACTGTTCATGATATATATATATATATATATAACTATCATGTTTCAGTTTTTAAATAGTTGTAATACAGCTATAT
Source organism: Nautilus pompilius (assembly GCA_018389105.1). NCBI lineage: Eukaryota > Metazoa > Mollusca > Cephalopoda > Nautilida > Nautilidae > Nautilus > Nautilus pompilius. Next base: position 1,402,102 of record JACATO010000128.1, on the reverse strand, counting down.
GAATTAACTCTTATAACATGGAGTGATAGTCTTAAATATTAAAGTGAGGCTATAACAACTGCATACCAGAGGGGATGTCTTGTTTATAAATTTATCAGCATCATAGGTAGACAGTTTTATTTATTCAGTAGTCCAGTATGTCTTTTATCATCTTACATAAAAAAAGAAGTTATTCCGGGAAGTGAGCATGTGATTACAGATTTTTCAAAAAGTTTAAAATTTTGGTTTGTAGGCCAATGAAGTAAAAAAAAAAACTTGGAGGAATAAATTAGCCTAATGAATCACAGAATTATACATAGTAGTCTACAATAAAAACAACAACATCGTGACATTCAGTGTGACAAAAGTGTGGAACTGAGAGCTTACTACTTGTTCTTAAACAATACTTAGGCAGTTGCAAGGATACCTAATACAGTTAAATAATTTACCTAAATTTACAGTATCTCTCAAAGACATCTTAATAAAAATATAAGAAAAATGTCCGACTAACTAATTAAAATTATTTTAAGCCCTGGATTCTGTCTAACAAAAGTGACAGTGTTTAAATGGCATAATCATTTCATGAAAGGATGTCAGTCAGTCATTCACAGATAATCCTCAATCTGGTCAACCATCAATATTTGCAGAGAACTTATCATGAAATTTTCAAAGCCCAGAAATGCTGCCACTTGTAGATGGTGTGAAACCATTTTTATGAAAAACCAGTGTTAACAAACAGGAAATGTCAAAGAACATGGCATCTTCAACATAACATTATTGTTGCAAATGTTGTATAAGATGCAATCCATGATATTGGTTAGCACTCTTATTCAGCATGGGAGGTTAGAAGATCAACTTAATTCTTGGTTCTTATTTATGAGCATTTAATTTAACAATTCATTTTATTTTTATTTATTTATTTAGGGTTTTTTTTTTAAATTCCAAAACAACCATGTTACCTACTTTAAATTTAGAATTAAAATGTAACTTACATCTTCATTTTGAGAAAGAGCTTCTATCAAAGCAGATCTTTCTTCAAACTCTACATAACCAAATCCTCGAAGTCGTCCTTTGTCCACTGGTAACCTGATGCTTTTAATCTATTTGACAAAAAAAAAATTAAAATAAAATAAAGACATCATATTAGTCAATAAACATGCACACATTAAAGGGTTCACTACATGGATTTGAGAAGAGGCAGACAAAAAACCTAACAATTTTGGGTGTACCTAAAGTTTATTTAAGTGTCTCAATAGTTCCAAAGTGAGCATAGAAATGATGATTCCCATTCTGCTGTCAAGTCTAAATAAAACAATACTTAAAGCAATTGTGCATTCAATCCAAATCTAGGTTTATCTGTTGATAGTTTGGCAAACCTCTCTTCCACAAAGCAATACTACAAAATTCATAATCAGGTTTTAAAAATAGTTAAGCCAAACAATTATAATGAAACAAACAGCAAAAGTGTACTATGTCAGTCACATACATACCTTCCCTTTTTAAAGAAGAAAAACTGAGTTCTAGTGTTTCATTTAACAAATTTTTTGTACATAAAAATATTAACTTGGAAAAATCCAATCAGAAAAATATACATAAAATCACACATCACTTTGCTTTGTAAACACATCTAGAACATAGATAATAAAACATAAATATGAAAAAAAAAAGAAGAAAAAATGGGAGACAACCCCGTCTGACTGGGTTCTTCTAATAAACAAGTGGAGTCTAGCAAACATCAACTTACAGTCAACTTTCCAAAAAATTTTCTAATTTTTTCTTCTTCCACATCATATGGTAAGTTGCCAATGTATGCCAGGAAGGGGGGTATTTTCGTTACAAGTTCAAGGTCAATATCTGGTCCTCTAGCTGCTCGTGGGGCAGTTGGCAACATGGAACGATCTATGAATGGCTTGTAAGGCAGCTCTGAGTCAGGATCTGAGGTTATAGCAATAGAATAATTTGAGGAGACCAGCACTAAAACAATGATACAAAAAACAGAAAAAATACTGTCTTTCTGATTTTGGCATACTCAAAATGAAAGTCTCCAACTAACCTTTTCAAAATCACTAAAGCTCAGAAGAAAAGTTGAGCGCGCCTAAACCTTTGCAAAGCTTTCCAGTTGGAAAATGACATGAAATTACTCAGTGCATATACATAAATCTGTGTGCTGTTTTCTTGAGAAAGACGATTCCACATTTCAACAAATTTTGAATGATTTAACTTCGGAACTATACAATATTTTTTGCTCAAATTTTTAACAGAACATGTTGAGGCATTAAAAAATATTCTTATGTGGTGATTTTTCAATATGTTAAGTCATTAACTTCTGAAGAAGTGGAAGCCTTGTATCCTGAAGCATGATACTCACAGGTAATATGTCTGAAACATTTATATCTTCTCATAGAATATAGTAATCAAGTCAAAAAATTTCCAAGTGTTAGTTTTGCTGTACATACAAACCTTTTATCCAGGGAGTATCCAAACCAAAATCCAAGATGGGCACTATTATCAACAGAATGGACCCAGGTGAAAAATACTGAGCTTTTTAATTTGTTGGTTGCCTAAATGGCAAGCCACAAGTTTCATGCAGATTTCTTCAAAAACAAAGAAATTAGGATTTCAAGTACCTGTTGCCCCTTAAAGAGCAGGAAGCAACAAACAATAAAAACTACCACTACTCACCACTCCCTCATCCTACTCAAAATTTCCTGGTGCTTAGTAAAGTTCAAGTAGTTAATTAAAAAAACAAACAAACATACAAATCCAAATCAGAATAGTGAAACACAGACAAGACATTTAACATGATGAACTTTTTCAAGCTTTAGGTGAATTTTTCCTGAACTCAGTCTTAAGGATAAACTTCCATTAACCTCAGCCTTGGTGGTGGTGCTAACACTAGATAACAATTTTGATCCTTTTTTTTGGCAAAGCAGGGATTCAAAAACCATGAACAATTGGTTGCTAATCAAACAAGCTTTCCACTGGAACACAAGGCTTTCACCCCCCTGACTAGACAGACATACTATGATATGTAAGCCTTGTTTCAGAGTCAAGGATGGACAAATTTTGCTGCTATTCATATGCTTGGTATACGAAGCAGAGTTCATGAATGTGGGGCCTTATGAAGGTTTCTTTTCTTTCTCCTATAAAATAAGATTTTAAAAGAAGGCATGACCAAAATAAGTCCTCCAGCTCCTCTTACTACTTGACAAATTTAGAGATAAAATCATAGCCACTCCTAATTCTGAAATCATTAGAATGTCTAGTCATTTTGGCAAGTAGATGAAAGTCTTTGATTACCAACTGGTAGTTCATGGGATTGGTACAGCATGCATCCAAAAGAAATCAAACCCTCTAACTAGGGTAGGGATTATTCCTACAAAAAAAAAAAAAAAAATAAAGAGGAAGGCTAATGAAAATTATCCTTACAAACCCCAACACTCCCTGTCAAAACAAAACAATCCCAATGAAGCTGACAAGAAAAGTTCACCAGACACATTAGTTATGCAATCAACATTATATAAGAAAATGACAAATACAGAGTCAAATTTTTATTTTTAAATGAGTGAAATTTAATTTTAAACAGCTGCCACATGGTCCACCACCACATTACTGTGGAGTTCTCAAATTTATTATTATTTTCTAATTTTGGAAAATCCATTAAAAAAAAAATTATATTCCTTGTGTTGGTGCATAGTTACAAGCAAAAGATTTAAACCTAATAAATTTGAGAAAGGGGATGAAGAAAAAACAACAATAAAAAGTTTGGTCTTTTTTCTCTGATTATTGATGTTTTTGCTTCTCTGATAAATAATTTCATACATTTTCTTTTAATGCTCATCGTCACACCTGTAAGGTCAAATTACACAGAGCACCTGATACATGTACAGGTTTAACGTCTGTCAATGTTACATAAAAAATATTTTAAACAAACAAAAATCAAATCAAATTCTGAACTATAGCACCATTTAGCCAAAGAATTTCCTATAAAAAAAACAACAACAACAACAAAAAATGTGTCATGTGGATTCTTCAGGAGAGGGATGCAAAAGAATGAGGCTCCACAAACTTTAGGCATGTATATAGAATAAATCTAAAGCTGCTAACAATTTTACATCATTTCTGAAAACAGTTTTTACCCCATTAATTTTCAGTTCAAAACTGGTTTGTAATAATAACTCCCCAAAAATAATGCATGCTTGTGTGCATGTGCACACAAACAGATGTTTACCATCAAGTTCTTGGTTCTCCATCTCAGCTGCCCAGTCAATGTTTTTTGGACAAACAATGCTGCTGCCTGGACCACCTGGCAGTCCATGTTGTTCATCAGCAAGAAATTCTGTTAAGTTAAGAGTCTTGCCCTTTAATTTTTTTTGCTTTTTACCTAAAAAAAAAACAAGAAAAAGTGATTACCATTAAAAACCCCAAAAAAGGTACTGTACAGTAGAACATAATATACTGGCTGGCGCACATTTAACATGAACATTTCTCCCTTGTTTCTTTTTTACTATCTATATCTAATTTTGAAAAAAAAAAACTATTCTAGCAATGATTTTATTTTTTGGGGGGGATATTCAAAGATAATGACAAAACCATTCATTTATATTTTTGAACATGTAGTTAGTAAGAAATTTCTTGAAATGTAAACAAACAAAGCAATCCTCCTAGTTCCATAAAAACCTTTCCTTGTACATAATGTAGCATTTAACACAAAGAAAAAAAATAATCTCAAAATTATCTGCAGTGATACAAAACTTAACATCATCATTACAAGCACTATACTTTTTTTACTGCAAAGTCACCTGGAGTTGATAATATCCTGACATGGCAGATAAGAACAGCTTATAAGCGAAACATTTTATTCTGATGTGGAATTACTTATAGTCACAACTAAGTTGACTGTCAAATAGTAAATAAGTGCATCCTTTCTTATTATATTTTTAAAAAGTCATAAGAAATAACAGCTAACTTAAATTATAGGGCTCCACTTAAAACAAAAAATGACTTTGGTTTGCCATGTCAATAAGACAGCAAGATCAACATAGCATTACTATTTTGAGTTTATTTTAAAGACAATTATAAAGCTATTCATGACTTTTTGACATAATCAAGTAAAAATAAAATATATAACAGAATGAAACAATTAACAGTTGTAATTGGGCAGTTAAGTGTTGTACACACTGTCAAATTTTAACTTCATGCAATGCATTTCTACAAGTCTATCCAGCATTTGTGAGATGATTTAGATAGTGTCTACTATCTCCAAAAACTAGTTCAACCAGAAAACAGATTTTTTTCTGTCTTTAAAGTCAAAACAAATTAATATTTAAAGAGAAAAAAGCCCTAAATAATATGAAATGTACTATATTCAAATCTCAAAGATGGAAACTAATGTACAGATTCATTTTTTCCATAAGAAATATAGTAATACTGATAATTTTGTCTTTTTAAAATTGATTAGTTTTTTTTAAACTTTTCAAGAGCTTGGTGATGAAGTGGTAGAAGGGTTTATTTAACTGAAAGTTGCTAGATTACTACTATAGCAATATCTCCTGTAAATCAGAGCTCTGAAGCAATTTAATAAAATTGCAAGAAAATATAAACATAACTGCTAGAATTCAGAATGCCAACTTTGTTAGCAACTGCTGTGAATTAATACCATCAACAATTTCATATAAAGTGATCGAATGGTCAGTAAATTATAGATAAATCAAGTTCATCAATTTGCATTAGTCTGGACCACGTTGATTTGGCATACTCCCATGGCATGGTTTCTGCTCGCTTTTCTTCATTAGCTGTCTTTGATGAGGAAGGCAATGGAAGCCATCTTATCTGTTCATTTTCCTGGTATGGCTCTAAGCCATGGACCTGCCCACAGGCACACTACTAATGATGATAGTGTGGCTTTCACAGTGATGCAAATGAAGAATAGTATCATTCTCAGAGATGACAAATTTGCTTTGAAAAATATCTGCTCTGAGGAATTATTTCACCCAATGCATATATTTATTTATACTATCAGTTTTTTTGGTAATTATCCATTAAAAATTATTTTACCTCTTGATGTCTTAACAATTCATGTCAATGCAAGTGATGAAACTATTACAGTAATTAACTAAATGCTAAATAAAAAGAAAAAACAAGCAAATGTTCACAAACTTAAATACAAATAAATTTTTTTTTCATTCATCCTTATACAAAATTAGCATTGTAATTTACATGTTGTGACCTAATAATGCATGTCTGATCTCAGTTTTCAATTTGTGTCTTAACACATTAGCAAACCATAGGTGTAGAGTAAAATGTGCTATCTAATTTTCTGATAACACCAGAGAGGAAAACAAAAAATAAAAATAAAATAAAACAAAAAATCAGAAATCCCTCATAAGAATTGCAATTACTGTCATTATAGGAATCATCAACTGTTTAAAGAGGAAGAAAAAACACACAGCACACAAGACAGACAGACAGGTCAAATAAAATTTTAAAAAAGCATATTTACTAGAAGTGACTATAGCTCTGAGAGAAAAAAATTGTCGAACATAAATCTTGAATTATCAAAAGACCTAATAAAAAATGAGATACATAGATCCAATAATAAAACTAAGGATGATGACAACGATGTAACAAATTAAATCCTTCACTGCAAGCCAATAACTTCTTTTTACAGAATAGAGTTGTGGTTTCTTCAGATGTTCTCTTTGCCTATTTCCAAACTCTCCAAAATCTTTTTATACCTACCTTAAACAGCTGTTCTCATGATCACATGGTAAAAAAAACAAAAAAAAACAAATCATATGCCATGTAAATACTACAACTTCAGAATTTGTTAAATCACGAAAATTCTTGACAGCTTATTTCCTGACCACTTGAAGCTCACAAACTAAGAACAACCATGATCTATTTTCACCACCATATGTGCATTATAACATATTGCCAGTATTCTACAGCCACTGCAAAAGTAGAGATGATAATCCTCCAAGGAACAAAAAATGCATGATAAAAGGTAAAAAAAATCAAATTAATTTAAGCATACCATGTTCATCCATCCCCACATTTTTTTATGTCAATTTAGACTGGAATCATTATAAACTGCATTAATATCATACACAAATATTGTCCAATGGTGGATACCAAAAAACAAAACAAAATTAGATTAGCATGAAATTGTGTTAATAAGAAAGGTAAAAATTCTCATCTGGCCAAAAACAATGCAATTTGCATAATGTGATCATGATACATTACTGAGTAGAAACATTCAACCATGGCAAAAAAAGCCAGACATATTCCTAACACAACATTATTCAGTTTCACTGGCAATTTTGCTGATAATTAGATGACAAATTTAAAAAATAGAAAAGCTCATTTTTAAATTACATTTAAAAAAAAAAGAGATTTGCAAAACAACAAAATTTTATTTTCTTCATCATTTCTATCTACTTTCTGTTACTATTTATTATACTTTGTTAGTATTTCTTTTAATATTAGTCAGTGTAGGCTACCTTATTAAATAGTCTGTAACATTTAGTATGTACAACACACGTGAAGATATTCCTTAATCTCACATGCAGACTAATACATTGTACTTTACCAGAACAAGTTCATTACTGATTTCCATTGCAGTTAAGAGAGTCAATTATGATACTCCCAGCAGCCAGTATATTGCTTAGCAAACAGTAATGTAATATAAAAATTTATTTAGAATTTGATATAGAGCACAATGAAAAACTGAGATAATTAGTACTTATGCTAACTACAGTGCCTGTCAGAGACCATTTATTCTTACCTCAAATAATTCAATGTTATGGTATTAACAACAACAGAACACATATACTAGGCAGAGATCAATCTAGGCTATGTCCCCCTATTTACACAAATGATGCAAAGAAAAATGCCTTGTGGTCCACAACCAGTGCATTCAAAATCCTGGTTGAGTTCAGATTTAAATTATCACCAAAATCTTTAAATACTTTATGATTTTTTAGGTATATTTAACCAAACCTCACCATCACCTCCTTTTCTCATCCCGGTTATCTTGTTTCACATTTTCCTCCTAAAATGTGCATAAGTTATCTGCTTTTTTGAACCCCCCAAAAAACCGAAGCAAATTCCAGACTAGCCTAACGTGCATCCTCAAAAGTAAAGAGGAAGATGGCGGCAATTCAAAGTGATAGAAATACATTGATTACAGTAATACTGAGACAAAATCCTGAGAACAAGCAGGAAGGAGATCCATCAGATTCAGAAACGCACTTGTGATAAAAAAAAAAAAAAAAGTAAAAACTGGAAAATCCAATCAATCCATCCATTTGGTCGATCAAATAATTTTCAAATATCAATGCAAGCAAATCATCAGTCTGATGCTAGAGAAAATTCAAATTTTGGGAAATAGATGAAAGTGCTATTAACAAAAAGAATCTGTCTGGAATATCTGTCATGATGAGTGTATATGGACCTGGTAAAGAGAAGACTGCAATCCTAAAATACCCTTCACTAATGGAACTCATGAATCTCCAAAAATACAGATATTGAAAATCTATGCAACTTATCTATCTGAACAACCCGCAGAAGAGAAACTGATTGTCTATACCTGATATCCAAATCCATTGACTTTACCCCCAAGACAATGTTTGTAGATAATGTTGAAATTCCAAAAAGTGATGCTAAAGTTATGGGTTCAGATGGGGCACCTGTAAAGATTGGGACAAAAGGTGGTACAAGCACAAGGCTCCATATTGTTTAAATATTCATTGCATTACACACAAATGGGTGTAGTGTAGTGTAGTGTAGTAGCCAAGCAGCTAAATTTGAGCCACTTGAAGTAGTACAGTGATTCTTTCTTTAATTTAGTATTGTTTAAGTATTTTTCTCTCCTACTGCCCAGTTTAGTAGAGGTGGTTTTGAGTGAAAAACAATTAAAAAATAATAAATGCATGCAGTTACATGGTTTTATTTCTAACGAGTTTTAGAAGTAATCTTCCATACCTGGTCATCCTTGGTAACTTACTTTGAGCAAGAAAAAGAGAGTTGAGATGAAAAGAACTGCAAAGGGGATACATTTACAAATAACAATTTGAATTCATTATCATCACTTAATTGCTGATGGACATTAGATCCATACTAGTCAAACTTAATCTCTCCTTCCAGAAATAAAACATAGCATAGCATTGATCTTACTACCTGTACAGTCACCATAAAATATCTACTGGACAATGGTGGGCATCACATGTAAGAGCTACTTTCTCACCTGGTCATCAACAAGCTGAAACTTAAAGGCCATAGTATTTCTGTGAATGAAAACAAACTTACAAATTTGTAAAATATACAGACTCCATCAAAAGAATAGTATCTAAGATAAAATGAAGGCTTCCAATTAAAGACACTTTCACAATGTGTGCTTTCGCTAGTCAGGGTTTGCATAATATTTAATTTGTAGCAAAAGTTGTCTAAAGATGGAAATAATAAATAATAGCATCAGCCTCTTAACTAAAGTCTATGAATTTCAAAAGTCTGAAGTGCCTGTTTACATTGATGAGGATGCAATCAAAAATGAGTGGTACCTTCTTAAACAACTTGTGGTATGACGAAAGCATCAAACAAACAGCATGTTTTTTTAATGAAAAATCAAAACCCACTTTACAAATCTGCTCAAGCCCACACATACCACTACTTCAAACTGCAGATTGAACAAAAAAACTTTGGGCATAAATAGATTGACTACAGAACAAACTAATGAGAATTGCTCTGAACAAGAGTAATGTTACTGAAGTAGTGAAAAAACATCAAACAAAGGAGAGCACCTCAGATAAATGAAAGAACAGAATGCATAATTATGTTAGTAAGTGTCTTGTCTTCAGTTTCACATGTTAAAAAATGCAAAAGAATTTATACGCTGTTTTCAATCATAAATTTAAAAATATTTATTTTTTTATATATTTAATTTACTTGACATTGGCTCCCATATTTTCTGACCCCCAAGACCTAGATAGGACAATGAGTAGAGCATGTGATGTTACCCAAAGAATAGCTGTAGATGTTACATGAAAAATCCATTTTAATGATTTCCATTAGTTTAATTTACTGATATTACCCCTCTGTGGTAATAACTGCTTGTAAAGAAGACCATTTGAGTTTATTCCTTTAACTACAAAACTTATAAGCCTTTTGAAAATTAATCAATCAACATAAAGCTGATTTATTATAATTTACAAATTTTGTAGAAATCAAACATAGCTGTTCAGTAAGTTAAATATGTATTGATATCTTAATATTGTATATCACAAAGTTAAGATGCATAGCATTATAAACATGCTTAAAAAAACGTTGCTCCCAAAAGAAATTAGCAAAAAAGAAAAAGAACCCCAAAAACTGGAAATGACAACCCAAATCTGGGAGACTTTCAAATGTGATATACAATTCCAAAAAATTACTCTAGTGAGAGATAGAAAGGAGAGACCACAGAATTACAAGTTGGCCATCCACGCAAAAGGAGACTGTTGAAAAAGGCCTTTCACACAAGAAAAAAAAAAACTTACTAAGGCAAGCAATTTAACTATGCCATGAAACTCTGACCAACAATAACTAGGAAAAGGTCCTGTGGTTAGGTCATACAAATCAAAATCTAAGATATTTAAATCTATGAGATAACAACATGGGAAACACTGGAGATATAAAGGATATTTCCAAAGAGGAAGGGGATCACTAAAATGAACCAGTACAGGATCATCCTGATAAAGAAACACGATGGAATCTGACACTGAATCCTTTCCTTCTGGTAATGTGGAGGTCTTGAACGAGCATATCTTTGATAGCAATGACAATAGCAGGGTTGTAAAGTGGAGTTGGAGTCATCTACTGCCAATCAACATGCTAGCATTTTTACAGTCATTGGCCCAAAGACTGATTCCCCGCAATGACATGGGGCCCAATAAATTTGTTCTATGAGCCAATACCAGATTTCTTTCACTGCAGGGCTGAGGTGGTTAACCACTATAACACAGACCAAAGGAGAGGCAAGCAAAGCTGACAATACCTGGGTGAACACCACCAGGGAGATGAAAGCGTCTGTAGCAATACACATAATTCAGTGCTGTCCACCGAGGATTATTGGAGTGAGAATGATGAACATAGCTTTAAAATAATGGCAATGAGGAGATTAAAAGAAACTAATCAGTATTGGCATATTTGTGAAAATTTAGGTGATTTTATTCTAGTTTTCTTTCTGCATTATAAACAACATTTTTCCTTTCATTTTCTCAACATATTCCCTTTTCATTTGAATTACTGAAAAGTGTCTTAGTCATTTCTGCCATTTGAGTGATTCCATGACGACTTAATGTTTTTAAATAATTCTAATCAGATAGGTGCATTTTGTGCAGCCATCTTGGAAATTGTCTGAACTTTTGTACATATTAAATATTGTATTTTCTGACAGAAAAGGGTCGAGACCAAATCAATTAAAAAATAAACTGTTAAAAACCACCAAAACAGATTTTCACATAACTTCAATAGCTGTACTTTAGAAAATTCCAAAATTGACTTCTGTTACTGATGTGACATTAAATTATTTGCAATACCATGTAATTTTAACTTATATACTAATATACACAACATTCTTCCCTTCCACTATTTGTTAGCTTTTTTGCCCCATAATCAAATATACTGGAAACTGCTACTGATTTAAAATCTCAGACCTCATCAGTATTTTGGAACTAGTTTTACTTAGATAGGCCAAAATCAATTTGCTGTTTCCTCAGAAGAATAAGATATATTTTTTAACTCTTCTTAGCTTTAATACAATTATGCTGAGCTTCAAAGACTCATTCATTGGCTACTTGAACAAACATAAATCCAATGGCTGCACAATATCTGAATGTTCGTGTGGACAGTCTCTCAATTTTAATGACAGGTGATCACCAACAAAAGCCACAAATCTACATATGTTGCACTGGCTACATGGATAATTTTGACCAACCATAAATCATGGTTTAAACAGGCTTTAAAACAGCAATCATATACACAAACTGAATAAATAGATGTGTATGTAAATATGGATGTTTATTTCAGATAAGCATTTGAAATTAAACATAAAAGTGTAAACACCTATAACCACCACAATAGTTGACATCTGAACAAGAGCATCTCAAATATTTGTGATGCATCACCATGAAAAATAATGACATAAAAAAATAAAACACTATTTTTGGAAAATAAGTGATTATCCAATATCATCAATAATGTAGTTGTGGTATTAAGAATTGTCTGACATAAGAATTCTTAACAATGCTAATCCAGACATTAAATTTAAAATATTTGGCAATAGCATAAATGATGTGATCTTGAGATCTTCAGCATGGCTTAAGAGTCCCTAGAAATAGCATCAAGGCCAACACTATGAAGGTTCCACTTTTCTATGTTCCAAATATGGAAATGTAATCATTTATTTCATATGTAAATTATATTATATAATCTGATAAATGACCTTGCTTTTTAGTTTGATGATTAAGGAATTTTCTTAGTTCCAAGGAACTTTTTTACATCCACTGTATTCTTGTTTTGCTTCAAAACTTGCAAAGAATTTACTAAAGGTAAACAACAACAAAAAGGATGGAGAATGTAACAAATTAAAATTTTCATAGATACCAATTGTTTATTATTGTATGCAAATACTAAGAATCTATTATAAAATGTTATTGGAATTGCATTAAAAGCACATGTATAAAGTTTTAAAACAAGAAAATTGCTATCTCAGTAGTCCAACAAGATCAGATATGTACTCTTAAATAGAATGAGTAACTCTCTATGCCTACCAAATAGACTTTAATCAAGCAATTTACCTTTTTGTGCAAAATTAATTTTATTTCTCTTGCTTACCTAACACTTGCATTTTTATATTTGTCCCTAAATATCGACATCTTTTACGAAATGTATATCTGAATTTAGCTTAGATGAGGAAGCTAATCTCAGAAGGAAAAAAATCTGTCTGAAAGTTAAATATTTAGAGAACTCATCGTTTTTCGACTCAAAGCGGTTAATTTGTGAAAAAACACAAAGGTGTATGTGTGTGTGTGTGTGTGTATATATATATATAAAGGTAGAAGAAAAAACAAAATCTGTTTGCACACTTAATTTTGTTACTTGTTCATATTCAGCAACATATTGGAAAAGTTTTAGTAATGTAACCAGAAAAAATAACGTCTGTTAACTATCAAAATTTAAATAAATAAAAGCTTTGTTTTAATAACTTCTAATTTCCTTCCTCTCAGTCCAATCATTCTTCTTATTTTTAACTGAACTTAGTCAGATTCAGATGTGCGTCGACAAGGTAATTTTCTTTCCAAACAGAGATGTTCGGCCCCGACCGACTCTGGTTAGAACATCGGTACAATGAAAGGTCGGGACCTGATGCACGATTGAGACACACATGCTGCGAGTGTAATGACTCTACCGCTTTAGGCTAAAGAGGAGAATTCAGAGCTTAGACCGAAGTCAACACCATTACAAATCTTTTAAAAAAATGATTATATCAAAGAGAGAGAGAGAGAGAGATTGAAGCCCAGTTATCGAGGAGCCCTTTTTGTGATCATCCTCCGCTCTATAACCAGTGCGGGGTTTGATAAAAACAAACAAACAAAAAAAAAAAAAAAAAGAGTTCGTTGCTTTCTTTTTTTTCCTTCACGATCGAATGATCTAAAGTAGGGAGGTAAAAGGGAAGAGGATGTTGGAGCGGCGGGACCGGTGGGAGCTCACTCATCTCCCTCCACTGGCTGCCGCCAGCCATACGAGGAGGAGGAAGAGGGAGGCAGTGCACGTAAACAAACTGCCCCACCACCGCACCAATTCCTCAGCACCGCCCGAAACCATAATCCAATAGCGTTCACACTAACAAAGCTAAATTAACTTTTCCGCAGCCTCCGTCCATCAGCAGTCATCACAATTTTTTAAAACATATTTTTATACTTAGCATGCCCACTCACCAGCTGCCGCCATCTTTTCTTCCCACGCCCGGATATGGTAATCGGCGATTACAATATAATGAACCCTGGACACGTAAGCGCTGTCGTAATTTTTTTTTTCCCTTTTCTTTTTGTTTTTTAAAAAAAAAAAACACACGATGCCATCGCTACACGAAATAAATCGTAATAATATTTAAGAAATTTCTAATTTAAAAAAAAAAAAAAACCCTGACCATCGGAAATCCTGTGTGATTTCATTCTCGTCTCGCCTCTCCTCCGCGTCCTCCATCCGGTGCCGGCCATAATTCACCATGGTAAACAAACGACGGTTTTGCTTGTTGTGTATTTGCTTTTAAGTCGACAGCTCGGTCCGTCCGTCACCTGTTTAACTGGTCTTCGTTTTTTTTTTATTATTTTTTATTTAAATTAGTGATCCTTGTTCGCGGCATATAATCTGCTTGTTGTGTTCGTCTGGTGTATTTACGTCGATGGTGGCATTACTGACTCCGGAGCTGACTACTTTCGGTCATGTAGCCGCGGTTAACAGCTACTGCGCTGTCTGTACTGTAGTTACTACTACCTGTTGCCATTGGTAATAGCAGTAACAATAGCTAAATGAGGTCGTCCCATTTGTCGTCAGTGTGCCTCTGTCTTTGATACCTTTTTTCTCCTACACGTTTTTTTATTATTATTATTAAATTGTTTAACTTTCGTAGCATTCATTATTCTCTCTGATATTTTTAAAAAATTATCCGATTTATTTATTTTTAAGTTAAAAATTAAAGCAAAAGCAAACAAGAAATGGCGGTAACAAATAAGCAACTTTAACATTTTTAGATGTAATTTCAGCCGCTTTTTTTTGTTATTTTTAAAAAACCAAACAAAAACAATCGCGCTCAGGATGACAAGGTGCGCTATATAGTGTATAAATGGTAAGTATTCTAATTAGTCATGGTTGAGGGCAAAAAAAAACAGCTGACATTTACTAAATTGTTGACCAAATGGTCTTTAATTCATTTTTTTCTTTAATGTTCTTGTTTATTACATTCTTGTACATTGCTTACAAAATATGTTCTTCTCCATAATGAGATGAATTTCATTTAAAAATTATTAATAGCAAATTGTTATCCATTAAAATTCATTGAAGAACAGATTCACACTGTTTTGAACAAAATTTGTACTGTGCAGTCAGCCAGACATGTTAAAAAAAAACTAGTCAGATTAACATTTAGATTATTCCCTCAGATATCATTGAGAGTTTCCTTTAAATCTACTGTTAAGTTGGGACATTGCTTTCCATTTAAGGACCAAGTCCCCCAATTCATACAAATCTCGTGTATTTTATGACGACATGTCTGGACTGTAGTTTTGAGTACATTAGTAAGACTCTGTATCCATAAGATAGCCTCTCATTTGTTGGATGTATGAATTCTACCTTAACCACATAGTAGTAACTAGACAGATTTAATAGAGGACAACAGGATATTGGCCAGGTTCTGTACTGATTTGAGGTTTAAAATTATAGAATGTCTTTTTTTATTAGACATTTTAAATTTGTGTTGAATGATGGTTTTCCCTGTTGCTTAAATATATTTCTTTTTCTCAATTATGGTTTCACTAATATGCATACTTACCATTTGTACACTATATGTTGTGTACTCTGTCAGTCTGATTTTAGGTTTATATTTTCCATTTTTATATTTTTGGTGGGTTTGTTTTCCTATTGAAAATGGAAGAAGTTTCATGCATTCTTGTTTTAAGAATTTTACTCAAGTTTTTTCTACTCAAAATTTGATGTAAGTTATTTATTTTTAATTTAAAATAAATTGTAGCTTTCAAAAACTGGTTAATCAGCTTACACTTATAAGGGTATTAAATGTGTGAATTAGGCCAAAATACTCTACAGAAGTTGAATATATTTATAGTATATGTGAAAGATGCCTTCTCAGTTCATTAACATCTACCAAGTTCTCAGTTGGTAAATCTTAAGGATAGTAACTGCTCCATACATGGCAATATGGCATTGCATTTTAACATTAGAGTGGTTATGATTGAGACTATGACTGTTATCTCTTCTACTAGCTACTATTTTTAAACTTTGCTATCAATTATGCTTCTGTTTCACATAGCAAAATTGATTAGTAATATTTGTAAATGTGTAAACTTTAAGAATAGTACCCACTGCACATATGGCAGTCTATGGTCAGATAAGGGTGGTTAGCAATGGATATGAATGAAATGTAACTATTACTATTAATACTAAGAAACTACTGGATACTGTTGTTAAGATTTCTTTGTAAATGATGTTGTGCACTTGTAAAAAAAAATCAGTTACTACTGTTAGACAGATAGTCTGTTTATTTGGAAATGAATATCCTGTTGGTGTTTCTGCAGTTGTGAAACATTTTTCATCTTTTAGAATTTTTTAAATAATAGAATAGTAAGAACAAGTGTTGAATCCAAGACAGCTTTCATACCAATGTAGTGTTTATCTTGCTTGTTCTAGCTAAGAGTCAGGGGGGGGGGGGTTGGATAAGATGACTCAATGAAGGAATGCCCTTGAATTAACATGTATTAAATGGTATTTATTTTTTAGCTTTAGCAGTTTAAAAGCTTTGTGTCATTAGCCAAAAGGAAAAAAAAAGTAAAAGTAGCTACACTTACAAAATTAGCCAAATTTGTGGTAAATTTTGAATCTCTTATGCACATTTTGTCTTTTTTAAGCATTACTACATATTGAGTGTTGAGATTGACATAGATTATATAATTCTGACAAAAACAGCATCTATTTGCACCTCCCTATAACTATATATGTTGCACATGAAGCTTCCATACAGTGTTTTGCAAACTTATAAATCATATTGCTTTATATGTTAAAGACTTTCTAGAATTTCAGTTTTATATTTAGAGCAGGGAGAAACACCTTTTTGCTATGTGGCAAATAAAAATGCACGAAGCAAAATGAACTACATTTTTTCATTGACTTGACCAAAGCACTTGACACCATCACCAGATGAACTCTGTCAGCTGCATAGGGGCACGTTTAGAAGAGTTTGGACAGTGTCCTCACAATCTTGCAATCACAGCTGGCATAAAGCAAAGCTGTGTCCTTGCACTAGGTCTCTTTGGACTTTTTTTCATAGTTCTATGGAAAATCCTCCAAAACTAAATACCTATCAGATCTGGCAAGCTATTCAACCTCTGTTAACTCAAAACATTCTTAGAGATACTGGAAAAGTATCTAGGAGTGAACCAGGTGGAGAAAATCAAGAATAAAGAAGGCCAGGATTCTCTGGAAGGTTGAAAACCTGCCAGTTAACCATGCTCTTAACTTGCATGGCAACATGTTAAAGATTTAAAAGTTTCACTAAAGGCACCTGCATTCCATCATAAATATCTGATGCTGAGAGCAAGTCACTAGCTTGTGGCTTTGGATCTTGCACATTCAATTAGTGCAGAGGCTATGATCTTTGAAAGGCTGTTTCACTGGATCAGATGTCATGCAAAAAAAATATGTGTATGCAGAACTTGGTGAAGACCTTAGCTCTCAAAGAATGTGGTGTCTGTGATATTGAATGTTGGCAAAGGTTGACAGCACTGATAGTATGCATTTACCCATTTAATACTTTGTGGACTTGTGATCTTTTGGCATTTTAACAGTTCTCTATCAGCATACTGAGAAAATATTAGCAACAAAAAATAATTTTCTGTCACCTAAACATGACATTTGGATGCAATACGATTATTATTTGTTGAAATTTTCAAAGTTTGAAAAAAAACCTCTTGTAATATTATGAGTAAAATTAAAAAAAACAACTCATATATGAATTCCCAGCATGCTGTGCACACTAAATCAACTGATTTTGGTTACACTCTGTTTTGTTGACTAGAAAATTTTGGAAGAAAGTTAAGCCACTCACTTGGTTAGTAATATGTCACTCAAGATAAGAAGAATACTAATAAGTATTGATATTATCTGTTTAACACTATCATTTATTTGTCTCTATAATTGTCAATGATAGATCATGTCTGTTGTCAATAGATGTTTCTCTTTTCTGACAGATGGTTAACCCTTCAATGGGCTTTACATTGTCTACTGATTGGCACTGTTGTTTTCAGATAAAGAGTTTATGGATAATGTTTGCAAGTTGATCATAGTTTGGAAAGATCCAGGAAAACTCACTATAACAAATTCTGTCTATCATTTATGTTACTGGTTATTTTCATTAGTGTTATGATATTTTGAAAGGGATTAATCTCTTTGAAATGATTATTGAGTGTAGTTCAATATATCTAATGAGTTTCAATAGAATCTTTCATTTTATATGCTGTGCACTGAGCCTTTGATTGCTTGCTATAAGCCACAGGTAATTATTTTGAGCAATGGCCAGCTTTGACTCTATAAAGATCAAAAGCAATGTGAATTATTTTCACTGGTGTTGCAATATTTTGAAAGGGCGTAATTTCTTCTTTTGAATAGCTATTACATGTAGTACAACAAGTCTTTAAACTACCAGCATTCAAAAACTGGATAACATTTCATTATGCAAAACTGGGAATCTCTTTGCAGAGCAGGAAGAATCAAGTGTAGTATTTAGTGCACACTGATGAGTTAATTTTGTGTGTGATTATATATATTTCAATTTTATTTACAAATACTTGTAAAGGTGAAGCATATGTACACCTGCAAGCCTAAATTTCTGGAATGTGGTTTCACACATAACAGTTGGTGGTGGTGAAAAATTGCAATGTATGTTGTGCATTCAACTTGTGTTCAATGAAGCTCTAAAAGAGAGTAAACTTTGGCACCTAGAAACAAAACATCACTGTCATACCACTTAACCTAGATTATTCTTTGAGCAATATGAAGAAACAGCAAAATGACAATGCCTTGATAGTCATCTTCCAGAGCTTAATTTTCACTCATTGAGAAATATTACTATAGCATCAATATGAGTTTCATGGCAGGCTGCAAAAAAAAACAACACAATAGCTGAAGAGCTTTGTTAAACCTGCAGTGAGTGATATATAGTATAACACCAAATCACTGCTTTATAGAAAATATCTGTGATTAAATTATTGCAGAAATGAAGCGTAGTAGTTATTTTAGCCCGCAACTTCATGAATTTACTGATGGTGCTGATGATGGACAACTCATGGTTTTTGTACAATATCAAGGACAAGATGGTACAATAAAGGAATCCCTTCATCGTACATTGATTACAACCGCTACTCGGAAGTTATATTCCAGCTTGTTGACAACTTTTTCAAGGTCAAGGGATTATCATGGTTCAACTGCTTTGCTATCACAAACCATGGAGCACCTGCCATGGTAGGGGGGGTATAAAGGCTTCTGTGCCTTTGTAAAACAACCCAGTTCAGGTGTTGTGAGTACACAATGCATGCTGCATTGAGAAAACTTGGCAGTAAGAAAAATAGAAGAGAACCTGAATTCTATTATGAATGAAGTGGTGCAAATTGTGAATTTTATTAAGGAAGAGCATTTAAATTCTCAGTTATTCAGAACACTGTGCTGATTACAGTGCAAAGCATGAATATCTTTTATTCCAGTGTACAGTGTTTTTTTTTCATGGATTAGTGTTAAAATGAGTACATATGCATTACAGTTTGAATTGTGTGACTATTTGAGAGAGAAAAATCCAACTATGGTTCACTTCTTTGAAGATAAATATGGCTTGCACAACTGTGCTACCTATGTGACTACTTCACTTATTTGAATGAATTAAATTTATCATTGCAGACTCAGAATGTTAACCATTGTAGATTCATATGAAAAAAATTGTTTTCAGAAGAAACTGACTTTATGAATATCAAAATGGAACAATACAAAATATCAGTGTTTCCTACTCAATCTTTATTCATGGAAGACAATGATGTGGAACTTGAACTTTTGAAACAGCGATTTATGGAACACTTGAGAAATCTTAAAGTTGAACTCAACTGGTATGTGCTAGTTCTTGATTACAAAAAGTACTATTGGGTTAAGGACTCTTTTGCTTGAACATAGAAACCAGTTGGGATCCAAAAATCAATCTTTGAAATTAAAAGGGATAAAATGTTTCATGATGATTTCATAAAGGTTGGAGCCTGTCAGTTTTGGGTCTTGTTTGGTACAGAAAAAACTACCATCTTTAATGAAGCATGAAAAATTTTGTTACTCTTCATCGTCACACAGCTACAAGAAGTTGATTTTTCTGCTTTAGTGAACATAAAGACAAAAACAAGGAATAAACTTGGCCCATGACATGAAATTTGTTGTGCTCTCACGAAGCTAGAGTCTTTCACAAAATTTGTGGTGACATTTAGACTCAAGGTGCTCTTTAAAACATACTTGTATGAGTTTATAATACTGAAAGCTTACCAAAAAATAAAATTTTTAATTTTCAATTATTGAAAACTAATGTTTTTGTTCTATAAATTTTGTATATTTTATTTCTTAGGCTGCCATGGTAGAATAAGAAATTTATTTTTGGTCACTGTAAAGAAAGGTTGGGAACCACTGGTCTGTGGTATAAGTAGTTCTTACTACTGTTAAAGAGATGGACTAATGATATAAATTCAAAAAGTTCTCACTACTGTTCTTCATGTTCACCACTTAAACTAAGATCTCAGATGATATTACAGAATTAGACATGCGGCTTTGTATTTGTAGAGTTTTTGCTAAAGATATGTAATGGCTGGATAGATTTGTTCTCTGGTGGTCAGTCTTGATGTGTTCAGTATTTACTTCAGCCTTTCAAAATCTAGTTTGGGTGTATCTCTTTTTCAGCACTGCATCTGTCTGTTGAGCCTTTATAGGGCAAGTATCATCTCAGGATACATTTGAACTTATCATGAAAAATGGATTGTTATATTATGGTCAGCTGTCAAGGTATTTCTACATTTGTTTGTAGCCTTCATGCTTGATCTATAGATCTTTGAAGCCTAATATCCAATTTCAGTAGGGCCTACTGTTGTCAAAAAGGGTGGACTAATGCTATAGTTCAGTAAGTTCTTAATACTGTTATAGGGATGGACCCATGATGTAAGTAGGTCATTGCAACTGATTCTAAATACTGTTACAAGGGATCAGATTGCACCTGCATCATCAAATTGGAAGCATTGGACTTGATTTAACTTAACCTATCTGAGGGTAGTAGAGAATGAAAATTTAGAAAAGTCAATCACTTGTTTCCCTGGCTTGCAGTAAAGTATCCACTACATTCTGCTACACATTACTGATGATGCAACCTAGAGTTACTTCTATGTTTCAGTTTTACTAATAAGTATTTTTTTGTGCTTTACACTTGCTCAAGAATTTTTACAGATTGCTCTCTACCATAATTTCATTGTCATATTTGAAATGAAGAGGACATTGACTGGTAATTTCATGTATTCAAACCAAACTCAAATATCCTACTTGCATTTGCAGTATTCTAGAATTTATGATTCATTATTCTAATTGGGTTCTGTTTAAGCAAAAAAAGGACAAAACTGTGATGTTTCAGGAACTGAGGGAATTTTATCAAATGTGTAGGGAAGAATATTCTGAAATCCTGTATCTGATTAAGGGATCCTTGATTGTAATTATATTCTGAATGAAGCAATATGCTGTACATTGAGAATTGCATTTGCTTTCCTAAGACCCAAAAGAGCAGTATATGAACCACATTCAGCACATATAAGAGCATCTAGATGATAATTTATGGTGAAAGAATTGATTTTATCTTTACAATACTGAAAATTATGTTTTGAATAGTGTGTATTTATTATAGAATAATAAATTTATTATAAATAAACTTATAGTAGGGGTTTGTGTGCACATCTTGGCTCTCTTTTTCCCAAGGCTAGATATTACTCAGTGTAATTGATTTTTTA
Source organism: Nautilus pompilius (assembly GCA_018389105.1). NCBI lineage: Eukaryota > Metazoa > Mollusca > Cephalopoda > Nautilida > Nautilidae > Nautilus > Nautilus pompilius. The sequence continues at coordinate 1,380,290 of JACATO010000128.1, read as the reverse complement.
ACATGCATATTCAAATAAAATTTAGTTAGTTTTTTTTTTTTGTTAGGAATAAGATTAAATTTTCAAATATGTTTTCTTGTTGCAGACATCCTCTCTGGGTTTGAATGACCACCACCAAGCACAAGTGCTGAATTATATGCGGTTTGCTCGCTACCACCGCAGTCAGCAGCTGAGAGCCATAGATGTCTGTTTTGAGGAGCTTAAGGACAGCAGGTGTGGTATTAAATGTATAATCAAAACATTATCACTGTAAACAGCAGAAGAGTTTTAGTTCTGCATGAGCTACCATATATATATATTTTTATCAGCTTATGTTTCTTAATACTATAGTAGTTCTAACAAAATAATAGCAGCTATTTCTCTTTGCATGTAGTAAATGGAATTTCAGCCACAATCTTTTGACTAGTATTTGATTTTCTTAATTTTTTTTTTATTTTGTGCATTTAACTTTATTAGGTTTAGCTAGAAAGTTCTAACTATGGTGTAAAGTTATATGGGTATGTGATGTAGCTAGATCAGTTCCACATTCAGCTTTCATAACCATCTATAAGTGGGGTTTATCCTACACCTGTGAAACTTATGTGTACTAAGAGGTGGCTGACATACTGTATGTGCTAAAAAGAGAGAAATGCATTTAAATGTTTTCCAGAGTTAGTTATTGTCTCACTCAAATACCAGCGAATGACATCTTTATGGCATTTGACTTTTAAAAAGAAACTTTACATTTTAGTTTTTATCTGTCATAACATTATATTAGTTTTGAAAACAAAAACAGATTATATCTAAAGAAAGGAAGAATAATTTTCAAAAATGTTTTTAAAAAAAGAACTAAACTAGTTGGAATATTTATAAATGGGAAATACAGTATAGAATTGTTATTGAAATATTTTGCTGGAAATAATTAATGCCTATTGATTGTTTGTGTTTTTAGCTAAACATGCTATACAGCCAAGGTGAGTCAACCTGATTGGATGTAAAATGGTTTATCACAACTTTTTCACAGTTTCCTGTAATGTTCTGAGAAAACTGAGAAAGAGAACAATTTTTTTGATTTTTAATGTTGAGCAAAATGGGTTATTTGTCATAACTTTTTGCAAATTCACATTTATTATTATTTTTTAACATGCTAATAAATAAAATGCCTTTCACCTCTTATGTCTGTGGATCTACATGTTGTTGCCCTGATTAAGGTGTGAGGTAAACACCTGTTCAGATATTGCAGTTTATTTATAAAGTTTATGAATATAGAGGTAAAAATCAGAAATTTTATTTATTTTATTATTTAAAAGATTTATGAAAACATTATTTTTTTTTAAAACTTACTATTTTTTTGCTGAGCAGGCTGAATGACGAAACGTACACTGTGGACGAAGTGACAGAAATGCTAGATGGGCTGCTGATACTGGTAAGAGGAGATATGGAATCAGAGCTAATTAACATGGCTCACACCAACATTCTTTTGCTGAGACAGATGTTCCAGCAAGCAGAGAAATGGCATCTAAAGCTGCAGTCTGACATATCAGAGCTGGAAAACAGGTGAGACTTGATGGTGCGGAAATTTTTTTCAGAAAAATTGTTTGAAAAAAGCAGTGTATTAGTTTTCTTAATTCTGTAAAACTTAAATACAGCCATTAGAAGATTTTCAAAAAAAAAAAACAAACTTACATTTAGGTACAAAGATACAAAAATAAACAGATTTTTTTCTGATACATTTGCTAGATTATTATTATTATTATTATTAACTTACATTGTATATCTATTCTTGTTATTTTTGTTTCTGAAAATTTATGTCAATCAAATTGACTTGTACAGTTCTGGCTCTATTGCTAGGAAATAAACCTTTTCTTCAGGTTATTAGCTATACAACCACTACAGACCTTAAACCATTAATGCTCCCAAACTGTCTGACAGTGATTGAAGTGAATAAGGGTTTATCATGAAGTGTCTACAATTACATCATCTTTGGATGAGTAGTGTTTCTCCAAGGTATGTGGAGAAAGAAAACCAATGGTATTGTGGTTCATAGAAGCAATTTTATTGAGAGTTGGTCAGCAAGAACAAGTAGGAGTTAAAAAATAATGCGGGATTATATAAGCATCCTGAGACTCTGAAAATGAAATCCTTGCTATTTAGTTTTAGGTTTGGTGGGTTAAAAATAAGTGAGATAGAAATTAGAAAAAAAAAAAACAACTAGGGACTAAATCTTGTTTAATTTGTCAAATGACTTAACTTTACATCTCTAGGATTTGTCAATAGAATTTTGGATCAGATTACATTATTTACATTTAATTTTAGGCAAAATATTTACATATTTTTCAATGCTTCTGGTCACATCATCAGCTCAAGCTACCCACTGTACAGTTGAAAGGCTAAGGCAGTCAGACATTTGTAATCCAAATTTTTACCAGAAACTTTGGTGCTGCTCAATACATTGAATTATATATATTTAAAAGAATTTATCACAATTTTACTATGCAGTGTCATCCACTTAACAACCTGACTCAATGTTTAGTTGAGGTTTTATTTTAACAAAATGGATTGCAAAAGAATAAAACAGGTGTTTGAGAATCATGTTTCTTATTTTATTATTGTTTAAACCTCATAGTATTTTACAGGAATGCTGTTATCAGAAGCATTGATAAATCATCATTCACAATTTGAATATTCTTCATTCTGACTTGGAAAAGAAATATTGAAAAATTATCAGGATCCAAATCACAAATACTGAGCGGGGAGATAATGATTTTGTGGTTCATTCGTATAACTGGCCCTGTTTTATATTTAGCTGTTACCTGGTCAGAATGGTTCGTTGTCAGCTAAGCATTTTACATTATTTTTTCATGTCTTCAGCTAAGAGTAATTTATGGCTTCATTAGTGAAAGGGGCAAAGAGGAAATTAGTGGGAAACATCAATTAATGAGAATAGTAAACAACCAGATATTTCTTAAATAAACAGTTCTTAGTTGTGTCCTAAAAAAAAAACAGCATTGTAGGTCAAAATCAAGATAATTTGAAATTTAGTTTTGAATAACTTTGAATTTTGAATTATCTTGATTTTTACTTTTATTATTAATTGATAATATATTATTTTTAAAAATGTATATAAATAAAATGAAATGCAAATTAAAGTTTGTTACATAATTTAATTGTTTTATTAAAATTTCTGATTTAAGTTAAGATTCATTATATAATTTATTAGATTTCTTTATGCATCTTAATTACTTTCCATTTTGTAAGGTGACAGTTTTTTGTTGTTTTTTTTTAAAATATGTAATGTTGAGTGACAGTTATTTTGGAAATGAAGAGGAAAGATGATATTTTTCTTAGAATGCAAATTTGGTAGAAATGCAGCTTATAGATTAGATAATGGCAGACTCCACATGAATTTTAAAAAAATTTCAGTCTACAAAACTTTTGCTTAGATAACTTTACTGCTTTCCTGAATCTGTTACACATGGCTTCTTTTCTCTAAAGAGAATTGTTAGAACAAATCAAGAACTTGGAAGAAAAAGAATTTTCTGGAGCAAAAAAGGATTCTGGTGTTAAAGTGGTAAAACTGGAACCATTAAATGAAACTGGTGCTGCTGCTTTGTTACACAAGGTAAGTGTGTCTGTCTATCTGGTGACCGATCTCTGTTATACTTCCAAAACTGAATTACAAATGATCCAATTGGTATGCCATTTTTTCCTCTTATTTAAGATCTCACACAGAATGTAGATGTATACAGAGTAAGGTATAGCAATAACATGTTTGCTGTGGACTTTATTGAAAAAGCTGGTGCTTTCTGGATAGTTAAGGAAACTTGTCCCTCACTAATGTGCACAAACCCTTAGTGATCTTTATTTTTTAATTTATAAATGATTTGTGTCTGTATAAATGAAAAATCTCAGTAGAGATGACGGGAGTATAGTATTGGAAAATACTTGAAGATGCTCCAAATTTCCATTTTCATAGGGTAGTGCTTAGATGACAAATTACTTGCCTGTCTTATTAAAACTGTCTAGCTCATTACTCTAAAAAAAATTGTCTGAGCTCAGTACTCAGAAAAACTCCATGACAAAATTTATTTTTATCAGAATCCCAGGTCTCACTGCCATTATTTATACAGTAATACTGCTCTGCATTAAAGTATGCACTGTTAGATAGTTTTGCTTTTTCTGTGCATCAGTAATGTGATTTTGAATTCTCTAAAGTTATTTTCAGTGTTATTATTTGGTGATAGTATTCTTTATCATTTATTTATTTTTAATGAATGAAAAATGAAAATATAGTATTAACATGTTCCCTACCCTATTTATGACTTAGGCAACTTTGCCCAATTTTTTTGGTCCTAAAAGAAACTTGTTAAAAGCAAACAGTATACTTTTAGCAAATGAAAATTTGTTGACAGATGACTGACTAACAGTCTGTGTTGGCTAATTTGGCCAAAAGGTTTTTGAAGTGACTTCCATCCATGAATGTTGTGTGGCAATGGTGCCTGGTAAGTTGGCCAAAAATCATTTGGTAAAAGCATGCAATTTCACAAAAATGTAGGTGTCCAAGATAACCAAAACTGTTTTGATGCCTTCAAGTATGTCTATTTGTTTAATGATCTGCATGTGCAAAACATTAAATTGCCTTATCGTTCAAACTAATCCAATGTTTTACTATGTGCACCATATTTGTTATTGTAGTTTTTTTTTTAAAATCTGTTTTTCCCAGAAAATAGAAGAACTGCAACAGGAGAATACCAAATTGCTGGAGCGGTTAAAGAAAGTTGAAGGTCAGGTACGTCCGAGCTAATTTTATTATTATTATTAATTTTTTTAGAATACCCTTTAGTATACTGTGTTTAAATTGAAATATAAAAGCAACATTTCAAGATCATAATTAGGTAATTTCTAGCTGAGTGTGATTTTGTTGTATAACCATGCATAGATCTTGCCACACTTAACACATTTTAGCAAAAGTTTTAAAGAGATTTAAAAATTAACTGTAGGTTCAGTTTTGGTTCAAAAGGTTTTAATTTTTTTAAATTATAGTTTAAGTGGTTAGAGATTCTCTGTGCTGCTCAAGTCATTGTTTTCTTCTTAATTTCTTTCTTTTTAAAAAACGTTAGCTATTTTTAATCTAAGAAAATTATTACTATTTTGTCTTTATTAGGCACTAAGCATACAGCAAGAGAAAGATGAGCTGTCAAAAGAATTAATACATTTGGAAAGTCAGCTAGGAAAAGCATATCAGGTGATCTTTCTTTGTGTTTTTAGATAGTTCTAGTAGCTGTAAGGTGATTTTTACTTCTTTAAAGTATCCATCAATACATTTTTAAATATTCTACACTGATTATGTGCCATTGATTATGTAAATAAACAGGTAGTATTGTGGAGTTAAGCCTTGTTGCTATGTTTTTAATTTAGTTTAGTGAGGGTTTGTTTTATTTATTTTTAAACTTCATGTTGGTAGAAAATAACTCGATAAATTTTAAATATTGATATGAAAAAGTTTTGAAAGCATTAATTTCTTCCATCTTGAATTTTCATGGATTTTTGAAGATGTGTAATGCTGTAGCTTTGATTCTGTTGCAGAATGATGTTCCAAAAGAGGAAATTGACAATCTTGAAAGACAGATAGCTGATCTACATTCCATGGTTGACATGGTTAGTACCATGTTGCTTGAGAAGAATCCTTGGCAGGAAGTACTAAGTAAAACAGAGTTGCTCAGCTGAGTGCAAGAGGAGGAAATTAACACACTTTGTTTTCTTTTATAAACTCCAGTGTGCACCTAAATTCCTTTAAAGCAATCCTGGGTTAACAACCATTGGCACCTCTTCTTACAGTAACTTGACAAATTCTCTTAGATGATGCAACTTTTAAAGCTTTTTTTTTTCCTTTTTGCATGATACTATTTTTGGTGAGATAAAATATCTACAAAAATCAAGAAATCGGTTTGAAAATTTGTAAGAAAACAGCTGCGACACATCCTCTTCCTTTAATGATGTAGCTATTTTTAAAGCTAACCCCATTTTCAAAGTAATTTTGCCTGCTTGACATTTGTTTGTTTTTTTTATTTTGTTAGATTTTACTTATTTTTGTAAATAGAGTTGATAGATTATTTAATTTATATATGGAAATTATCTTGTAGAATGGATGTTTCCCACTGTGAGTGACCAACCAATGGATGGAATCTGTCATAAAAAGCTTTCTGTTCAAAAGGATATATGATATTTACATTCTAGTATTCACTAGTGTACTCTCTTTCATCATGGCAGCTGCTGCTATTTCTTCTTTCTCCCATGTTGTAGGGTTTTCTTCAGAAAAAGAGTTTCAATAGGCAATCAAAGTGGTGTGTACCAGACACTTTTGTGCAGGTCATTGTTTTTCAAATCTAGCAGCCTTTTATCTCCCCTACCAGGCTAGTGTTTCCAATGATTCTTATATGAACTACACTTTTACCAATACCATCATCAGGAGTTGTAGCAACAACTAAAATGATTACTTTTGGCATTTATTTCTGTCCATGTAATCTTTTATCAAAAATAAAATTTCAAGTATCATAGCTACATCTTGTTTCATTTACAGACTGAAAATTCAAGATTATTCATCGGATATCTGAATTCCATTCTGAAACTCAAAATCTCTGAGCTTCTCTAATCCTTTTTAAATTGTACATTCTTTTCTTGTTGTCACTCTACAAGCCAGACTTTTTGTCTACTCTATCCCTTGCTACTGCTTTGGTGTCCATTTGTTTTTTTAGTTGACAGTAAACTAAGGTATTATCATTGCTTGCTGTTGTTTTCTGGGGAGGTTTTCTTTTTAAAATTCATTAAAAATTTTATATAAATTCTGCTAAATTTTTTTGCCAGTATTAACCTGTTTTTGTCAAGTAATACTTAGTTTGACTTTATAGTGGGCATGTAATGTACACAGATTAATTTTGTGTTAACAGCAAAGAATGAAGCTTAAATATTGTTCAGATGATATAAAACAACTTAGATTTTAGTATAAATCAAACTATAGCCTGAGTGTATAGTGTTTTTAGTGATGTTTGTAAACAACAACAACAATAAATGTATTTTTTTCTTTTATAAGTTATTGATGATACTAATTTGTTACTGAGTCAACATCTAGCAGATAAAAATAATTTTAAGATGAAGATGGGATTTTAATAATTAAAAAATCTAAAATTATTCAAGCAAAAAATCAAAATCCACCTCAAGCTTAGCAGAGTAATTAACAAAAACTTGAAATATAAAAATAAAAGTTTTGGGTCTCGTGTTATACAGTTGAACATTGGTGGTGGAATCATATAAGAAAAGATGTGGAATTATTAGAAATTGTTGAGCATAAATTCACCCAAATGTTTTCAGATTTTAAAGATGAGAATAAACCAGAAAACTAAAAAATTAGATTTGCCTAGTTTGGGTTTTAAATAAAGGAGACCTAACAGAGGTATTTTAAATAATTAAGGGTTTTGAGTTTGTGGACATCACATGCTTTAGGCTACCTACAGTTAGTAATACTAGGGGGTCACAATTATAAATTGATAAAGAATTCATCATGTATAGATATTAGAAGAAAAAAAAAGTTTTCAGTAACAGAATAACAAATGAATACAATAAATTGTTGGCAGTGCTGGTGTAAATCATTAAAAAAATTATAGGATGGATATCTCTCTTTCCTGAGGTCATTGTATAAAGCTAATAAAGTAAATCAATATTTATATTCCTCTTATAAATAGATAAGATAAATATGTAATAACTTTATGTAAAATATACTATATAGTACATTCACATTTTTTCATTACACAAAACCTATTTATAAAGTTAGTTTTTATATCAAATAGAAGATTTGTTTGGCCATTTCCCATCAGCTTAATAGTAACTAAACCTGTTTCATCAATCCTTTTTTGTTGTCAAGGGTTAGTCATGAGGACTGGTTTGAGTTTAACAATGTTAAGGTTGCAGTAGGCTCTCTTAAAAAAATATTATTATTGTACAAGTGACTTACATCGGTTCTGGACCTGTGACCTGCTGATTGCTAACTTTTTGATATGGTTTTAACTAACACTTTAGTCCGCTGCACCACTGGGGAATCTGCCCAACTTATTTCTAGCTGTTTTTACATGCAGTTTTATACTGAATGTTACTTTGTTTAAAGAAATATCAAGCTTAGAATTCTTTCAGTTAATAGTACATTTTTTCATGCTTGTTTTTCCTTTTTCCTGAGATGGTGTATTACTTTTATCAAAAATAGCCCTTCAGCATGATATTAGGATAGTTCAACTGGGCTCAAAAGTAATGTTCTTCTTCAGATGTTGTCAAATACAGAAATTCTGTTTTTTGTTTGAATGTGGGGAGAGTAGCAAAAGAGCATAGTGTTGCTGCTGTATCCCTCCACAACTGCCCCCTTATGAGGTGATGCAACTAACTCATTCTGAAATTCAGACAGTATTTTCCATTTAATCTTTCTAAACAAACTCCATCTATGTAGTCAGTCATTGTGACCTGCATTGTGGTTGTATAAGCACAGCATACCTGATATGCTGCTTGTTAAACTTATTCATATTGAATTTAGATCTACAAGAAAACAAAAACTTTAAATTGGCATTAGGAAAGTTAAAACTAACTACATACCTTCAGCTCTACCTAGATATAATGAGAGTCTCCATTTGGGCTACATGATTTTAAAGGTATAATTTCCAGAAATATATTGTGTTTTTTCAGTTAAACTAGAATCACTATTTAAAATTGCTTTTACACTAGAGTACTAACTGGGATACCCAGTGCTGCCGGCTTAAATGGCTTTAGGCCATTGTGCAGTAGCTTAAAACTTGCCTAGATTCTGAAGTACCCACCCAAAATTTGGAGCCTCTAGATGCTACTATTTGGCCATGAAAGAGAAACAAACAAACGGAAACACTTGAAAGTATATATTAGATATTTTTATTGTTTTTTTTTGTTTTTTTTTACATATCCTATCTTTGGCTCCTTTTTATTCTTTCAAACTACATCAGTAAGTATGGATATTGACTTTTTCACTTCTATGTCCATTAAATAATTAATTAGTTTAGTTAATACAAGAAAGCTCAAAGCTCCTTTTAAGAAAAATTTCTATAAAAACAAGTTTTTGAAATTAGTTAACACTGTTATTACTATAACTACCATTTCTTGTAAGGTGTCCTATAATGAGCAATGAAAATGGTTTTTCTGTTTCAAATAATAAAATGCCATAGCTGTTTGTTTTTGTGGTGGTGTTCAGACTGTTTTCCAAAGGCTTTGTTCTGTGTTTTGCAGAAGGGCAAAACTAATGCTCAGTGTGTTTCAGGATTAGAAACTGATCTAATAGGAACCAAGCATGAACTTCTAAGGGTGCAGGATATGCTAGAAATGGCAGAGAAAGTAAGTACCATCTAGGGGTGTAAAATTTGACTTAGTAATAGTTAGTAGTGTTCTTATTAATGAGAACAGTTGATGATTATTTGGAAGAATTTCATAACCAAGAACAACAACAGTACTATTTTTCATAAGTGGTAACTACCAATTACAGCATTTTTTGTATTTGTATTTTAGAGAAATGAAAATAGTTAAAATGTTTATTATGTTAATCTCTAAAATTCTGATGACCAGGCTAACTATTTTTGTGTTTTGCCACCACAAATTTCCATTGCAGGTAATAGTATGTACAATACAACAATGTTATTAGCATTGAGATCTGAACTACCACTTCTTGACCACTTAAAACTGTTATTTTTAAATTTAAGATTGAATTACTGTTTAAAGCCTCAAGATCCTAAAGATTAAGATTTTAAAATATTATTTTTTAGTCATGTAAATGTGTATATTTTTTTATACATGAATCTGAAAACTTATGTGCAATACTTTTAGTACATATATATATTGACTTGTCTTACACATTTACTCAAGAGTATCTTTGTTGTTATCTGTTCACAGGAACTAGAAAAGAAAGTCTCTCAAACAACACCCTTTAAAAACTTAAAGACCATGCTACAGAAGAAAAACGAACAGCTGAAAGAGTTACGTAGAAGATTCTCAAAGTAAGCAAATTAATTTCGCTATAAAAAAAAAGAAAAAAATTGGTCATTAAAAATAAATTTTTTAGCTTATCTGTCATGTCTGTATATCTTTTTTCTGTCATAATGCCCAACCCTTCTAAATTTTTAAAATCTAGACTTTACACAGCAACTTGCTGTTCCATTTTTTAAAAAAATCTCTCTGCTGAAAGGATTGAAATCTGTGTTGAATATTATATACTGTATTGGAGTGGTTCCTTTCCAGGTTGTAACTATACTCTTTGTTCTGCTGGTTGATAGGCTTGGTGATGCATATAGTGTAGAAAAAGAATTTCTTCGTATATACTGTGTATCTAGAGAAATTCCTACTTAAATGTTGGCATTTTTTTAGACTAGCAATGAAAAAAATTTTTTCAAGGGAGTTAATCAGGTATTTGAACCAAGGATTATTCAACTTGTCATCATTTTCAGTTTCACTTGGTGTCTTCTAAAAACATTAAGGACAGATTACCTAGTGTTTTTCTGGATACTTCAAATACCAAACTTTTCACTATATTTATTAAAATGATTTTCATTTTTGCTCTGTTACAGATTTTCTTAGACATATCACAGATCTGTGAATCAACACCACTTAACTCTATATAGCACTGTCTTTTCCTCATACCACCTCAATTCACTTGTAACACACATCAAAAGGTTATGCTAATGAGGAAACTGTGTATGTATAGCCACCAGATTTGAAAAGGAATTGGATGCAGATGCAGCCCAGGTGATATACAAAGGGTTAATAAAGCAATAACATTAATAAAAATATACAGTCAAACTTTTAAAAAAATCTTTGTTATATCTGATTAGTTTTGGAGCAAAAAATAGAAAGAGTGTGGCTGATCTCTTTCCTGAAGAGTTGTTGAGGGGTATGATTTGAGGCACTTGACAGACTAAGTACTGTGTATAAGTTAATGTTAGTCCAAGGCCATGTATAAAGGCTATGAGTGTCACTGAGATGTGATTGTCAACTTCTCATATCTAATTTATAAATGTTTCAAGTGAAAATCAGTTAGAAACACTGGGTCATTTTGGAACTTTGAATGAGTCCAGTAGTCATTGTGAAGCACAAATCCACATGGTTACTGGAGCTTGGTTTTAGCCCATGCCACTGCCAAGCACTTGCTCAGTTTAATTATGAGAGCTAACTAGGTGTCACTGAACCTGGTCAGTCCTGGCTGCTCTCCAGGCAACAAATCAGTACTTTATACCTCACCAATCCACACTCATGTTATATCATCTGGCTATGTAGTCCAAACTTACCTTCACTTTCTCTTTCTTTTTTAAAAGGTATGATGAAACACTTGATGAGTAGTTGATGCCAGCTATCAAGCACCAAACAAACGAATACAAGCCGTCCACGAGTTCTAGCCATTCCAGTCACTATCTACAGTTGTCTCTTGTGATAATGATGTTATGTACAGACAGTGTTATATTGCCATTGCATGGTCATACATTTTAAAGTGTTTTGATTGACCTCATCAAGTTATCTTTGCTTTTAATGAGAATTGCACACAACTGGACATTTTAGAATGTGATTTATTTCTTTCCTTTGCAATAAGAGATGAGCATACTAGTAATCTTTGACTGCTGCTGTATCACTGTACAGTGATTTTTTGTCTGGAGTTTCTCTACACTAAAACTTAACGTCCACATTATTAGTCTGTGGATTCCATCCAACTGTAATAGCAGAGCTTTATGGCAGTGGCTTTTATTTAACCTTTTACCTCTTGATTAGCCAAAAGCTTATTTATAAAAATATTGATCTGTAAAATACACTAACAAAAAAAGTTGTTCTACATGATGATTTTTAGGCTTTGTGTTAATACTTTTAAGGCAACAATTAAAAGATGTAGGGACTTCCAGGAAATAAGGTATAACTTTTGAAATGCCTGTTTTTGTCTTTGTCAGTTTTTTATTACCAGGTTCAAAATCACTTTCCTACCACACCTAATTAACTTGCATAAAGCACCTGCAAAATGCAACTTTAATTGATGATAATAATAATTTTAATGATAACATAATCTTTTTAAATCTGAGTAACAATTATTGAAAGCCTATAAAAATATCACCATGTTAGAAACATTTAACACACTCAGAGGAAGACAGACTATTTACATACTATATTTGCCTATTTTAGAATGTAAATCTAAAAGTTCTTTCTAGTTCAGCTTAGATTACTTATTCAAAATTTTTATTTCTTTTTACATTGATCTTAGGATATGCTGCAGCCAAATAAGGACAATTGTTTTATTTGTCTTAACATGTCTATAATTAAGTTTAGTGTCACACAAGACAGCAGGCAGGAAGCTAGCCAGCTAGTGATGTGAATACCAACAAAATAAGAGAGTTGTTCTCATCCTTAAATATACAAGTGCTCTGCAGTATATTTATTTGAAAAAAGAAAACAATGAAACAGCAAGTAATATTTTAAATTATTTTAAATTGAAGAGTACTAATAGAGTAAAATGTCATTTAAGGATTAAATTTACAATAAGAAAATCTTTTCAAGCATCTTGCATTTTGTCAAGTACCAAGAAAATATCAAATGTCTATGAGGTGGAAATCCGTTTGCTCTTTTGAAAATCTTAAAAACGAAAAGGAGCAAGAAAACTCTTTTAAAAAAAGCCACACCTTACTAATTACTCTGGCTGTTGCATAAGCATTGTCAACATTTCTTTTGTAACAGAGATGACATATGGGTAAAGTCTTTCACCTTTCCATAAAATTTTGTTGTTATACAACCAGGTTGTGAGTATGCTATAAACATGGTTGTATGAGTTACCATGGTGTTTGCTGAATGAATTTGAAGTAGTAATGTTTGCTAGGAGTATGTTATATAGTTAATGTCTTGGACATTGGAAGTTTTCTTGAAACTGCAAGCTAAGTGTAAGGCAGATTTTATTAATTCTTGGACCTCTTCTATAAAAGAAACCACACACACACACACATGCACGCACGCGTTTCACATTTCACAGCTTTATTAACTATATTTAGTGGGAAGAAGAAAACATTCTATCTACATTATTAACACATTATTCCAGAAACCTGATAAAAACTCACTGTTTAATTTAGGACAATGTGTGTGTGGCAATCTGTAGCTAAGAAAATCAGTTGTTTTTTTTTTGAGAAAAAGAAATAATGGAAATATTAACAAATAATGGATATACTCTTCAACTAATTTGGGAATTTAATTTATATTTTGAAACAAGATAAAGCAAAATGTTTGTTATTTTTAGCTAAGAAAATTATGTCACTGAATCATTTGTTATGTGAAATAAAACTCACCATAAGAACTGTTGATGAGTTGTTTTATTTCACAGGGTCCTAAAGTGTTAAACTTTCTGTTTATGCTGTAAATGGTTTCTACATTTGACAGATTAAGTAATTTTGGCTGGTGTTTTGTGATTCATGTTTTGTCTTTGGTATAAAAAAAACTCCATTTGGTTTTTTTCTTAAAACAAAATGATTATGGATTGTCTTTACTTACATTTAATTGGGGTAAAGACAGCAGTTTTCAGATATCATTGATCTGTATCAGTTTGTTTTCTTACAACCCATTACTAGAGCTGGAACTGCTATGCTAAAGTAAGGAAGGATATTGTATGTGAGTGAATAATTTGTGGCTTAGCTTTTATAATCTTGTCTTGATGGGTTTCTACTTATCAGGTTGGTTTTCTTCAATGTCCACTGTTATCCCTTCCTGCATGCAGCAAATGTTCCAGATTTCAACAGAGCTTTGTGACAGTAACAAATGACAAACATTCACATTAAAAATGCCAATCGCTAATAACACATCCCTCTCTAATAAACATTGTATTTTGTGTACCAAACAGTACTGTACTTCAAAACTTAGTTTATAAAAAGATTAAATAAGCATTCCAAATTTTTAACTATAGAGACATTTGACAATAAGATTTTTTACTTTAAAAAAAAAATTCTTGTAATATTTCATACGATGATTGGGCATATGTAATGGCTTTTTTTTCATCACCAGACTGGAAAATTTACACGTACAGCATGCCCTTAACCTTTGTTTCACTTGGTTCATAAATAATTTTTATGTATATCTATTTGTGTTGTGTTTGAGATGCTAAGAAATTGCTTTGACCAATATAAATACTAATAGTTTAAAATATAATTTGAAAAGTAATAACGGTACATAGTAATACTGTAAACAATTGTTTTATGTTTGTTTATTTGATAAAGAAAACACTTGAGTTGAGAATGTATAAGAAAACTAAATCTAAAACATAGCCAGGTAATTTTCTTTGAGGTAATCTTGTTTTATTATTTTTAAAAACTACCTTTCTCTATGATTTTAATACTGGCATTTTTCTTTCATCATTACCTGCAGGGCATATTCTTCTTAAATGCAAGCTTACAAAAGCATTTAATCCAAGGTAATCTTGGAACAGGAAATTGCTGAAAATTTTCCAATTAAATTGGTTCTTGCTTAATCATTGTTAATCCAATTATATATAATATTTAGCATCTCTCTTTAAAGGTCATATCTTCAGAGTTCACTGTATTATTAATATCTGTTGAAAAGTGCACCCAAATATATAGATAATAGAAATTAGACTGCATTTATGATGTGTGTTATTTTCTGTGCTAAACTGGCAGGAATATACCATGAACAAAAATCTATTTCACACCAGTTGCTTATATCTGAATTTCCTTTTTCTAAAGATATATAGTAAAAATAACAAATTGTTGAATTACCATTTAGAAGGCAAGAAAAATCTCTCTTAAATATCAAAGTGGTTTCATCACCACCAGTAATATCTGAAATATCTACATGACAAAGGCTAAATTCAAGTCTGAGAAATATCCAATAAATCAAGAATAATGTCAGTCTAATTCTTGCATTTGTGCATGTGCACCAAACTGTAGGATCTTCTTGGTGTTGCTTGCGTGTTGTTTTTTTTTACCTTCATTTGAAAATCAAGATAGTACTTTTAGAATGTGGGCTAGGTAGTGTTATTAAGTGTATGCATTAAACCAAGAGACAACAACAGAATATCTCAAAAATTTATTGACCATAAGAGTACTTTGCATATTGGTTTAAAAAAAACAAATCAGCAAAATTCTACAATTTTAAGCACTAAATTACCATGGTATTAACACACACACACAAAAAAAAAAATAAATAGTACAACAAATACATATTTAACAAAATTTTATAAAAATATCATCACTATTGGAATTTCAATGTGATTAGGAAAAGTCAGTAACTATTATTTACTTATTTAAGTTAGTTTTGTAAACAGGTTTTATTGTCATCTTTAGGGCTAAAATTTTTTTGTTTCTTTTAAAGAACTGGGATTGAATGCTTTAAAAATTATCTCCCTGTATTTTGATGAATAGCTATTAAAATTGCCACATTTTTAAAATAAACTGAATAATTAATTTTTTTAATTCCAAAACTTGAGCTTGCTACAACCATTGTATTGTTTGCAACTTAAAATTTTTAAAAAGTTTATAAGCAACAATCTTGAAAAATCAACCTAGCATCAAGGGCATTATACAGAATCAAAGATTCTACTTTATCTCATGCAAATATTACTGAGTCACCCCTTTAAAAATTATAATAAAGTTTTCTTTGTTTTTTAAAAAATATATGTAAATTTTGTTTTCTTACAATAATTCTATAGCATGGCGCGGTTTTAAAAGTAAAAAAAAATCAGCAGACAAACTAAGTGATCTGCTAATTCTTCATTCCAGTCACTGGGAGTTAATTTGATATCTTTAAACTGACAGTGCTATGTGTCCTGTCCTCTCTTGGTCTCGCTGTGATTTCATTTAGGCGGCTGAATAGGAAAGCATTTTGAGATGCATTCTAATAAGCTTCAGCTAGTCACTACAGCAAACCTTTAGATGATGACAGCATCTGTTCCTGACTTTCCTAGCACAGAAATTCCAGTCAAACAGCAACAAGCTGTTTCACACAAACTATTAGAAAAACAAGAATATCTTAACTACCTGCCAACATTGAAGCCAGTGGCAGATTAGATGGAATGCAAAGCCAGATTTACTATTTTCATTATCAGTCAACACAAACAAATGTTCTCAAAATACAAGACTGTACACAAAAATATGTATAAATAAATAAATGCTAAAGGAGCATACACAAAAGCATAAATAAACTAAACAAAACAAGCCTGTCTGTCTAGCCGTGTTAAAATTCTGCTTGTCCCCCGAAGATGATCAAAGTAAAACAAAACAGTATTACTGGTGCCCAACCACTTCACCCAAGTTTTTTTTTATTTTGTCACCACACTTTAGGGAGAGAATTTTCACAAATCTGCCTTTAAAATATAGAATAAATCTAAGCATTATCACTGTGCTTTAATTAAAAACCAAAATCTGCTTTTAAGATTAACTACAGACAACTTCATTAAATAATTCTACCTTAAATCTGAGAACTATATGAATAATAAACAAACAAACTAGTCTTCCAAATCAAATTATCTTCTACTATATCAAAACCAAGCTATTTTTAATCACCTGATCTCACTTCAGAAGAATGATTTAATTCAGTAGGAGATATCCATGGTTTATCGCCATTTTACTGCTGGTTTGTTTTTTTCTCTAGATGCACATCCTGTGAACATTGATTTAATGGGTTTTTTCCTCCCTATTACACCCCTTCTGAGAATATAAGCAATTTGTTTTAGAGGGCAAAACGACCAAAAAAAAAAAAAAACAAGAAAGTCACAATTTTCAAATGAGTGGCTAAAACAAGGATTTGACTTCTAAACCCCCTGATAACGACAGCAGGGGAAAGATCACCGATATCCCTAGTACTACTAAGACAATGAAAATGCCTGAACTAACACTATATTTTCCACTATTACTCGTTTAATTTCACTAAGAGGTAAATCATTTTAATCTATGCAATATTGTAATCAAACAATATCACTCCCCCACACCTTTTAATCTTTCTAGACAGCTACATACTTATACAAGACAGCTTTATATAGAAAGTACTAATTCTTTGAAAATACTTTACAGTGCAGGTGGAGGCAATGTCTTGAAGCAGTGAAGATGCAATAGATCAAAACAATGTGATTCACCAGCTACCATGTAATGTAAAATTGTCTGCTCAGTGAAGAAGCATATTACCTTAAGGTGTGATAAGACCTATACTAGTGCCATCTGTATTCCAGTAATATTGCATGTTATGCTTTAAGGAAAAAAAACACTTTTTAATAATGGCAAATGTATAAACATTTGAACCATGAGTAATGCATAGTATATTTATTGATAATATCCTGTACATTTATAATCAAAGAATTCATGTCAACAGTAAAACTATAAAGGGTTTGTGACAAAAGAAAACTCTTCGCCAGGATAGAAGACAGCTTGTTTTGTTTTTAAAAAATTAAAAAAACAAAATGATCATATAGAAAATTAATAGCCTACATTTATTTTTTTTAATGAAAGAAGCTGGAATCAATGTTAAATGTGCATGATTGTATGTACAATTAAAACAATTTTTAAAAAAAGCATTTTTAATAAAATATTTTAGATTTCAAAACAAATCCCTTTACTGGTATTTCACATCAGCAGCTTTTGGTACACACTAATTAATCTCCATATAATTCATCATTTGTGTTGATTTTTATTATCATTTCAGGAAGACAGCAATATAAAATATAATTTTAGTTATAACACACTGTACAAAAATCAATACTATTAACGAACAATTACTCAACAATTTGTTTTTTCCTTTATGCTAAACAATCTGCGTACAAAAATATGGGATTTCACCTTTTGAAAATATTAACCTGAAAGAGACAACCAAGCTAATGATACTAACAAATCTGCGTGTTCTTAACATTTTTGGTCTGTTTTGATACAGCATAAAATTTCATATTCTTACAAACATTTTTAGTATGAAACAAAAACAAATGTGTAACCCACAAAAAAAAAAAACATTAAAAAATTTGTTTTTTTCTTTACATTTGAGTATTTATCAAACTGTAAATAAACATTTTTAGGCAATTTGTGTTCCAAGGATTTTATAACAGATTTCATTTACATCAGTTAATCCAAGTAAGCATACAAATACAGGTCATTTATAGCTTTCAAACAAAGTAACTTGATTAACTTGCCAAAATTTTAGACTAAAAACACAATGATGCTAGATGAGTGGTCATCACACTAGTGCAGCCTGATAAGCTAACAATATGTAAACAACACAAGACATGAAGAAATACTTAAATTACTAGCTCTGAACTAGTAAAAATACACACATGAATCCAACAATAGCTATTTGATATATTCACTTTGTACCATTGTTTTTATCTATTACTACGAATCCACTAACATCAATCTACAAAAGCATGACCCAAAACTAATCAATACATCAACTTGGAATCTTAGCTTGGCATTCAATTAACTATGATGATTCACTGTAAGTTTACAATTGCTTACCCTAAGGGTAGGAAGTTTCTTTAATACAAATGCCCATATCCCTTCAAAACCATCCATTTCATGCAAAAGGCATCCACCAGCTGATGCATGTTCTTCAAGATAAACAACATTTAAAAGATTAGATATGTTGGTTGCTTGGTTACCTAGCTCAGTGACTGTGATGAAATCCAGTCAGTGCTACAGATGGTCCAATTATTAGAACTAAAATAAATGAAATCTAGAGCCGAGTTTTGCTAGACTTTAACCTCAAACATGCATCTTACAAGCTGGGGTTTTCTAATACTAATGAAACTTATCAGAAAGCACTGATGATTTACCCAACAAGGCCACAGAGGCAGGGTACCCTGACAAATCCATCAAATTGGTTTCATAATCTAATGAATTCTATTAAAAAAAAAAAAAGCCAGTAATTAATTAAACTTTAAAAATAAGGTCTTTTTTGTTCTCATTCTAATATATAGTCATCAAATTTTAAAATATGGAACAATGTGTATTAATTAAGTATCAATTTTAAATCCAGAACATAAAGGCAATTTTGAAATGTTCTGGTCAGGTTGGAAAAAATTAATTAAAATAATGGGGCCTCTGAAATTCTAGAGCACCAGTAGTTTATAAGCTATGAAAATAGTTGCAGGAATTAATCTAAATGATACCAAGGTAATTGATTAACTAATAAGTAAAAGCATCTGGTTTCTTCAATCTATTTGTTGTGTAGTTATAGGTTTAATTCATGCTATGCAACACTCTGAATGAGCAAACAGAATCCTAGTGGTGGTGGATATACCACTTATCGGAACAAGTGGACCTGTGAATGCTCCTCCACATGGTCCAACTTACACGAGTGTGGCTGTGTGCCAGGAATCATAAAGTCTAAAATCATGGTTATCACCCACCACGAACTGTCAAAATGCTACCTTTTTTTTGGTGGTCACATTGCAGTGCACTTGATAAAAGCACCCTTTATCACTAATGTTCTGTCTAAAGCAATGGATTAGTCACCTCACCTTAGCACAATCAATCACAGCAAGGTGCTTTAGTTAATCTCAATACCCAGCTAATAACAAAAGCTGATGTAATAATAGATTGTTAGTTTGAATTTAATTCAAATGTTTGAAAGACTAGCATTATCCAAGATTATAATGGGGAATCAACTGCATTTGATCAAAAAGGAAAGTTCTTATTGTAAGTAAACACATTTAGGTTTACTATAAAGCTGCTTGTAGCATATAAATATGGTTAATTTTCATTAAGTGTTTAACTAAACCAAAATGAGATTTAGTAGTTAACAGAATAAGTATTGGATGGTATAATAAAAGATAATAAAATAAGCAAAATTCTATGACTACAGTATCAAACGTTGCTTTATTTAAAATATTAAGTGAACCAAATACTAATTTTCAAGTTTTGTCTTTATTCAGTCAACAAAGTGCCAGTGGTTTTGAACTTAAAAATTGCTGTTGTTGCTGTCTGTATTATTAGTTACCAGTAGTTACCTTGAGAATCTCAGCGTTATTTGATCAACAAAGAAAACTTGTGAAGAAATAGTTTTTGTTGAAAAAAGGTGACCAAGAAAAAAAAGGATTTTCACTATTTTAAAAGATGCAAATATAAAACAATCTGCATGTTTTTCAAAACAAAATTAGTCTATTTTACTTTAAAGCATAATTTTCCAAAAAATTATGCAGAAGGTAAGAAAGGCACAGTAAGAATAGTATATGTGATCAGTTTTAGCATATTTTGATTTCAGGTACAAATTGAATCAAAATCTCATAAATGCAGAACCCTTATAGAGGAGGTGGGACAATGAAGGCACTTGTTTTATCTGTGCTAATGTAAATAAATGGAGTTTTCCCTACACAATGACCTAATAAATTATTTTGATGGCAGATCCTCCAGACATTTTAGGCTGTAATTAGGTTTTCCAAAAATATTCTCTCTGGAAAATGTTTCCAGATAAAAAAATTTAGATTTCCTAATAAGAGACAATTTTTAATCATTTTACTTTTCCACGATATCAAAACTCCTCTCTCTAAGCTGTTTTGAATATAATTAAAGGCCACTTTGATAGGATTTGGAGCCAGAGGAAAAGTGGAAGTCCATAGACAACATGACAAAACAATAACAGCAGCAGTCTCGAAGAAAAGAGACAAAGGCAAAGGATTAGGTGAGTAGTAGAAAGCCGTGTGACAAACAATGTCAACCAAATACAGCAAGCGAATTGTTATGGTAGAACTGGTAGCTAGTAAGTAACTTATATCTTTGTCTTTGGAAATGGTGATGAGATTTGTAGTAGCCATAATTCAGTATTGTCAGTGAAAAAAAAAAAACAAACAACAAACAAAATTGCTTTTCAGATAAGTTTGGAAAAAAAATTAGGAACAAGCTAGAGAGCATGAAAAATTCTTGCGATCATAAGCACAATCTAGTTTACATTTCAGGACCACTTTATATCCAAAAAACTGCTCTCTACACATCAGCCTTTGCCTCCAGTTGATAATAATATGGGGGTGAAAGTCAATTTAACAAGATTCAGGTATAACAAAAGGTGATTAATAGTCAAAATACTTTGGCATCTAATCATAACTTTTAGGTCACTTTACAGATCACCCTTTCATGGTAGAGATTTTTTCCCTTCAGCCTGTTTCCAATAAGGGAGAGATGACTAAAACAACAATGAAAGCTTTCCATCCCCACTAAAAGAAAAAAAACAAAAACAAAACCCTAACTGAGCCAAGAGTCAGTAAGAAGTCAACCTGAAGGTAAAATGGATGTTTGTACATCTATTCAGAGATGGCATAATACACAAGTGAACCAGAGTGGAAAATTGTTGAAGTTAAAAGTTAATTGTAAATGATGATTAAATGCAAAATGTTGAAGAATCCATATTATTAAAAAATTTGGTTACAGATGAAATTCTGTGGATATTGCAATTTATTACCCAGGGGCAAAAATGCTGCTATGCACAAATCAGGCAGTAGCACCCATCCACCTGTAGTTCTGACAGCAGGTAGTAGCATTTATGGCTTTAGTTAATGATCTGATATAAAGAATCTTTCCCTTTTAGAATCCTAATCTGTCTTGGTTTGCAACTTTCCTAGTGGAGAGATATTCTACCTTATTTTAAGTTCCACATGAGCATTAAATTGTGTAAAGACACAAACTGTTTAGTTGATTGATACTGAACAGTATTAACAACACTGGGACGAGGATTGTTGAACATTGAGTAAAAGGCTAAAAAAAATAAAACTAAGTGAAAATCCAGGCTCTTTCCAAAGGTATTTGTTAAAAGAAACTAATACAGCTAGGTGCACTTGCTGTATGCAGTGTGGCCTGGCACTTTACACTGGCCCTACAGCTATTCAAACTTAAACAAACTACCTAAGGTATCTCTGATTGTGCTACAATTATATAAGAGTTATTTAAAAGGTTAAAACTTAAAATATAAACAACTAAACCAGACAAATAACTTAGCTAGTTTTAAAATTAAAATTATACACCCTGGCACCTTTCACAAGAAATTTGAAAGAATTTTCTGAGCCATCCTAAAAATTCTCTCATCTCAGCAGCATATCTTGGAAAACACAGATGGATTAACATGAAATAGAACTGATTGTCTGAACAATTTCTTTTCTATGAAAAAAATTATTTCATGATGATAATAAAAGTCAAAAAAATAATGTTGTGTAGGGTTAAAAGAAAAAGAGTTAAATTTCCTATAACCTAGGAAAGATAAGTTACAAAAATAATACATAGTTATGTTAATGCTTCATAAACAGCGATTACTTTCAAAAGCAAACAAAAGTTTATTTTATTAGAAAGCACATAGACGTAGAAAGAAAAAAAAACAAAAAATTATGGAGCTTGTATGTAATCCAGCTCATTTGTGACCATCTTTTATACTTAGATATGCTGTAAAAGAAATGCATCCAAAACAAGTGTATTAGAAAATATAATCTTTTAAGCCAGTACAAAGCTGCTTTGGGACATATAGGTCTATTTTAAAGTGCAAGAGAAATAATATTTTATAAAACAAACAAATGACGGTTTATCTTTAACAGAAAAGTCTGGCTTTTCTTTTTTGTCAAATGTTAAGATAAACAGTCAATTTTTCTTTTCTTCTATTTATAAACAAAAAAAAAAATAGAATTTCATGGCTAATAGTCAGAAGCATCTTACAGATTTTAACTCATGGCTGATGTAGCCCACAGGTGAAACATTTTAAAACCCAGTATCCAGTGTGTAATTTATGTACATTTATATAATATAGAGAATTTTAAAAAAGAAAAGGAAAAAAAAAAAAAGGAGAGACTTCCGTTCATGTCAAAGCCTCTGCTATCAAAATAAAGTGAAACAGAAAATGAGAAATTCCTACGTTCATGGCTGAAAGTTTAGTAAATTTTTTTTTTGTTTGTTTCTTCATTTTTTTCCTTTCTACAAAATGGTATCAATGCAGATTTTTAATCAATTATAAAACAAACACATTTTGGGCAAAAAAAAAAAACCAGAGCTAATAACCTACAAAACTAATACTTTGTTAACACTAATAATCCTTAAAGCTTCTTTTCATTTTATATTTAAAAAAAAAAACAACTTAAATTTCTCCAACAAATCAAATTTTTTTCTTAACCGATTAACAATTTACGGTGTACATTAATAACAAAACTGTTTTTTTACAATAATAAACTATTTCCTGAGGTTTCCCAGCTGTTATTACAGTTATTTCAGTCTACAGTCAGCAGATGGATGTACAGAGTTTGTCCTAAATTTTTTAGAAACAACAGAATGTCCAGCGTTTTTCCCTTGCTTTTAGTCAAAGGGCCATGGATTAGATGACTTTCCTCAAGCATTAGTATAAACTTAAGAAAGTTTAAGAAATATGCATCCTTTCTGTAGCTAATTAAAATTTCTTTTCTGATTAAACTGTTCCTATGTAAACTCATATAAAATAAACAAGTTTCATCCTATGTATAAAAAATAACCCTAAGAAATGACATGTTTCATTAAAGAATTTTGTAGAAAAATAAGCCAGTGGCCTGGAATGCTAGCTACTTTAGAAATCCATAGAAAAATAGCCACTGTTGAATATAAATTCATGGATATGACTCCAAATATGGAGATATGTAGACCCCTAAAGTGTTGATTGGAATGCTCAACTAATGATCCTTTTTATTTTGTTTAACCCTGTTTCTAATCCTATATGAATTAATCACAATGATCAGAACATTCAATATCAATATACCAAATATTAGACCTATACTACTGCAGAACAGACTGTAGTGATCCCTGACATTGCGAGTATCTCTCCTCATCTTCATGTCAATAAGAACAGCCCGCATCTGATCCATGGTACCAAAAATAGAGCAGACATGAAAAATCTGATGACTGTGACCAACAATGTCAAATCTCCCCGGATGAAGACGCTCTGGCAGATGAGTGGCATACAAAAATGCAGCAGTAATGGCAAACACAAATTGGCGAGCATGATACATCTGGGATGAGAGGCTGCACTCTTCTGGTGAACAAAGGAATAAACGATAAACAATAGGTATACTGTCAAATACATATGGCCAGGAAAAAGCCCCAAGACGTAGTATTTTCTGAATGGGTCCAGGTTTTACAAAACGAGACTGGCAAGCAGTGAGCGTGCAGTAAACCGCATTAAAAAATGATAAGGACAAGTACCACCGTCCAAGCCAAGTTTCTTCCAAATAGGCAGGAAACACATAAACACGGTACGCAATAGCTACACCTAAGCTAAACAGGCTCAGAGCCCCGTAATCAATAAAAAAACATATGTGTCTAGCTGTGTCAGATAGTACATTGAAAGTGTGGGCCATTGCACTTGCCAAAGGAAATACACAGCAAGCAAACATGTAGGACAGCAGTGGCCAAGTGTATGCATCGTTGCAAAAATTCATTTGTTCCTTTAGAAGCCAGAAGAAGTACCATGGGGGAAGAAAGTGAGTCCAGAAATTCAATGTTTCATTTGTTGCATCAAAAACACTAAGGATGCATTGCATGATTGTGCTCTTTGGCTGGCGGTACCCAGAGAGGATGAAGAGCTCATGGAAGTGCTCTGGCATTTGGTCCACATCATACAGTGGTCCACTTAGCCCACGTGTAACAAACATCTCATATCCTGAAACCACCATCAGCTAATCTGAGAGAAAAGAAGAAAAACAGGCTATTATTTTTAAATATAGCAGGAACTACTTTTAAAATTTATAAAACAGAAACAACAATTACCCTGACAGTCTGAAGGAAAAAAAAAAAATAATATTTTAAAAACAAATCAGCACACTGTTTGTACATACCTTACTTACCTGGGAAAAGGTGCTTCTTTAAAACCTATTTCATCAAGGACATTTAGAAACTATCTGTTTTATTCGATAACTACAAGAACTAGCCACCTCAATACAGCACAGGGTAAAGATCTTATGGCAGGGTTTGTTTGCATCCTTCCTTTGATATTACCTCAGATGCTAAATTTTAAAAAAATTTTCTCTCTTTCTTTTTACTGTTCACATCTCATAACACTATATTTACACATTAAGCTTGATCAGAGAGTTGTGATACACTTCCCAATTTCACTAGACTTGGTTCACCTCAGACAGATATTTATTGCAAATTCTTAATTTCATAAAAACTGTGCTTAGACAGAATGCATTTTCCCACCTAATAATAAATTTACTGTGCAAAAAAAAAATGAGAATTTATTAGCTTTTTTTAAAGAAAAAAATAAAATTGTTCACCTTAATAAATAACCAAATGCTTGGGAGAACAAAAGTAGAGGATTAATTTGGGTATGGGAAATCCTCCCATTTTCTATAGAGAAAATATAATCAAATATTTTCTGTTTTTATTTATGGAAAAAGATGTAGCATATTGTGTCTTATTCCATGCCCTAGTTAATTACTAAATTTCCTTTTTTTTTTTTTTAGAAAACAAAGTGTGATCATGAAGTGTTTTATCTTCATGAAAGAAATGATAATTCACCCAGAACTACTGTGCATAAAAATAAATGCTGTCATCTCAATTTTATAATATATCTTAAACATTTCTAAATGCAAAGATTACTGTGAAAGAGAAGAAACAAATTACTGAAACAAAATGGAGATGCCAAAGCTTCAATCAAACCATTGAAAATTGGATACTAAAATAAAGGTGTGGTGAAAATTAGGGTGTTATGACTTAATAATTTTCTTGATGCACAATGGTTTCATGTTTCAACCATATTACTTCTACTGAAGCTCATATTAAACCTTATTCTGTATATATCAACACCCCTTTGGAAACAACAAAGCTGATTTTGTCATCTGTGTTTATTTATTTCGTTATCTATCTTACATGCATTTTAGCTACTCTTGTTTAAACATTTGCAAGCCTTGCTCTTCTGCCTGACCTTTAATTATTCATGTTAAACACAGCAGCAGATTGATATTGCCTAGCCTATTTTGTGTCCTGGGGAATTCTGTAGCTATGAATTAGTTTTGTTGATGTCACAATTATCAAGTCTGCCAGTATAGCTATAAATAAATAAAAAGCAAAGAAATACCTGCCACACAGCTTATTTAATTTCTTTCAAAATGGCAGCTTGTAAAACCAATAAAATTTATTTAAAATGTATACAAATACACCTAACTCAATTTTCTTTCCCACAAGAAAACTAACATTATATAAATCAACTAGAACAAATCATCAGAAGTAGATATTGTTGTAAGCAAAGAGTTAATCAGCAATCTACTAATTAGGAAAAATAATTATGACATTTCTCTTAGGATACTCATCTCTTTTAATGTCTATTCAAAGATGGGTAATATCATTAAACCACTTTTTTTTTCATATTGTCTACTCAATATTCTTTGATAACAAAAATTATAGGGCAACACAATATCTTCCAGGCTTTGTAAATGATGTAAGCTCTATTGTAGTATAAACATTAAGCTTGACTAAGCTATTGATTGAAAAAAAGCATGTATAGTCAAGTAAATTCCTTTCAATGTTTAAACAATCACAACAGATAAATGAAATGAATCATTATTACAAAACCTTAATCTGCAGTTCATGTTATTTATACACAGAAAATAAAAACAATCTGACTCAAAACAGTTAAGAAAATTGACAATATCAAAGTGAATAAACAAAATATATAAATAAAACAAAAAAAGCAGAACATAAATGTAATACCTGAAAGTCCATAAACATAAAATTAGGTTTTGATGAATATAAAATTGTAATATATTGCATATACATACAAAAACAAATAGAAATTAAGATTTTCTTTAAAGTTTTACAAAGAAATTAGGAGAAAGCATCTTTTCAATTGCCAGTTGGTCTACTCTTAAGACATTTGACAAAGCCAAAATATAAAAACCATCCCAACCTACATTATGATTAGTGAGAGCTAAGTTCATAACTGAATATGAGTCGCCACCACAGTTACTTGTTTGTTTTTGCTATAAATTGTTAAAAATGGGAAGTCTCCGCTTGACCTGGGAGGCTTGACAGGTCTATTACGCGTGAAAAACTAGCAAATGTAACACAAAGCTGGAATGAGAAAGTTACACACAATGTAAAAAATCCGACTATATCAGTGAAATCATGCAAACAAACAAAAACTAAGCCTCATGTTATGTCATTGAGATAAAATATCCAAACGATAATGTCGCAGTTTAGAAAGAGATTCCCTACTTATAGCTTCACAGTTCGCCGGCTGAACCTATGTAACACGCAATCAGAAATCCACTGATTATCATCGAAGCAAGCTGTCTGGTTAAAAAGAAAATAACTACAGTACAACACTTAGTTTTCTGATACTGAAAGCTTCTAAAAACATATTGTTGCTTGCTACATTTCTACGAGATTTAACGAATAAATGAATAGCATTCAGTCTAAGTGACAAAAACAAAGCAGTAACATACTTTAAAATAGCAAAAAAATCCCCCCCACACCCAGTGAACCTGAAGAATATGATGAAAACTATCTGAATCTCTCCACTTAATTCTACTACACATACAGTTGAAATTTAGATAATATATGAAAAACAAAAGAAAGAAAAGCTACATTTTCTTGTTATCATGTGTCAGGTTTGAAAAATGACAATATTTAAAAGCTGGCAAAGTGTGTTATGATTAAAACAGACATTGTATCAATGACATTTTAATTACATGAATATCAAATTTTGCCAGCAGAATTTATAGTTGTGTCCAAGGACGGATAGTTTCTATTAGCAATTTTTGTTGAAGCATGTCTGATTAAAAGTTATTGAAATTAAGCACTAAGTCTTAGGCAATCTTGGGGCATGTCAAAGAGCAAGTAAAAATACTGAAGACGGAATCTTGTATAATAATGAGCAGTAGTTATCACTTTTGAAAAGCTCAGCTAACATGAAAAGCAGGCTTCTTTCAATACAACTATGGTATGGGTAATCTCATTTGGATGGCAATTCTGTATAAGCATTAACCTTAACTAGTTTTTGGGTTCTAAAACTGTGCTGAGAGTAGCATAACATGAACAAAACAAATACTTGTGGACACAAACGTCTCTCCCACTTTTTAAAGAATAAGAGTGTATTCAACATGCATTAGTTTGCAATATGATACAGACTGTACTACAATTAAAAAAATACTCCGTAAAGAAATAAATATTAAAGTGAATTTAGCACAAACAAATGAAAATTAGAAGTACCAGATGGTTTTATTGTATCATTACCAAAAAGGAAGCTTTACATGGTCTTATATATGTAGCAATGCTGTGTTGGTAGGTGAATAACCACAAAAAAAAATATATAATAATGGAAAAATATTAGGAACAACTTCATAAATATGGTTATGGCGGCGGCAGGGAGACTGTTGTGGAAATATGGAGCTGTAGGTTTGGACATCTGAAAAATTTTTTTAAAAAGGAACATAATTAATAGAGATGAAATTTCCGTACATCAACCTGCTGAGTATTTTATTATTTTTTCTTTAAATTCTCATTTGTAATGGCATATAATACCTACAAATATCAAAAGAACCTGTTGATCCTCTTCTGGTAAATAAAAAAGTTTTTATATAAAACATTTGCATCACGTTTTTAATGTCTCTGTAAGCTTAGGCTTGGCAATCAATGACTAAACAATCACCCAACCAAACCTTTGCTGATCCTTTAAATAAAACACTGATATTCTTTGCATGAGGTTTCTATACTTTTATGCAGTTCGAAAACTGTCAGGATTGCAGCAAGAGAAAAGCTTCAATGATACAATTTAACAACCAAAATGATTGGATAATCTCTCATCAATTCTGACTAGATGTCTTCTGAGTTACTTCCCCTTTGTATGGTTGTTTTGTAGTCTTCCTCTCAGATGGTGCTATCACTCCAAAAAATTCATAAACTTTCGATTATATAGATCAAGACCATGATAGAAGCCTTTTCGGTGTTTGAAACCCAGTACTTTCTAAAATTCATTTGTTTTGCATATCGCTTCTATTCATGCTTTCCAAATGTATACATTCAGGTTTTAATGAAAAGATGTCCAGCATACTGTTTCAGACTTAAAGAGAATTTGATCTAAATTTGATTTGATTTGATTTCTTTAAATATAATAAACATCACTTGCAGACACTAATCAAAAAAAAGAAAGAGAAAAATCATGATTTGGAGTAAACCAAGTTACAAATGTTTACTGTGTCTTTCTTACAACTGAATATTTAAGAGATGGAAAATGTATGAGTATGTTTAAGACAATCATGGATATATTTAGAAAAAAAGGTACCAAATGCTACTCACCAATAAAATTAAACATCAGGAGCAGAATGGATTTATTTTGTTAATATAAATTATGAACATATATATATATATAAACAGGGTTTCCATAATTCTTTAATCTAAAGATACAGGGAAGAGCCTGATATTATTAAGATAACTCATGTACAGGGAACATTCAAATTAAACTTGGCTGAAATAGCATCGCCTTAATAGTATTTGGCCCCCCTGGGTTTCATCAGAATGTCTTAAGCATATTCTGAGATTCATAAGGCTGAATCTTTGAATCTTCATGTAAAAGATAGCTTGAAAAATCACTTGTGCATATATTAGGTTAAGTAGGTTTTCCAAGGATTACATTTACAACAATCAATATAAACTATGTAATATTTGTCAAGCTAAGTAAATTATCTGCATACTGCTGCATTATATAAAACAGTAAGTACTTTTGCATTAAATATATATAATGATTCCAGCAACATTTAGTGTAAATAAAGTCCAAACTTGCCTTATAACATGAGAAACTTTGTGTGAGAGAGAGATGAAGAGAGAGGAGAGAGAGGGGGGAGAGAGAGAAAAAGAGAGAGATGAAGAGAGAGGAGAGAGAGGGGGCAGAGAGAGAAAGAGAGAGAGATGAAGAGAGAGGGGGGAGAGAGAGAGAGATGAGGAAGAAGAGAGAGAGATGGAGGGGAGAGAGAGAGATGAGGAAGAAGAGAGAGAGAGATGAGGAAGAAGAGAGAGAGAGAGAGATGAAGAAAGAGGGGGGAGAGAGAGAGAGATGGAGGGAGAGAGAGATGAGGAGGGAGAGTCTTTTAATTAATTCTTTTTCACTTTTTAAAAATGAGAATCGACAGTAAAGTGTTGCTACTGTAGCTGTTGTTGTTGTTTTTTTAAGGACTTAAGTCTTGTAATGTCCCATCGGATGAGAATAAGGGGATAAGCTGTCCCCCGTTGACTGACAGTAGCTGAAAATTACCAGAGAGAGAAACGGGATCGGAGCAACAGTTTATCCATCCAGTCAGCGAGTTGGGTAATCGAGCGTCGGGAAATGACAAAATAATTAATAAATAAATAAATAGATAGATAGATAGATAAAAGAGGAGAAAGATGGTGGGGCAGGGTAGGTGTCACGACCAAGGAAGTAGAAGGCCTCCCTCCCTCACCTAGAGACGGATCAGGGTGGGGCACGGAAGCTGACAACTAAGTTCAGCCTTGTCAGTAAAAACTATAGAACTTCAGTCCACGCTCCCCATCCCCTTCCCCCATCCCTGTTCGGTGAATATTTGCGACAATCTAGAACTTAAAAGCGAAAAACAGACGGTGCTAAGTTGATCGGGGGACGAGCCACGCGGAGGACCAGCGGCCGGCCGGTCACCGTCCGCACCACTTGACAGACAAAACAACAACAACAACAACAAAAATGCGAGTGGGGGGGGTAATAAAAGGGGGGGTCCTCTTCGCTAAGAAACGGAATCAAATTGCAAAGAAAGCCAAGCAGTTCTCGGTAACTCACCGCGATACGACCCCAGTCTCGAGCTGTTTACTCGTCCATAGTAGTAACCTTCAGAGAGAGAGCCGACGATGAGCGAGCGAGCAGAACACCGACACCGCCACAGCCAGCCTCGCGCTGTTTGTCGGGCAGACACGGAAACAGCCGGAACCCGCCGACGAGACCTCACCCGACGTTTGGCGCGATATACGAACTGGCGGGTAAGCGGTGTCTGGTCAGTTAACTGCATTTTTTTTTTTTCTTTTTTAAATTTTCAACTTTAAACGTTTCGGTAGAATATATGCGTGTGTGGGGGGTGGTGTTTTTTTTTGTCTCTACTTTAGGACAGTTATTCCGACGGGCTTCAGAGAGAGGGAAATTGCTCCGACCTGATGAGAAGTATGGCGCGTAAGGCCGGGCGGGGTTAGATACATGGTATATGTACTACAGTAAACTACATAGTGTCTGTAGGAAGCGATTTTTGGGGGTCATATGCGTGGTGTCAAAACCTTTCAAGTAAAAATCTTTCGTTGGATCAGAGAAACAGGCTGTCATACAACTATTGGCAGTGCACTGGGCCGTGTGTGTGTGTGTACCTTTTGTACATCATAAACCAGATATATGCTGCTACACATGATGTGTAAATGAAGAAATATATTAGTTATGTTTAAGGAAAGAACTGCAAAATCATTATGAAAAATAAAGTACTGCTTCCGGAGCAAACCCTAGCTTGTTTGGTATCATCTACATCTGGGTATGTCATGAAAACCACTAAGACAAGTGTTTAAATTGTGAGTGCAGGTGAAATAATAATTTAAAACATCAGTATACGGTGACAGCTACTTCACAAAATGTATTCCAGGTGTGTTGCATTGAGGGGTGAAAAATAGGTCCTATAACACTGGACAACGAAGTGAAACTTTTTGTCTGCCACCGAGCAAAATGTGGGTGTTCTTATCTAAATTCTGGGTGCTGATTTCCAATCTGAAGTCAGAATTTGGCTAGGACAGGCAGGGGCGTAGCTAGCGTTTGTGCCGCCCGGGGCGGTCGTAGAATTTGCCGCCCTCTAAATAACGTAGAATTTCAAAACCTCCAAAAAATTCATTTTTTATTTATTTATTTATTGAAAAAAAAGTACTATTAGAAAATAAAAATTATCAAATATATAATGAGAAAATATTGATATTCAATTCAAAATTAATTAGAAGTGACTCACTTCAAGTGAGCAAATTTCTTTTACAGCAAATTTTAGAAAAACTTTCTTCCTTTCAAAAAACTACCATTAAAAATTGAACGAAAAATTCAGGAAAAAAATAATATCTGGAAAAATAGAACGAAAAAATACATTATATATGTAACATACTGTCTGTCCTGAACTAAATTTGACAAACGCGCACTCGGACCAAAAAATGCCGCCCCCCAAAATGTGCCGCCCCCTATTAGCTACGCCCCTGGCTAGGACATCAGCTTTTTGAGATATGCATAAGGAAGAATTTCACTACTAACACTATTTTATGACTTATGTTATATGAACTATATAAAGCTTTAACAACAATATTTGGTATTCAAATGTTTAATGTGAAACATTTGTCATGATCAGACAACAGATGCATGAGAAAGACTGATAAAAGCAGTATAGAATATATTGAATGCATTTAACTTACATAGTAGGTACATTCCAAATGTTCAGAAATGTTTCAGACACTTGTTCTTGCATATATGTGAGGTATCAGTCTCCCTTTGGAGGAACCAACAGTAATCACCCATAATGTTGGGATTGGATTTGCCCTGATATCTACTTTGCCTTGATGGAACCTTTCACTGTGCTCATCACTGACAACCCCTAAATTGGTTGGAAAAAAATCAAGATGCGAATGCAGAAAATGCATCTTTAGAGGCATCCTGGCCCCCATTCACTGATATGCCATTAGCATGTTTTCCACATACTCCGCATAGTGCTCAGCTCTATATTTGCCAAGAAAGTTCTGTACAACTAAAATATAAATGCTCCCCATGCTGCAGACTACAGTGGGTTCAGCTTATTTTTTGAACCTGTCGTCACTCATGAGTTCTCGAATTTCAGGCCCCACAAAAATACCTCCTTTAAGTTTAGCTTCACTTTCGTCAGCACTAAACTTCTCTCTTAGGTACTTGAAGCCATCACCATACTTATCCATGGCTTTGACAAAGTTTTTCATAAGGCTGAATTTGATATGAAGTGGCAGAAGGTAGACATTCTGAGGGTCTATCAATGACATATGTTGCACATTGTACTTGCCAACTATAGGTTCCTGTTGTATAGGCCAATCTTTTTGAGTGTAATGGTTGGCATCATCACAGCTGTTCCAAAGACACAAGAAACACATGTTTTGTGTACCATAGCCTCAATCCGAGGAGGAGATAAATAACTTTGAGATCACCACAAATTTTCCATTTATGACTCATATGTCTCTTTCAAGCCAACTGCATGAGCTATAGGAACGGAAGGTTTTTGGTTACCATGATGTAACAGCACAGCTTTAAGGCTTAGTTTGCTACAGTCTATGAATAACCTCCATTCATCAGTCACATGCCATAACTAAAAACCGTGATGTCCTAGAGCAAAACTGTTTTCAGATTTGAAATCAACATGCGGAATACTACAAAGTAAGCATGATAGTGTTCCGTTTGCAAATCATTGTTGTCCAGTGTGATTGCCATGTAATGTTTTTGCTTTGTTTTTTTAATATCTATACCTCTCAGACAAAATCTGGCTTCATTTTTACTAAGAAATGATCTGTTGAAATTTTATCACTGGTTGAATTGTATCACTTGGAGATTGGTTATAGACATTACACAACTCCACATAGTTAACAAATATTTTTTATTTGTAGGAAATCAATGTGTAAAATAATAATAAAACACACTTTAAGAACAATCAAAATGAAATATAACTTTTTTCATTGCATAGCATATTCGGTAAGAAAAATCAAACATTTTAAAGGTCCACTCAAAAAAGTTACAAAAAAACCTCTTCTAAAACAAGATGTTTCTTTTAGGGTAAACTATGAAAAAAACATCAAATATGTGTTGTTTTTATTAGTTTGTCAGTGAATGAAATTATGTGTGCAAAGATGCAGTAACTTGTTACATACACTACAGATTCATTGATGTAGAAATGACTGATTATGAGAAGATAGATTTTAGAATTCAACTCATACTCTATTCTAATAGCAAATGTGAATGTATTGAAAACAGTAAAATATTTGAATTTCTCCTTAATGTTATGTAAGAAATAGAGAATCGCTCAGTATACCAGAAAAGTGTTGAAAGAACTCTCAATTTACCTAATCTGTTCAACACTTAAACTCAAGCAAGAGAGCATATTTAATGGAAGAGCTGATGTCTAGATGTGAAAAAATGCATTTTTATTATTTTTTGTAAAATATGCTAATATTTCTTAATCAACTTGAACAAGGTAAGTTAAGGGCACCTTGATAACATTTGGTACTGTATCATTGTGTATATGACTTCTAAATAAGCACTCAATGTTCATATAATATGCATTTTTTACCATTCTATATGCTCTATAAATATTCTCAGGCCTAAAAAAAAATTGTTTTCCTTTTTCTCTCATTCTATTCTAGTGCCTGCCTTAAAGTTTAAAAAAATTTAATAAACACTGTACCAATGATAAATAAGAAAATATGTATACATATAAAAAAAAATTACTCCTACCATATATTTTTAGATGAAAAGGGAAATATTCAATTTATTTTTATTCTTGGTCTTAATGAAAGATACTTATGTTAACGAGTAATTCATTATTAATGTCACCTTGAATTCCTACATAATTGCTTAAAGTACACTGATTTAGAATTGGATTTTGTAAACAGTTTCAGCATTTTCTTTTTACCTTGTAAGTGTTTTGTTTCAAAAATGAAATGGCCACATTAATTTAAGAAAATTTGCTCCAGGATTATACATATGATATTGGATTCTCTGGCCAGACATAAATACTTAAATGTTTTCTCATGTAGTTCACATATGCATCAGCAAAACTAACATCAGAATTTTTATCACTTTGATTTTCTGGACTTTTAAACTTAACTCGCAGTCTGCAGCTTATTATTATTTTATTAGCTAATCTTTTTTGCAATTATTTTTTATCTTTATTTTGTCTGTTTGATTTTGAAGTTTCTCATTGATCTCTTCAATCTTTCTATTGTTTAATATATTGTCTGCATCTTCCTGTTTTTCAGGCAATTGTTAGTGTTCTGGTGAAATTCTTGTTTTATAAAAAAAAGAATTTCATACTAAAGATCTGTTTAATGACTTTGTGTGTAGTGTCTTTAACCTTCCTTTATTCATTGTTTGAACCTTTATTTTTTTAATATGGGAACATTAGTGATGATTTAGTTTCTATATATTTTGAGTATGTTATCTGAAAAAAAAGTTAATATATAATCTAAGATGCAGATTGTAATTACACCTATTGGTTTAACATTCAGAGCAGATTGTGTATAATTCTTATTTTAGTTAAATGTACTAAAGTATATGCTGTAAATTATGTAGAAGTCTAAGCGTTCACAAATATTGTGTATTCCAAATCAAATATTCATAATGATGCTGTATATTTTAATTTCCAATTTAAAGACACTGCTTAAAGGAGATTATATGGGTTACAGACACTACTACTAATATTGTTAGTTGGGCATTACTTGTGTTCTGTGCAAAATGATGCAGTATGTATGAAAATAATGAAATCATGGATGATGCATTTATACTTTTCATTGTATCGTCTGTAAATTCCATATTGTTGTTCAACACCAGAAATGTTGAGAAATTATACAGCATTTAAGCTATTATACATTCACACCATATTTTAGCTGTACATTATAAATGCCCTATTTTACATGTCACAGACACTACATTTTATAATATTTTGTCTTAGAAATACTTAAAAAATTAAATATATTTTAATACCAGATAATAATTATAAGTTCAGTACATAAACTTTTTACATATAGTTATTTGGACACTACAGAAATATTGTGACACGAAAAAGTGACTTCTGTAGCCATTAGGGAAATCTCTATCATGGAGATTGCAGTGAATTCCACTTAACGCTTCAAAAACTAACACAATTCACAACAAAAATTTTTTTTTTAAATTTAGAATATTGGTATTCCTCATCCTTTTCTGGCAGCAAACAATTAAAGGTAACAAAATCATTGCATGACAAAGATTACCTTTTATTAAAACTGGCATAGGTTTGCAACAAATCAACCCTGTGACACAAATCCAGTATCATAGTAATCTGCATATAATCAGCAACAAACCTATCAATTTAATATTTCAAACTATATTACTTTTGCTGAAGTATTTCACATCTCTCTCTCTCTCTCTCTCTCTCTCTCTCTCTCTTTCTCACTCACAGACACAGACAGACAGAGGGTTTTTTAAAGTGCAACAGCAAAACCTTAAGAATATACTTTTTTTTTACCAAAAATTTCATGATAGTTTTGAAACTAAAAGGCATAACAACTTTGAAATTTTCAGGAAGCTAGAAAGCATCATAAAGAGCATGTTGAAAGTATTTTCCTGCCCATGACTTGTAATATCTTATAGAAATTAATGCATAACATTACAAATTAAAAAGTGTCTTGCAGTTGTGAAACAGCCATAGTTGTGCATTAATATGCTAAGAAACTAATCTGCATGGACAGAAACAGAATCTACAAAGCATACAAGATATATCTACCTTGATGACATTCTGAATTTTATTTTAAGAAAAGGTCTAACTGCACTTATAAGGTATAAATATGTTATAAACAAGCAAACCAAACACTTTTACATATTATATGCTTCAGTATTTTACCTATACACAAATACATTTTCATTACTGCATTATTATGGCTTTAGGATAACATTTTCAACTTTTAATTTGTTACATTAGCAGCTTTATTTCTAGCTTAAGTTGCTTTCTTTTAGGACTTTAAACTAAATTGCATCATATGGATACTGAATGCTTAGTTATATATATACAGACAACATGCACATTTCTGATATTGCAAAACATCTTAAAGAGATTGGATATTATTCTGTAAATTTTCATATTTAATTAAACTATTATAAGGTAGAGATACATTTGTATTCTTGTTGCTACAGATGCTTTTTACACAGTTATCATATTTACATACTGTTAACAATCTAGTTTGTCATAATGCCACTGGTTTGAGGTGTGTGTCTTTTATATGAGCTAGAAATGGGGTGGAATCTTTCAAAATGGATGGCAGACACTGATAATCTGTTTGTATTGGTCATTTTCCTATTTTCAATTAGTCTTAGGTAATCAATATTTTTATCTTTGGATTAGCTTTTAAAACAAGTGTTCTATGGACTGACAATAATGACTACTAATTTGTTTAAATGATCTAATTTTCTGTCTGTAATCTTGTGTCTAGATCAATCAGCTGTTCAGGTGGGTCTACTCATATGCCTATTAGTCTATGGTCTAGCAAAATTAATATTATTCAGATTTACTTGAACACTTTGTTAAATGCCATTTGTGTTTTCCATAGTCTTGTCCCATGCTTTCCATGTTACAGGGCTTATGGATCCATATCTCAGTTACAAAATGAAGGATCATGTACTTACATATTGGGTGGATTGCATGGCCATTTTTTATCACAGGTGTTCCTCACTGAAGAAGAAACCAGGGTGGGGTGGTTGTATGTCAAACCGATCTAGGCTCTCAAATATAGCAATCAGTTCAGTAATCTAACCTCTGAGCCACTGCACAACCAAGTTTTCCATAGATACAGCAATTATTCAAAATCTCAGTGAAAGATATTTTGGTTTACTAGCAGACATTTGATTGTAGCATTTAAAGTGTTTACTAAATTTTAAGAATGAAAATTGACAATGCAAATTTATAATTAGATTTAGATCTTTTTTTTTTATTAGTGAAATTAACACAGCTGATGGATGGAATGACAGCGCTTGGTTCTGTTAATGCACCTAAGAATGCATCTGATAAGAGTTTGGATCATTACATACCAGTTTTTCTTCTCAATAATTTTCAAACATTATTAGTAAGAAATTTCTTACAATAAAAAGATCTATTGTCTTTTGCATCTTCCTCACCTAATAATCAGTATTGCTTGTCTTTGCCCACTCTTTTTTTCCCCAACCTAAACCCTGACCACCACTATCCTTTTTTATTTATATTTGTACATGAAGCAGAAATACACTCTTACTAACATGTGTTTTTTATCTTCTGAAGGAAAATTTGTGTAAGTTATGGACTTCCTCTTACAAATATTTTATGGTGATCTGGTTCTTGTAAGGCCTGTACAGATCTTCATTTTTCTGCAGGTAAAGAGTTGAAATAGTTAAGTTGGAAAGATTGAATGCTGGCATGTGCTTTCTCTGATTGTTGGGGCAGTTAAAACTATAGCTGATATATTTTTTTGTTTCGCTTTAAAATAAGTTTGCAGGTATTTGCCAATAGATTGAATAATGACTACCAGAGCAAGGCTCTTGTCTATTGTGAAGAATGAAGATGTGGATGCTCTTAACCAGTTTATGAAGCAGTCGGTGAGTTATGGCTTTTATTGTCAGTATTTTTGGGATGGGTTTCATTATTCTTTAAGTTCCTGAAAAGGATATTTTATAAGAAATTGTTTATTAGATAGTATCATATATTATTACAAAGAGACAACAGAACAAAACAGAAATGTAAATTTTAAAAAAATGAAAAAAGAGATTATTTTGGAATAAAATCTTTTATGAAGTTGGCGGACCAGTTTCTGAAGGCTTGGCATTTCAGTTTTAATGTATGTGCTTGCAAATGGGATATCCGTGTAATCTTTTTTGCTGTGAGCTTTTTTGAACATGATATCATACCATTTCTTTTTTAAGCAAACCAGTGGTCGGTCCAATGGTGGCTTTAAAGTTTGCAGTATCTAGATAGTTGAAAACAACATATCTTTGGCTTTCAGAATGTCACTGCTGTGTACTGAATGGAAACAAGCAGCAATTGAAACCATTGGAACAAAGTATCGTCACCATCATTTGCTGCAATGTTTGTTGTTTTTTTCTTTCGATTCATGCTGGTTGTAGATTGTACCTTCAAAGGTTGTTAATTTTTAAAAACTTACTCGTGGCTGATGGACTTGGAAACTTTGCAACCTTGACAAATCACACTATTGGAGGTCCTTCACAAAACTCTAATGCCATGTGCATGTGTGAATATAAGCTAAGGCTGATCTAATGTGTAGGGAAGTCTTGATGTTTGGCCCAAGACATCAAAATCAAAGATGACTATCAGGGAGAAGTCCAGTTATTGTTATATCTGATGTAGAAGCAGCTCATTTAATGTGACAGTGAATGGATTTGTCTTTGTAAATGGCCATGATAGGCATCATAAAGATGGATTTTGGTTTTTGCTGAGGTGATGGTAAGTGAAATCATTGTGTGTGCAATTAAAAAAGACTACATAGTTGTGTTGTATCAGTCTCAACAATGGAGATGATTTCTACATTGGAGATAATCTTGGTGAGGAAGCATAGTGCTGCAGAGCATTGTCTAAGAAGAGCAAGAAGAAGCTATGCCAGATCTGACGGGATCATCCCTAGAGTGGTTTCTGAAAAATTGAGAGATTAAAATGGTCATCTTGTAAACAGTGATAATACATGGATCCAAATGCATATAGAAATTAAGCCTTGTTCAGACAACTTAAAATAATTTATTTCACAAATTTTACTTTTCATGCAATCCTTTTTTTTTTAGTTTTTATAAATTTTATATTACTGTAACATCGTTTTTTTTATTATTTTAATGTAAAACAAAACAAAACCACAATATTTTAGTTTACTTATGAATTGATTTTTTTTTTTTAATTTGCATTTTTAATAGAATAAAGGAAAAAGAATTGACTGGGAAGAGCTGTTGAATGGCTATAGTAAAAAGGAGTTGGAATGTTTGTGGAGAAATTTATACAAGATGGTTACAACATTATTACTAGATCTGGAATCAACTGAAGATAATTCATCCATAAAGGTTGGTTGGTGTAATGATGAACAAAATTGATTGCATTATTATTGACTTTTTCACTCATTTAAAGAAAAAAATTAATAATCAAAGCATATAAGTTAAGGGTCAGTAATTACTCTGATTAGTTTTATTATATTTAGAATTTTTTCAAAATGAACAATAGGTTACCTTTCTCAAACTCTTCCAATCAATTATAAAGAGTATTTTCTTTTTCTTTTCTTTTTTACTTTAGCTCTTTAATTACCAAAATAAAATCATTAAAATTTTGGAAGAGCATATATAGAATTACCCACTCACCTGAGGTAAAATAGAATTCCATTGGGGCAAATTCAACACAAAAGTTTTTCCACAAAAGCACTGTCATCTGTTAATACAACTGGCTCCAATCTTGTAGTTGTGGTGAGAAATACATTGCCGTACAGTGACCCGAAAGCTCATCAGCTACAAAAAGATGTTGTTAACAGATCTTGCAGTCTTGTTAAGTGGACAGACTGCTCTGTAATACTGTAATAGGTTGTGTGACTACAAAAGATAAGATACCCATGTGGCTTGAGCCACTGTGGAAAATGCTGGCTGTAAGTAAAATCGACTCTACTATTTGCACACCAAAAACAATCATTAGAATGTAACTCTGATGATGGCTTCAGGTAATAATTACTGAAACGAGTATTTTAGCTGGTTAGATTACTAAGCCTGAAAAGTATGCTTTTTTTTTTTTTTTTGGCATATCACTGTCCCCTCAGTATTTTGAGAACTTTATTTTTGCTTCATACTGGTAACTCTGTGATCAAAACAAATTGTTTAAAAGCATGATTATGTTTGTAGAAGCCAAGAACTGGTAGTGTGTCTAAATTTTCCACTTGCAAAATGAAGATTTCAGCTTTTGATGGTTTGCCACTTCAGATATACACTGTTAATTATACTCCAATTAGTGCTTTCCCATTTCTTATATGGCGGGCTCCTGGAAATGGCTCAGGATTTATGGGTGTTTTTGTGGCAGGGCTACACCCACTTTATATGAAAGGATGTATGTAGAGAACTGCTCAATATTTTGAACTAAAGATTTCTGTGAGTGCTCCAGATGGGGCTGACTACACACCAAAGTAAAATAGAATCTGCAATGATTTTGCTGGAGCCACTGATTGAGTTGACATGGATTGAGTCTCCCCTTCTTATTTTCACTCAACATGCTTGTACATAACTCCTAACAAAACACATTAAACCTCTAAAGAGCACGTGTAATATGTAATACTTTTACATTTTTATTACATGCAAGCGATGAGTTAGCAATACAAAAGGGACCCCAATGGACTGGGACCCCCTTTCTCTTTCTTTTTCTGTTAGTTCTACATCAGCTTCAAATTGACTAAATCAACAAATGATGCATCATCTTTTAGGAGATTTTTTGTAACATTATGGGATGCTGCCAGAATGAGATTTTTTTTAGGCATATTGAAGAAATTCATACTGCAAAGTTTTGGATTTAAAAAAAACAAACTTTGATTTCAAAATAAAATATATTTAATCCCATTGACAAAAGTGTGCCATTTGATAATCTTTTATGGGTGCAAGCATATCCAATGTAATTTTTTTTATTACTTTGTTGCAGTCTAAGCCATTTTAAAACTTTGTGAACTCACCCTTTAGGTGAAATTTTTTTTAAAAAGTTCATTTTAACTCTGCAAATCTAGGCACACATTACTTTGCTCACGTCACAAAACATGGAATCTTTAAGACTAAAATTATATCTTTTTTGTTTTTTTTTAGGAAATGGAAAAATCTTTTGATAAGTTGCATTGTATTTGCACATTAGCCATAGGAACTGTTGAACAAGACAATACAGAGGTTCCATCAGCATTGTTTGAGGTAGCAGTATTTTTGCATGGTAAGACTAAAATTTGACTTTTTCTGGTGGGAGGATATGCAAACAGGTTAGCTTGATAAAGTACGCAGTTTAAATTTTTTGTTTTGAACATCTCTTAACAGCCAAATAGCAATAAAAAAAAGTTTAATTAGATAGTTTTTGTTTCTTTAGCTTCAGATTTTTATTAAGAAAAAAATTTAAAGGTTCCTTAATATATAAATAATAGTGAAATTTAAGTAAAAAAGAAAAGTAATTAAATTTTGAAAGCACTACATTGCCAGGAACAAGTGATGGTGTGGATGTGTTAGGATCATTATGAACAGTATAAATACAGAAGAGTTTTCTAAAAACATGTGGCAGGGATAATGATGAAGCTGAAAACATGAAACATTTAAGGTGCACATGTGTTATTATCATTGGAAATGTTTGTTTCACTTTTATTTAAAAAAACTTGTATCACTTTAGGATGGAAAAAGTATAACAAATTTTCAAAAAGTTTTCAGTTATCCTGATTTTTCAATTGGTTATGGTCAGTTTTGGTGAGCTGATTACTAACGTAGCACTGGTTTTTCTAAAGTGTCAGTTTTTCACTCAGAATGTTACTTTAAACATTTAACACATCATTACTGATAATATGGGTACTACGAACTAACTTTTCCCAAACCAAAAAGAAACAATCATTTTAACTCGTGAAAGAAGTTTATTTATTACATTTATTTAATTCTTAAGTACAGTAAAAAAATCTAAATTGCAGTTGCAAAAATCAAAAATCAAGCTTTCCTTCTATGCATTAAAGTATTATCATGAATTGGATCCCAAATATAGCCACCCATCATTCCTAGATGAGAATGAAGGATGTGAAGCTTGAGAGAGATTCTGCATCCAAGCTTTTCATACTCATTAATTAAATCCTCAATCAATTTTATATAGTTTTCACTTCTGTTTCCCAGGAAATTTTTGACAACTAAACAAAATGCCTTCTTCCATGCTCTTTTTTTTCTTGTTCTGACATCTTCTAATTCTTCTGATTTGGTCATTTGACAAACTTGCACCCCAACAAAAAATCCTACCCGTTACTTTTGCTTCTGAAAGATTTGGAAACAATTCACGAATGTGTTGGAATGCTTCATTTTCTGTGTTAAGAGCTTTAGTGAGGAATTTTTTCTGATTTCACCAAGGGCTGATCTCTGGCTGGCCACACTTTTCTTCTGTAATGCTGTGATGTGGCACAACTATCCCAAAGACAGAGAAAGCATGAGTATTTTGTGAATCCTCTTTGCAGTCCTTTCAAAAAATCAATCATAAAATCTCCACAAACATCCCAGTTATATTTTTTGTAGTCAATTGCATCCAGCAGAAACTTAATATTTTCATAATCCTCCTCCATATGTACAGAATGGCCAATGGGTATTGATGGATGTTTGTTTCCATTGTGAAGGACTGTTTTGAGACTTCTCGCTGAACTGTCAACAAAAAGACGCCAATCAGTAGGATTGTGCACCATACCCATTTTGTAAAACAAGCTATTAATGTCACTGCAGAAGCACAATTTGCCATTCACTGAGAAGTATCTTGAGAATTTTTCATGCCTCTTTCTAGAATATGTAGATTCACAACTGCTATCCAAGAGATTCCATTCTTTCAGCCTTGATATAAGAAGTTCAGCATTAGATTTTGTTAAATCTAAATTTCGTACTAAATCATCCAGTTCTTGCTGATTTGGAAAATGAGGCTTTGAATTTAAGCCAGAATCATAGTTTTCATCTACATGTGAATTTTCACTTTCTGATGATGAATCTGTTTTTTTTTTTGGAATTGGATTGTGGCTGTGGCACTGGAAGGTCATCACTGTGTGGAACTGGTGCAGTGGATAATGAAATATTTGGATACACAATATCATGTCGGTTTTTGGTGTTCCTGAATCTTGACACATCTACTAGACAAAAGTAACAGTCATCTATGTGATTCTTAGGCTCTCACCAAATAAGAGGGATTGCAAATGGCGTTGCTTTACGATCTCCTCTTAGCCATCCTTCTAGTGCTGATCTACATGTTCCACAAGCCACATGAGGTGCCCATGCTTTATCTTGATCACCAATCTTCATTCCAAAGTATGATTCATAGGCCAGTGAAAATCTATTGTTCGGTGTCATCACGTCTTCTTTGGGCCAATATAGAATCCACAAACTTAACAAAATGAGTCTGCAGTGAGCTTCATTTTTGATTTGCAGCCATTCTTATCTAATAACAGAATTTTAAAAAATTGCTTGTTAAATGCTTTTATTTCATATTGGGCTAAGTGTGCACAAGGGTTTATATCCCTTGATTTATGGATGAAAGTTCTAGAAAGTGCTAGAATGTTCTACTGAGTTCTAGAATGTTCTGGAAAATTTTTTTTTGTCCACAAAGTGGGAAATGCTTTTGTTTCAAAGATAGAATCAGGATTGTTTCATGCATTTGGTAATATTGTATATTGTGCATATTAGTCTTTTTTTATGTAGAAAGAAAGCTCTTGAATTTACATATGGACATAGTTTCTCTTTTACATCAAATAAAGGCGTTCTATAAATATGAGAAGACTTTATTTATTACCAGCAGCTTGAACTTTGTTGTTTCCATAATATTTATAACTTTTTTAGAACCATTTGTTTTCTCTCCTGATAAGAAGTGAAAAAATAATTTATTGCACTAAATTATCTCAGATATTTAAAAATACAAATTTTTTTTTTAGAGAATGAATTCCAAGTAATAGATTGATCATAATAAAGTGTGACACCTGCATGTGT
Source organism: Nautilus pompilius (assembly GCA_018389105.1). NCBI lineage: Eukaryota > Metazoa > Mollusca > Cephalopoda > Nautilida > Nautilidae > Nautilus > Nautilus pompilius. The sequence continues at coordinate 1,335,866 of JACATO010000128.1, read as the reverse complement.
TATATCTGTAATAGCTACAATTCTGATATTCTGTATCACGTTTTTTTAGTTCAGGAAATTGAGATTTAAATTAGCTGATCGTGTTTTTAAATACATCCCCACCAAGAGATCCTGTAACTGCAGTGGTGTCTATGGTAAAGGAATCAGAAAAATAATAATAGACTTGCTTTCAATTTCTTTCCAGATTTGCTGCAATCACTTCCAGACTTTGCTGACAAGTTGAAAAACCAGCTTTGTAAACTTTTTGAGATTTTCTGGCTGAAGCAGAAGCAAAGAAGAGAAGAACTGGTCGGTAACACTTTGTTTTACCTGTTTCAGCGCACCTTGGTACCAAGAAGTTCAGTGAGTAGCTTGTACATTGGGGAGGGTGTCTCTCAGAATAATGTAGATCATCTGCCCAGCCTAGCTTGCTTAGCAGAGGAAACTTCAGGATTAAGAAATTCAAGTGTCAGACACTTTGATGAGCTGCTGCTCAAATCTTGTCAGTTGTACAAAGATTCATTCCCCTAAAGATTTTATACGGATTATCCAGTCTATCGTTTTTGCTTACAATCTTCTTTGCAACAGCTGGACTTTAAAGAACACCACCTAAATGCCAAGTGAAATTAAAGGCATGCTACTATTTCAACAAATTAGCATGCATATAGGGTAATATAATATACAGCAAAACCAAACACACAAGAGTTAATTAAAATGATTTCACAGAGAAGAAATAGCACAGCAGTTTTCCAAAGATTTTGAATTCTGAATGCTTTTATCACAATGACAAATGATCTGTCACTCCAGTGCTGGTCCAGGGTTGCTATGGTAAACCAAAATCACAACATCCTGTGAAGTGGTTTAGATTGACAGGAAATTAATGTGAATGCAATTGTAAGCATACAATTTTTTCTCCACTGCATTGTAAACAAAACTGAGACTAGGTGGTCATGACATCAGAACTAAATTACCTTAGGCAAAATTTAAATGTAGGCTTTGGAGATCAGTATAAGTACAGACTATCTAAAAACATGTCTCCCACACTTTAATACAATTGATGGATGCACTGTGACAAGCTGGTCACATTAAACTGCTTCAAAAGCAGAATGAGGCATAACTATGCATGTGTAAAGGATCAAAGGTAATTTAAATGGATTCCAAGGTGGTGGTGGTGTGAAAATGTTCTAATAAACAAAGATGGATGTTCAAAAATTCTGTAAGCAGAGGAAAAAGTATTAATGGTAAAGGAAATACTTTAATTAATTAACTATTTAATCAAAGGAAATTTATTTTCTATCACAAATATAAGTATTCACATCTTTAATTTAGTAAAATTTTAAGAATAATACAGTATAATTCCTTTAATCTGGCAGATACCAGACCACATACATGCTGGATTAGGTAATGTGCCAGTTTATATTCACATAGTTAAATAGTAGGCATAATTTACCTATCATGCAGGAAAGCACAATAACAATAACTTGCCTCTAATAGTAAAACAATAAACAATAGTGTAATAAAAACCCATCTAAATTAAATGAAGAACAAACAGTATTGTGTGTAGCAGACACTGGCTTTCCTTACATACAGTAGCAGTAAGATTGAATACACTATAGCTGTACCATAGTGCTAACTTTAACAAAACTCTGTTCCTTTTCATTCTACAGCTAGTTGAAGGGCTATTCTTTGATGCAAAATAATCCAAAGAAATGAATGTTTATTGGAAAAATGATTAATGTAAAATGATTTCACACAGCATTATATATCCAAACACAAGCACCAGTGAGCATGGGAAGGTGACTGGGTCACAGTGCTGCATAACAGTGATAAATTACACTAGTTTGGCTTGTTGTCTGTATATTGAATGTGCCAGATCACAGGTTATCAGAACACTGACTTTAGTACTAGTTTGTAATATTTACAAGCATACTCTTTGATTTACATCAGCAATTGTAATTTATTTAATTTATATTAAACATTACAATAACCTATATTTAAATAGAGCAGGAAAATGTGAATAAATATAGGCAATGACAATATATTGGCCAATATGTTAGGAGAAGAGATTGCTTTCCTTGGTGTAATCTATGTGAATAACATTGAATGGCTCAATGAAAGTAGGTACAATTCACTAGTGTTTAACTACACAATTCCCTAGTACCAAGATAATCCTGTTTCTTCTTGTTTTAGCCATCTTCTTTAAGTTATTTGAACCAGGCTTTATTTTGATGCTTAAAGCATTTGTTTTGACTGAAATTTTGCAGCTGCTGCTTTCAAAATTTGTACATTTGTTATAATGAAGGCTGATCACAGACAATGTAAAGGCTTCACAAAATTAGTGGTTACTATTGTTTTTCTAATGCATGAAGACAGACAATTTTTCCAGCTTTTGTATTTGTTGAACACTGAATTAAGATCTAAATGCTTTATTATTATTATTATTGCATTTCATACATTAAGGTTAGTGAAAACTTGAATTAAAATCTATGAGTTCATCTCATTTTTAAAATGTATTGTTACTGGATCTGCTTTGGAAAGAAAATGATTATGGAATACAATGGAAATATCTTTAGTTTTATGACATTTGAAATGTGTGCTTAAACATTTTTGTTTGGTGAGTTTGATTTGATCTTATATACACAGAGGTTTACTTGGTTCAACTACACTGATTTTCTCTAATTATTGTTTTATACTAGTTTGGTGCTAGCAGTTAGATTTTCTCATCTTTGGAAGTTGTGTTCTCTCTGACCTTTTTGTTGTTAGATTTCTGACTTAAAGAGACTATGGAAAATGCATAAGGCTATGGAGTTATTGAAACTAGATGAAGAAAACTCTGATGCCTTGAAAAATGTACTGAACCAGTGCTTTGTCTGTGTACATTATCTAAAGCATGATGAGGTGAGATTTATAATTGTTTGTTTTCTTTATCATTGCATAACCAAGTAAATGTCTGTAAATTTTGTATTTATTCTTTTAATTAACAAATATTAGAGACTAAAGCAAATCAGATTAAACAACTGTTCACTTTGGTGAAAAAATTAATGCTTTTATTTGTTCTTTCTGTTTTTGTGCTTTTGTGTGTCTTTGTAATTAAATCTTAGTCAAGCTATCATTTAAGTACTTAGTCTCTTCTACTTTCAATTTTTTTTCTTTTCTATCTACAATGCATTAATCATCATCAAAAATGGAAGATCAGCATACTCATTTACACATTTTGGAATTTGCTTAGATTTAAAGCTAGACTGTTGGGACATTAGAAAGTGCTCAGTTAATCATTGGTTTACTTTTAGGCAAATTTTGTTTCATCGAAAAAAGGCCATAATCATTGCATTTTTTAGATGAGTTGGTTTAGACATCAGATTTGTAGAAGAGCTTACTATTAATATAAATTTAAAAGCTTTGTTGTTTTAATCTGATTTTGTTTATTGGATCACCACTACTTATTTATTTCACTTATTTCTAATTTGGTGGTTTTTATAATTCCTTTTGTTTTAGTTTGCATCACTATTTATGATTAGTTATTAACAACTTTAATCTGAATTGGCACTGTAATGTGTTTATGTATAGCATGATGGTGTGTATGTGCTTTCTGGGTAATTACTTTTCAGAATTAATAATTAACTTTCTTGTTAACACATTTTGAATTTTACTTTTTCCTGGAAAAGTTTAAATTTCATTATATCACTCTCCCTAAATATAGATTTTATTCAAATCCTTTAAATTATTGATGCTTTTCACCATTTTATTGTTGTTTACCATTTATATCATTCATTATTTACATATTTTTACACTGTTTTAGAATTATTTTAATGATTCATTTTTTTTTCTTTTTGCTGCTATCAGGGTATAAAAATTCTGAGCCAGTTATTGATGCTGAACGTGGGTTACTTGGAAACTGCCCATAAAGTTATGAAAAACCATATGCTATCCATTCCTAAGTGAGTAGCTGCAGACTCTTCCTCCTTTCTGACTCTAACAGTTTGTCTATTAATCTTCTGTAAATTAAGCACACAGTTTGTAAATTAAGAGTAAGAATTTCTTGGACCAAAGCAAAGTTAGAAATTTTTCTAATCTGAAAAAAAAGAGACATATTACAATATCTGGAAATTAAATGGTTACACTTGTTAATAAGAGTTTTTTAAGTTTAAGCTGTGTGGAAACTAACTGAATGAATGACAACAATGAGTGCTGTGTCCCTTGTTTTGATTTACTTTTTGTTTCTTTAAAAATGTATGACATGTAGAGTGGCTGAAGGCTCAAGTTCATTCCCTGTTGGGGACTAATTTCCCATATTACAGTTTCTTCTCACTATTCTGTAACAGTCTCTTAGCATGGTTTTTTTTTTAGGTACTCCATTTTCTCCCATAGCTGAAGAATGGAGTTCTATTAAGTAGTTTTCACTTCTTATTGAAGAAGGAAGAGCTAACCCCCACAAGACATGAGAGAGAGAACACTTGTTAATAATAACCATGGTGGTATGTACATAACTTCAGGCATGTCTATAGCTGCAGATGATGATGATCATAGAAGAAGTAGTTAGCCACTGTATGCACATTAGCTTAAACACCAAAAATATTTAAGTTTTGCTTGTATGGGAGTGGACTTTCTTTAACAGCACAATAAACATCCATGCAAGACACATGATCACTTTGTCAGTTTCTGCTTTCGTAATACTGTTTTAACAAATACTTATATGAGTTTGAGTGTGATAACAGGGAGAGACTAGTTTCATGTTTCTCAGATCTATTTTATTGAAATCTTATTAGCTCTTCTTTTTTATATGACACTATAAGAGGTCAGTTTAACAGAACAAAGGTAGCTGCCCTGGAACTAATCCGAAGTCGTTCACAATATAAGCAATTTTGTAAATTTTTCTTCATGAATTAAGAATATTTTTCTTTTTGTTTGTTTGTTTTTTTTTAGTAATAAAATGATTAGTTTGCTATCTCTAATGCATCCTTTCTTTTGCTTGCTTAAATAGTATTTTTAGATAGGTTTGGTAACATCACAGTGAAAGTTGTCTTTTAGTATATCAAATATATCACTGGACATGTATAGCAGTGCCTTGCACTTTTTTATTTAAATTCTTACTAGGTCATAAATGACAGTTGGTCTTGATGATGAAAATATTTATTTGAGTCCTAACAAAGCAAAACAACTATATTTCTGGAAATCTGGAAATATTCTTTAAAGAATTGGGTTTGGTATACAGATTTAAATTTAATGAGATTCAAAATTGATTGACCATTTAAGAAAAATAAAGGAATATATTTTTTATTCTGAAGCAGGCACTTTTTTACATGCACTTAAAAGATGCCCAAATTCATGTCTGCCATTTTTATTGTGTATTTATACTCATAAATGTATTAAATAGGCATGGATTTGAATAATAACATTGATTCCTTTAGTCAAACTCAGTCAAAATGCTATATTCAATCAATTTTTATTAATCAAAAATATCTGTAGTTATAGGTGTATGTGTGTGTATATATATATATACATATGTATAGAAATGAATTCCAAAAAAAAGTGTAGCTAATTAAAAACACTCATTTGTTTTATTAATACCTTGCTTTCTTAAATTAAATCATTTTTTTAAAAGCTGAATGTTGACACTAGAACTGAGTAGTACAAAATTAATTTTTACTAGGCCTGAACTTGTTGGTTCAGGACTGATTCCATGCAGAACCATTTTTTTTTTTTTTTAAGTTCAACAATGATTTGTAGTTTCTCAGCCAACAGCCTTTCATTCACAGCTCCTTACAAGAAAAAGTCTAGAGTTGGTAATTCACAAGGCTTTGGAGACCACTTGCTGAAACCTCAAATAGAGCTACTACCACTAGATTCTTACCAAAACCATAACTCCAGGGGGCAGTTCACTGATGTCTTTTGTACAATGTGCGGATTTTCATGTTTGTATACGATGCAGTTAAGTCTGTTGATGTGGCCATTTAGCTTCAACAAACTTTCATCCCTCCACAGTGTAGAGTCATCAGCTATTTTACCAAATCTCTCAGAATTCCACTTTACAATTGTAAGCATCTTCAAGGAGGTTGTGCAGCATTGTCAGATAAAGCAACTCTATCTTAAGATCATGCATGTTATGAAAGACATGCAATCACTGCCAGTTTTGTTCATAATGCACAGATTTTTATCTACCAAAAACAAGGAAAATCAGCAACACTTCCAGTTTCCTCAAAACACGTTTTTCAACTTTTAATAATTTTAAACACACTGCACTGGTTTCTCCAGAGTAAAGCATTTTATCATTTTTTTTTTTATTTTTTTTTACAGAAATCTCTTGTGTAGATATGGTGAGATCTATTTTTGTGCCTGGACTCACTCAACAGATAGTACCAGACAGGTGAGTTTGAAACTTCAAATGTTGCACAAACTAATAATAGAGATTAATACAGGTGAGCAGGCATGTTAGTCTGGTGGTTAGATTACTGGACTGCTGTGGCCAAGGCCTCAAGTTTGCTTCTTGTGGGAATGGCTTACTTTGGTGATTCTGCTAGTACCATGGTTCGTTCTTTTCCAGTCAGTTGCATGGGTTTTCTCCAAGTACTTCAATTTCCTCCCACCTAAAAATTAAGAGATTTATTAGGGAATTACCCAGCCAAAGTCAACAAGCCCCATCAATCTATTTGTAACTTTAGTTCTGGAATAGCATTTATTTTTGTTTTATTGTCTGAGGAAAATATAAAAAAAATTTTTTTAATTTATAGAACAAATTAAGAAGTAAAAAAGCACAAACAGTTCTCCACCACCATACTGTTAAATCTAGATCTCATCTCCAAAAGTGAGAGAGAGAGAGTGGATTCACCTGGATCAAAGTTCCAACATAAGCCAATTGTAGCACATTTGATCATGTTATGTACAGATTTTTTGACAGTTTTATGTTATATACAGAACTATGCACTAATTATTTGATTTATGTTTGAAATATGGGATATTTCTATGTAGAGTCCACAATTATGACTGCCATTGAATATTTGGGGTTTTTTTGTTGAAAATTTAAAGATGTTATGTATTGAGCATATGTCAATGTGACTCAATGTCTGGTTTGTTATTATCAAATGTTTTTGAGAGTGCTGTTTTAAATATGGCAGATAAACCAAATGGTATTGTTGTTTTTTTCTAAATGTTGAGTAAATGGAAATATAAAATGATTGCTTAAGAAAAAAAAAGAAGTCTCTTAGACAGTAAAAGGATGAGAGAGGTTGTGTAGCACTGTCAGAATCAGTTCCCGAATGACTGTATGCTTAGCAGGTCTGAACACTTCTAAACAGCTAAGGTTGACTTGCAGAAAGCTTCTATCGGTCACATTTTCTGATTAAATGATAGTTGTGTGTGTGTGAAACAAGCGAACATCAGTCAATCAGTTTAAGAACAAGCCAAGCCATTGACTGTTTACTAAAACCCAGCTACATTCAAACCTGAGCCATTACAACTGCAGCTTCAGTCACTTTGCTCTTGTTTCCTTGTTATTTATTTTAGTTTATAATCAGCAGCCTTTTTAAGGGGGTAGATAGAAGCATCAACATTATTGGCTTCATATCTTAAGAATTGAATGTTAATTTTCAGTTTGCTTTACCTATATATTTACCTGCTATGCAGTTAAGCCACATGTTTTGCAGAAACATCTTTATGCTTTTCTTCCAGAAAATTGAGAATTATTGTATTCAGGATTTGATGTATTTTGCATTACACGTTGAAACCAAATTGGCTGCAGTTCTGAGAAAGGTGAGCACCCTTTGTGTATCTCCATGCAACATTCTGTGCTTTATTGCACAGAAGCATTGAAATTTGCAAAACCCTAAGATAAAAATTTCTGAGTTTCCCCACATAGTAAATTAGAAATGTATAACTTTAATATTAATTCTTTGTGACAAAGCAAAAATGAATCTTTGAAAAATTGAAAATAACTGAGTTTAGTGTGATGAATTAAGGGAACTAATTAACTTCATCCTATATTTTGTATTGTCTTCCTTGCATTTTATAACTGAGCTGAGCTTGGTTAATGCTTGTGGCCAGTATCTATTCAGAACTGCTTGTTGTCTAAAAGCTCTGTGTATAGTTTTAAAAATTGGAAATCTAATAAATAAACTGAGATATTTTACCAACAAAGTACCAGGGTGGTGTGGATAGAAAACATAAAAGTGATGGATTAAAAAATATTTAAATAGAAAATCTTTATTGTCAATTTTCAGCTGTCTTTCATCTAAAGCTGTTGACAGTTAACTTTATCTATGAAAATTGCATTATCTCTGATTCTTCTATGATTTGAAAAATTAATTAGTATGCAGTTTTTCTGTTAATGAAGCACACAATATCATTTTTCAGCTTCTCCTGTTCTCAACTTTACCACATGATGCATTATTATTATTGTTGTTGTTTATCAGAGTGCTAAAATTTTATTGAAAAAGACTTGGTGTACTAGATGACTTCACATTATTAGTAAATCTATTGTAATGGAAGTTTATAAAAAGTTTGATAATAGGAAATGGAATGTATTTGACGCTCAGTCTTGAGCAGTTTGGTGCACCTGCTTCTCTAGTATGGCTTCTTCCTTCTCTTGTTTCATGTCCTTAGTTTTAATGCCATATGTTATTTCTAAAGTTAATTAAGATGGTTTGGCTTATGAGTTTTATGCATGAGGATGTGTTAGCATTTGGATTTTTTTCTTCAGTGTTTATGATTTTCTGTACTAATTCTTTCTTATTTTCTGCTGGTTTAGGTCCTGAGTTTCATTCATAAACAGAAAAAACAAAAGGCTGTAGATAAAATGTTATATGAGCTGTACACACCAATATTATGGAGATCTTTGAAGGTAAGTAGTGGTGTATACAGTCTAGTTTTGTAGATGCAGGAAGCCATCAAAGTTTATGCAAGTGAGAAATGGGCACGAATGTAATTCACTGTCACTCTTACTACACTTGCTGGTAATTTATGTCCAAAGAAAATAGTAACTGCAGGTAGCCAAGAAAATTTCTCTTTCCACATGTCCAAAATTATTTTGAAAACCACTATTAGGTCTCCTCTTAAACATGTAAAATTCAAACTTGAAAGATCTAATATTGTTAATTGTTTAGTGCATTTCCAATACTGAAAACTTAGAAACATTTTAGTAAATCTTCCCTCCAATAAATCAGTGTACTTTCCTTTCTCAAATAATGAAGCCAACAGTTCATATAACAGAAATAAAAACTTCTTGGTCAATTAATCCTAACATTCAGTTTCTTTGCTTGCGGCTGAAATGCATTGCTCTGTAGAATTTTGTTTGATAAGATCCTTTTCTGTAACTACATTTCCCAGTTTAGTAGTATCTATCCTTCTGCCATCATCTTTATATCTGATATATTTACTAAACATGTTTATCCAGCTGAGTTCAATCATTCAGCCTGTTTATTTTTTCTTTTTTAAATCAAAGATCAAACTGGTATTGTGATACATAGCTATCATAAAGGCCTTTTCATTGTTTTATTGCAGAATTCACTGCAACTGAGTTAGTACTTTTTGTCACAAGTAGAATGATGTGTTGTATATGTTTTCAGTATCTCCAAAATGCTGAAAACACACACACACACACCTTTTGCTTTAATTACATAATTATTCTTGCTATAACACAGCTTTTAGCAATAGCTTGGTCTTAGTATATTTTTTAAAACATCTATAAATAAAATGAAGTAAATTTGGAAAATTCCAGCTTCAGAGGAAATTCTTTTCATTATTTTTTTTTAAGGTTGCTACTTTTAGGTTTTCAGAAAGGAAAAAGATCACGAAATTTTGAGGGAATTCTATAAAATAGGGATATTCTTATATTTTACCTTTAAAGGGCCATGAAGTGTTTTGTGGGTAATTCAGGTTATTTCCCTTTCTAGAATTTTTACTACCACTTTCTTCCTTAGGTATCCAAAGACTCATAATTTTGTTGTTGTTGTTGTTGTTGTTGTTGTTGTGTTGTTGTTGTTGTTGTAAGACAGCAAAATGCAGGGGTTACATTACCAGATGTTGACTTCTCTATCTGGCTGGATAAACTTCCTGTTTGTCTAATTTTAGAGAGTCTGAATGACCCTGTTTGAAAGTTGAAAGGAACTTTTTAAATGAAATATATATTTTTATTAAGATATATTAATCTTTTTATTTAAATTTTCTTTTTTAAAATTTTAAATAGGTTGCCAATCATGTTGTGCGAGCCAATGCTGTTTGCCTGCTCACTGATGTCTTTCCTCTGCAAAATCCCAATGGTGATTTAGAGGAAACTGACCAAGTTTTGCAGAAACATTTTGATACATTTGAGGTTGTTATTAATGTCATTTTCTTTGTTAGGAATGGAAAGTTTTGTGGACTCTCTTGCTCGTTAATATAAGTTGTGGAAAATTGTCATGCATTATTTTACTTCCAGTAGTTCTAAAAGATTGAAATACAAAGAAAACAAACAGCTGTCATTTCGGTGTGTGGTAGTTTAGATATTTCGTAGTTGGAATAAACATCATTATTGTCAAAGTTAACTTTGAGTAAAAATCAGAAACAACTAGAAATAAGGAAAACAGGTGAATCTCACTAAGAAGTTTTACACACATGGTTGGTGAAAGCAGCAGTGCACATTTTCACTCAGAGAAGGATGTTATCTTATATTTCTGAATTATGGCTTGAAGCTGAACAATTTAACAACAAATAATGAAATGAGAAGATTCTTTTAAAAGTTGAAATGTTTTTTCTTACTAATTTGGAACTGCTAAGTTTAAATAGTTTTATCCTAATTAATTTTCAGAACCTTCTCATGGATCCCTGTCCTATCGTCCGTAGCAAAACTATCATAGGAATCTGTAAAATCCTGTCTTCTTTCTGGGAGATGATTCCAAAGGAGATGATACGAAACTACATCATGAAGTTGATCCAGGAACTGGCTTGGGATGCTTCTTCGTCAGAAGTGAGAGAGTCTGTTTTGAAGGTTTGTACACAGAATCAGGTTCAGAGAACTTCACCTACTGTGTAGTATTTAATTCATTCATCAAAGCTTTTTTTATTGATTCTACAGGAATTTGACTTATTTTAGATCTTGTTTTTTTCTTTTTAATTGCAGGGATTGACTTCATTGTTTGATAACCATTTCTGTCACCTAGTTCTTCGACCGGCTCTGCCTAAACTTCAGAATCTGTTTCATGACACATCAGAAAAAGTGCGAATTGCCATGGTTGACTTGCTGCTGAGGGTTAAGGGACTCCAGGCAATCAAGGTGAGTGAGATGCAGAGCTTTCTTTGAAGTTCTAAACGAGGATAATCTCTGACAACCATATTTCTGGAAAAGGTTCATGTATGCATACTTTTGTGCTGGATGCTAACTTGGGCAAGCCAAAAGGATGTGAGCAACTTGATCATTGCATACTGGTTTTGCTTCCATGAGTTTAGTAGTATATTCAGCTGCTTTAACTGTGTTATATTGTTATTTTAAAAACACTTTAATGAAGAGAGACGGGTTTGCATGCTTTTTTGTCATGGTATTTTTGATGGAGTTATAAAATTATTTCAAGAGAAAATGACAAATCCTGTTTGCAGTTTAAATTCTAGCAGGATTCAATATTACAAGTAAAGCTCATTGCACACACAACATGATCATCATTTCTGTTAACCTATAGTGCAATTTTTATATGACATTACCTTAAAAACTCTCACCAAACATTTCTTGTGCCATCCCAATTACAGTCCAGATATTGTTGGTTCTTTCTGCATCTCAGTGGCTAACAAGGGCTAGAACATACAAAGAACTGTGTTTATCCATAACCACAATAAGCTTATCAGCATTAATACTGACTTTGGCTGGCTGGCTGGCTTCTAGTTATTTCTGTATTTTCTCAAAGATTTTACAAGTAACAAAATATTCTGGCATCATGTGTTTGTGGGGAACCGTGATGTCATTTGATTGGATTTCTTTTGTGTGATATATGATTGAGAAGGGCAGTGGAAAGACTGCCTGAAAGTATATTTTGAAATTTCTTTATGTTCACATGATATGTGAACATAGCTGTTTCTGTAGCCTGCATTCTGTTGGTAACAACTTTACAAGTAAAATTACATTTTTGTTGCTTGTTTCTTTCTGTTCACCTTTACATTTTTAAAAAATCCAGCAGCTTTTAAAAAGAAAAAGATAGAAGTGCAGTTCTATATTTATTAGCTGGAATGCTGTTAACAATAGCAATTTAAAGATATAATTGTGATGTTATACTCTGTTCTCAAGGCTGTAGATTACCAGATGTTCTCAACTGTTATACTAACAACAGTTGGAGAGGGGGCTGCTTTGACATTTCTTAAGTGTAAAACTGATGGTTTTTTTCTTTTGCTTTTTGGCGCCACATTACCTAGAGAGGATTCTCCATCAATGCCATTGTCATGTGTTTCAGTATTGGAATATTGTTCCTGTGGAGCAAATCCTCACCAGACTGGAGGTGGAGACACAGCCTGTTTCACGCAGAATCATGCGGCTGATATTTCAGAACTTCCTCTCATCTGACAAACCCGCTGATGTGCAGCTCACCAGGGTCATCTTGCTGATTGAGACAAACAGGAGTGCGTCAAGGAAGTTCTTTCAGTATGCTGCACGTCACATGACTCTGACTAGAATCAGTAAGTGAAACATCTATTCAGTCTTTTTTCAAAGCCACAATTAAGTATTTAGAGGTGGGGGTATTTCAATTTAATTTTCCATTTGTCTTCCCCAGAAGTTTGTTTTTTTAATGGTTTCTTCACAAAAAATAGTTGGTTTTGAGCTGAGGTTTGGGCTATTCATGCATACACTCCATTACTTTTGTCAGCACTTTGAAAGAGGCAATAATTTAATCTCTCTTTTTTTTAATCTGTCATTCCAGATTCATTCATTACACTGGTTTGTTGCTGCATTCTGAAATGTGTTCGTAATGAGTACAAGAAAACTGAGGACGAGGAGGAAGAGAACAGCAGGATAGAGGACACAGAAAATAATGCTGAGGTAAATTGCACACTCCATTGCAGGCACAATAGTGAACTTCAGCTGGCAGCATAATTTTTTTACTCAGCTGTAAATCCTCATTTTGCAGACATAACAGTCTGGTGAATATTAATGAGTCGATGTAATGTTTTAACTTTTCCTAAATATGTTGTTTTACTGTAGCAGTGGCAAGAATAATCCAAAAATAAAGGATCTGAAAATCTCCATCAATACAACTTTGATGTTAGAACCATACACAGAGCAGCATGTGTACTTTCTACTTTAACCTTTAAGGTGGTGGAGTTCATGAACAAAAAGGCACTAGATTCATCAAAACTAAGTGTAGCTGAATCTACAAGTTCAGATGTTAGGATGGTCATTGAGAGTGGATAAACCACACTTTGCCTATAAGGCTATATG
>JACATO010000127.1:2205000-2395560 GCA_018389105.1 Nautilus pompilius | reverse complement strand
AATGAGAGATGCAGATGGAGAACGAATGAGATATCAGAGAACACAGCAGTGTCGCCATCCAGCCGTTATTCCGATGTTTGACTCGTGTAAGCTGCTCATCTCCAGACCGAACCGTGTCGAGTGAGTGATCAGTGGGACGGTTTTAACAGCTGTTCTCATGGAAGAGAATACTAACGTTTGAAATGGAGCCACACTTATTTCACCAACGGAAGACACCGTAAAGTAGCGGCTACATATCGACGATTCGAATATTTTAATGATTATGCGTTGAAATATTTTCATTAAGGTAAAACAACAGCACAAATTTCCTAGATGAGTTATATGGTAATCCAGGTAATTAATAAGAAACAACTGATTGTAAGAACACTTCCGGAAAGAGAGCTTTATCCACAGGGAGTCCCCGACCGCGATGAAGCGCGAAACACTTCGTAAAGTGAGAGAATTTCAAAAGCCCTGATCCTCAGATGGAGAAATCAACGAGTTGTTTTTTTTTTTTGTCCAACTCCAGTCTTTTTCAATCAAAGGATTGATTACTTGAAGTTCGAATTAATTCTTCAGTTAAAAGAACTGTCGAAAAATAAGGAGAAACAATATTAAGTATTTTGGGGGGAAATGCTTCATTAGGTGAATACTATCTGATATTAAAAGTATTCCTTCATTTGGAAGATAGACCAAACAGCACGCAAAGTATTTCACTTTACCTGTAAATTAGTTAGAAGTCGTTTGTTTTTTTTGTTATTATTACTAAAGCATCATCAGGGTGAGGTGGATTCTTCCTCTGATGCCGGCTACAACGATCGTAGTTCGAGGCCAAAAGCCTGGGCGGCCGTATTTCTTTCCAAAGAATGGAAAATGGCTAGAGAGCCAGGCATATCTTTTTATCTTCTCCACAGCCACAGCCGCGGTATCAGGTTTCTACCTGGCGAAGCCGCGTGTCTGGATGTCTGACAATCGCTCTACCTGGATATCCGCCATTCTCAGCGGTGCGTGGGTAGAGTAGAAGGCATCTTCCTCCCGCAGCGCCCATATTACAGTCCAGAGCCCCCGGGGTGGGTGGAGGGGGCTTGAAAACCGTAGATTTTCTTCTTGTACTTCTTGATGTTGTTAATCTAAAGCGAAATCGTTTACCTTTTGGAGATTTTTTAGAACATGTATATAAATTAATGCCAAGAGGTGTGAATACCAGGTGTTTCATACCCGGAGAGGCGTAGAAAACAGCGCTAAGGCAGATGGGGGTGTGTGTAAGGGGATTAATTGATTGGCAGCAAGTAGCAAGAAGTGGTAGGGACCCCCAGACGCCAACATTATGGCGCTGTTGTCGAGCACCTTAGCAAGTCCAGGCGCAGATGACAATAAAGGAGAGACGCTCAGGTGTGGCGCGTGAATAGAGCTACGGAAGCTAAGAAACTTCAGAAATATTGGTAAAACTGCGGTAGAACTTAGATGTCTATGAAGCCGACCGTAGAAAGAGTGAGACGAAGAAACAAAAGGGTGTAAAATAAAAAACCTGTTTAAATTTGTCGGGGAAAAAAAATGGAGTGGGGGGGGATTCTTAGAGACAAAGAAGGAAAGTAAACTTGAAAACTGTTTACAAACTGGAAATCGTTGAAGAACTCAAACTCCGAGCTTCCATCTGCCAAATTCGACTTACAGGGTCCTGAAGAAAAATGGTAAAATTCCAGAGGTATGGCGACGCTGGGCAGAGAGATGTTTCCTCCACGCCAAAAAAAGGAAGAACAAATTTATTAATGCAGTTCAGAAAATATCTTTACTTAGTGTGAGAGAGAAAAAATGGCTTTCTGTATTTTGTCAAACGAGGTAACAGATTAGTACAGAAAGAACGAATAGTAAGATTTTATGCAGTAATAAGACCGCTAGTCAAGGAAGCTGAGATGGATTTTAAAAACCTGGCAGAACCATTGGCTAAGGTTCAATACCACGTAATTTAGGAAAGGGAAGAAAAGAGGCGATTTAGCTTCCTATAGAAGATACAAGATTAAGAAATATTACAGAGACTTTTATATTTGATTTAAGATAGTGAAGAGAACAACGAAGTGGATCGGACTCGAAATAAAGAACCATACAAGACACACGTGTATCCCACTCTGTCTGTCTATTTGTGGCAGTCATAAACATTATTATTAAGAGAGAACGTTGTGGCCCAACAATGAGTGTGAAGCAGTCTCGATTTGATGACTTTATGGGTGTGGATTAGAACCTTTGTAGAAATTGATGTCATGGGCAAGAACTGACATCCAAACCTTCCATGTCAAGAAACTTAGTGATCTTGA
Organism: Nautilus pompilius; assembly: GCA_018389105.1. NCBI lineage: Eukaryota > Metazoa > Mollusca > Cephalopoda > Nautilida > Nautilidae > Nautilus > Nautilus pompilius. The sequence goes on along the minus strand of JACATO010000127.1, from coordinate 2,393,269 downwards.
AAGGGAAAGTCTGAGGACGGGTGGCGTTAAAGCTTTGGGTAGAGAACATGCACCATCTTTATTTGACGGTCTATTGAAGGGGTCTAGGAAAGTTGTACGACGTATCTCTAAACGACAAAAAAAACAATAGAAGAACAGTGATGGAAATGTAGAAGCAAGAAAATTAAGAGAAAATAGAAAAGCTGGATTTTCCAGGAAAGTTTAAAGGTTGATGGTTACCAATTTAGCCTTTTAACCAGAATTCTGTGCTCTATCGTAGTGAACAGTATGCAAATGACAAAAGTAAAAGTGATAGAAAGGAAAATCAGTTTAAAGTTGAGGGAATGTTTTGGAGTAGGTAAGAACTTCGCTGCAGCTTGCTTTCGTAACAGATCTAGTAAATCTCAATTATCACCGCCTTAGTCGGACACGACGAGGGCTAAGTATGGTACAGAATTCAGCGGATTCGAAAATACCTGAAGTAAATTGAGAAATAAAGACAAGACAACGGTTAAAACGAAATCTCATGATGCAGAAAAATCCTTCGTGCTACAAGATCTGGCTGTTATAGGCAACACGGACAGACGAGGAGCAGAATTCGAAACCAGACAAATCTTTTGCAAAACACCGGGAGAAAAGAACCAACTTATTACAGGCAAACCCAAAAGAAATGGAGGAGGAGAAGAGAATGAGAAAAGTGGTGGCAATGAAGAACCAGAATGACTGGATAAGATGAAATGACGCAGAGAAAAGGTTACAGTTGTCATACGTGGAAAATAAAGAAGTTCTTGATCAGTTTGGTTTATGACCCCCCCTACCGTCCACATCACAGATGTTGGAGGAAGAGCAGAAGGGAGTTTCTGTGTGGCATGTAAGGAGAAAGAGCAATGACGGAACATATGCTGTCAAATTATAAGGTGGCATGGCATACAAGATAGGTACGGATAACGCTTTGAAGTTTGAGAGAAGCTAGTAAAGAAAATATGAGAAGGTGAAAACACGTAGTTATGAAAATAATTCCATTCAAACAATTTGTAAAAGAGGGAGAAGTATCCAAGAAAGATAAAAGAGGAGTGGAAGGGGGAGGTCCAAGCATCAGCCAATGACTTCACAGTAATGGTGGAGGCGGGATGGAAATTAGTAATTATCCAAGATATGAGCGTAATAAACCTGAGATCTGTTGTTATCATCTGGTCATTGGCAGTCCCGTGGGAAGAGACAAACAAGAGAGGGGACAAAGTTTCAAGATTTGTGCCAAGAAATTAAAATAAACGAATGGAAAGTGTAGTTTTTGCCAGTATGAATCGGGAAATTACTTGGACGATCGGTATGGAAAACACTGAATCTCTCATCCGGGGCTGTATCGCATGGCTAAGTGAGAGTGATGAGAGAGCGTTAGGGTGGCCGTGGCCGAGAAGTTCCTACGTGGAGTGAAGAGTGCCCTAGCTAAGCTGATGGAGAGTGGGCGGGGGAAGGGCGATCGCTTGCTGCTAGAGTGCTGTGAATAATGAGCCTAAACCTGTTGAAGGATGGAACGCAGCTGAGAAGTTCATCGGAAGCACCTTTATTGTATTTGAAAGGCAGCAGACGCTGTTTCTTTAATTCTAATCAAACGAACTCACGATCCGTCGGTTGCCAAGTTCGTTTGTAGCACTTTCGAGGAATCGACCTTAGCCCGAGCCAGTCAGAGACGATTTGTAAAGTTAACCCTCCTAACGGTTACCTGGGATGGGATATCAGACCTCACCGGGTGCGTGTACCTAATATGTGTTCTTCCGCGCTATTCCCACTACGCCCCTGGTCTACGGTTGAGCTCGCCAGCTAATTTACATGGTAATCATCTGACCCAGCCCGATCCGCCAGTCCTGATCTGTGATGGTCGAGAATACCTGCCGAGTGACCCGCGTAGAGACGTCGGGGTAGCTCGTGTGAGGAAATCAACACTCGAAGCGCAACTGACAGGAGGCTGCAAAATCTCGGTTTACAACATCTCTTCAACTAGAATAATTTAAATCAAAATAGTCCGAGCGAAATGTAAAGATCGCTCTTTGTACCAGCGAATGAACTGGAAATAGCAAAATAGATTTGCATATTGTAAAATGATCACATCATCATCATCATCATCATCATCATCATCATCATCATCTCTTTCTACCATTTATCTTCAAGGTTTACTTGTAAGAGTGCCACACAATCCTGCGACCCGTATAAGATAAGATGTCAGCTCCGTGTCTGTGTCCAAGAGACAGAAGTTATATTCGGTTGCAGTATTTGTTCCTTTCAAAATTTTAGACATCTATACATTAAAAAGAGATGAGCACTTGATCCCACAATCTCACTTACATCTCTCGTATAAGAGCACTTTCCGTATATTTTTGTTCAGGTAGATGTCTTTTGCAAATTAGCCTGATCTCTATTCTTGGCTTTGCTCTTGGGACGATACTGACAATCATTTACAAATAAGGTAACATTCGTATCTCTATATTATTATTTCAATTTAAGAGGGGGAAAATAAATCGAATTTGTTCCTGTTTCTTCGCTCTATTATTTATTTTGGTTCTCCAAAAATAAAAGTAACAAGGCTGACCTCGCTGAGGTGATCTGGTGCGTGGCTAAGGAGACGGAATATTTAGATAAAACAACAGCCAGGCTTAATGGTTTTTGAGAAACGTTTTCTGGCGTATTAGGCTCTGATTTCTAAAGAGACAATAGCCGCTGACACCTAACAACAACATCACTTCGCTAAGGCTTGGTCTGGGGTAGGTGAGTCATTTTTGTAGGCGTGAGTTTGCGTAATTGAAAATCGGTGTAATTCATATCGTATCTGAAAACCCTGGCTTTCACCGGTGAATCACGTTTGGTGCATTGGCCTGTTAATAGAGAACTTGTTATTATTATTATTATTATTATTATTATTATTATTATATTATTATTATTATTATTATTATTATTATTATTTAGAGGCGATAGCAGATTAGCTTTCAGTGGAGTGTCGAGGGTTCGTTGCCCGTTCGAATCTGCTTCAGTTTGGAAAACTGTTCAGCAAAGCAGTCAATCAATAAAACAACAATGGCCTGAACTGTATTAATAAACCAATAACCAGTAATAATATATAACGATAGCCAAATCAAAATAACACTTACAGTAACACGAATGTGACAGTGATATATAACAATAACAGAAATTACAGTACAAGCCAGCACGAGACCTCCCAATAATTTGCTAAAAGACATTATTCTGTAAAATTTTTTTTAAAAAAATTAATGGTTTGCGCTGCTGTACGGACGAACTGAGTGCGTGGACGGATTCACGTCAGCCTTAATATATATGGAAGGGTCTCTCGATTGACCCTCTCCGAAATCGAAAAATGCCAGAGCCAGCCGTACAGTAATAAGAACATGACAGGCACCAGACTAATCTCAATAACAAAGAAATACTGTGAATATGAATTGAACAGACACGACATTGAATAGCACATAACGACCAGAGAGGAAGTAGCGGCGAAAAGAAGAACTCTGGGTATTTATACTACACTGCAGCATTTATAACGAAATTGAAAGTTACCGGAGAAATGTCTGACCCTAACCAGGCGAAGGCTAGGTCACGTCCAAAGTAGTGGTGTGACTCTCTTTTGATTAACAAGCCCCTGGAAGGGTGAAGAGCCGGGCAGACTCTACAGGATACGTTATATGTAAAATATCACAAAATTAACAGCATTTTTTGAGAAACTACAGAGCCTGTGCTAAGATGTTCGTCCCGCTATTAATAGTGCTGCTCCCTTCCCGTTCTTGCGAATATCGGGCTAGCGTTTCTCAGTTTTACGGATGTTTTAATAAATGAATGTATATCTGATTTATTTCGGTTAAAGCATTTTCGCTTTCCCTTCCCCCCCCCCCAGCAAACTTTCTCTGACGGCCCCGATAGTTTTGTTTGGGTAGGTGCTGTCGTGGGGTACGAGCCGTGACCTGCACTCGCTGGCCAAGCGACCTGTCAGCCACTGAACGGCCGCGCCATCTGCTGAAGACAAATAATTAAAGATCAACCAGGCAGGAGGGCCCCTTAAAACAACTAGAAAATCCATCGGTGACAAATTAGGGGCGACGGGTGAACCCTTAGAAATTGATTCTCTGGTGGTTTTCTCCCACCCACCTGTCACTAGAAATTCGTGGATGTTTCGTTGAGTTTTCCCTACTACATAAGTCCGACCCCATCTGACTTCCGTGGCGGCCAGTAGTTCTGGAAGAACCCCCCCACCTCATCAGCAAACTTTATCTGTGCCACAAACTGATGAAGAAACTCGCCGTCGTAAAGTGAGACCGCCATTAAAAACTATGCGAAAGTATTTTAAATCAAGAAGTTAAGTTAATGCATTATGCTGATCTGGCTTATCCCTAAACCTGAAACCTCCTGAAGTAAGTCTAATCTTAATCCGACTCCGAGTCAACAGTGTATCTTATCTTAGCTCGACTTAACCATAGATCTTACTTACATAACCCCTAACTTATCTGACTCAACCCTAAGCTAGACTCTTATCATAATCTAAATCTAGCCTTTACCGTAGCTCATCCGGATTTGTCCGCCTTGTCTTATCCCATCTTTAACTCTGACTCCGGAAACTGTTTTCAGACCTGTCCGGTGAGCAGGTGGGTCGATCGCGATGATTTACTGCTGTGAGGCGAGCCGACCACAGTGCGGATTAAAACCTTCAATCTACCCCGAGGAAAGGATCATCCATACTCACAAGAGCAGCAAACGGTTTATCTCTTTCCTGGCTGGAGCTCATTGCTGGGAAATGTTAAAAAGAAAGCTGATGTTTTTGACAATTTGCTTTCTCTGGAAAACTGCTGTTTCACGATGTCCCTGCCGATGTCGGTGGCTGCTGTTGACTAGTTCCGATTGCTGAACGGTGCTTTTGACATATGAATGCAAGTCTGTGCAAAGAACACGCCAGGTAATGTTTAAATACCGTCGCAAGTCTCCGCAAAAGTAGTCTTAGCTGGAATTAGAAAACTTACCATCTACTTATTTATTGTTCGGTAACATGGAGCGCACATATATATATATATTTTACCACCAGGTGGAATACCATCCTCAGAGAGTGCCAGAACGGTATTTATAACCAGGTAAATAGGATGTATTAAATTCAGGTACCGCTCGTTAACATCTGTGTTTATACATAGATACCTAAATGGGCGGAAATGTCAAAATAAACTCGGTAACCTTGCCCAAGTATTTAAAAAAAAATTCTATAATTATAACCTAAGTAAGGAAAAAATACCCGACAACACAAACGATGTGAATGGGAGGTAGCTATTCTGAGCTGTTCGCGTTATTGGCTGTTAGAGAGGGTACAGAGCTTGGGGTGTCCCTGCGCTGTTTGGAGACTGTCGAGCTATGCACATGGACATTCATTGACACGCCACAAAAAACATATTCTTTAAACCAAACATTGCTGAATGGGGAAAACGGGTGTCCGGATGGTTTTGCCTTTTTTTTCGATTCCTTTCTCGCAAGCACCATGGGACTGCTGGACAGTAAACTGTATGCTTGTGTGTGCGCGTGTCTGCTAATCCGCTGTCTCTTGGTTGTCTTTGGTTTTGGTAAAGAGTCCTTTGTTTTGCTCGGTGGATGAGGATTATCTCCCCTTGTGTCGCCGTAATTGCGTTCCGGTCCGGGAAGAGCCCCTATCTTTATGATGTCGCGGAGAACCTCAAAAGAAAAAAAGAGGGGGTTGGTCCACCTGTCTGCGTCTGGCCGTAGAAAAGCCTGCGACAAATAAATGCTAAGCCAGCTGGGGCTCAGTGCGGCTCCCGTAGTTAAAAATGATAGCGGGGTCGTGAAGCTGTTGCGTCAATTATTTTTTATTCGCTTAGAGTTAGTGTGTTAACAGGTGACCAGAGGGCGGGTATAACGACCGTAATGACAGCGGGGCAGGGAGAGAGGAAGGGCGGACAATGGCCGTCATCGGTGACAGACCAACAACCCAGATGTCCATTTATTCCTTCCTTACTCGTCCAATTTAAAGACTTATAAAACGTACGCTGAACTCCAGCAGGATTTTAGCATATTGCAATAACATTTATAATTCGGTTTAAATACTAAAAATTAGTATAAAACCATAACTCGCCCGCCTTGTTTTTTTTTTTTTTAACTCTTCCAGGGGGTCCGAGCTAACAGGGGGCACCGTCAAAGAGGGCGCCCTGACCCGAAAATTACTGTCTGGGGGGGGGTTATCTCAAAGGAAGAACACCTACTAGAAAACTTTAGAAATTTTGAATTTTCTGAAATCCTTTCCACTAAACCTGTTTTGGTTTGGAGTAAATTAGATGTGTTCAGTGTCTCTTCATGAGTATCTTAGACCGAAAGATCTCATTACTTTGTTTTCGGCTTAAAGCTGGCCCCAGATCGCCATTCTGCACAGGGGTTTGTTCAAATCGCACTGATGTCCAATCTAAGCGAACTCTAAAGAATGATTGCTCCGATTTTATTGATGTCCAGTGTAGACAGGGACAGAAACAAGCTGCATTGGAAATAACAATAAACACACAACAAACAGGATATGCACATGAATAATTGCAGTTGGGAGGTGTATATAACACATCCATAATGCTTCATTGCAGAAAAGCATGAATGCGTTCAGAGTTTGGTATGTGAGCCTTTTGATATATATGAAGCAAGACACATTGTCTCCATGCTTGGGGTCATCGTCATGCTAGAAAATTAACCCCCCGCCGCCCAATCAGATGTCTTCCTGAGAGAAAGGCAAGATGGGTGGTAATATATCCGTACCCGTTGACAGTCGGGATACTCCGATTTTATGCAAATTTCCGACATATTTGGCTGATATGCAGCCCACACTTGTATCGATTTGCCCCCATACTTCACTACGAACAACTTCCCATTGTTCTTTACTCCATAAACAATCAACTAGTTGAAAGCTTGTGGGTGGCCTGACTACAAGTATCTTCGAGAGTAGTGGGATACAAATTAGCGTGATGTATTGTCAGTGGATTGTAGCTGCTTGAAAATCTTTGATGAGGAGAGGAGAGACAAAGATAAGATTGACAAAGAAATGGAACAGTGGGATGACCAAAGCTGAAAGAAGCTGCTCTTTACAGACGAATCTAAATATGAACTGTTTGGCCTACTTATCGTCACTTTTGAAGAGTCTCAGCTTTCTTTATCGACTCGCCTATGCTCAGCAGTCCCAGTTTCGTGTATCCTCCTCATCTTCCTGAAACATAAAGTCGGGCTGCAATCTACCGCGTGGAGAAGCCTTCACTAGCTAAAACCGATCTCGTACACGCTCTTGTCGTGTGACATTTCCTTGCGAGGAGCACCACATACAGATACCACATTACACCGACATCACTGCCTATATACTTTTATAGTTCTGCAGGTGGGACACATCCTGAATGCCTGCACGACAACCAATCACCTCACCGTGTACTATACAAACGCATAACTACTATGGAGCAATCTGTTTTTACCTGTACACACATGGGATGCGATTCTATCACGTCCTATACCATTTCCAACACTGTACGCTTTGATTCTACCAATATTCTATCAACGGTTAATTTAATCCTGTGAATTCCCGGCGAATACGGGGGCTTACAAGATGATGAAGTACCTTCGAGGAGGGATGGAATCTGACCACTCGTCTTTTCCTCCCTCCCTCGGGCCGACAGGGCTGCATACGCGGCTTGTAAACCTCTCTTCAGTCGGGACGCCGTAGAAATCATTCCACTCCTACAAGAATCAGCTGCTTTTCTGGGGCCCTCTTCTCCTGCAGTAGAACTATCCGATCTATCCTCCCATTTCCGGTAATTTTTTTTTTATCTTAAAAGGTTTCGGAAGTAAAACGGTCGACGTGCCAATCTCCACAAGACTGGCTAAGTATCTTCGCCTACTTCCTCCTCCGGATATTAGTTCTCGGCCACACACACGAGCCTTCGTTTACTTTGATATGGTTTCATATATATTTTAAACTGAATTTTATTTAGTTTAAGAATGAAATAAATGTCTTTAATTGTATCAAATAGCTAGCTGATTACTACATTTTTGGATAACGGGAAACCTAATAAAAACCAGCTACTAAAAGCTGAAAGACATTTACCTTTATTAAATTAAATAGTACAAACGAGATACATTCATTCCCATCTTTGTATATATATATAATTTCTACGTTGACCGTAAATAGTCCATACACTCTTTGGTAAACCATTGGGTTCGATCCTCGCCCGGGCGATTCGATTTCAGACCATGAACAACATTACACCGGTGATTAATCTATTTTTTACTCTCTGCCATTAAGCCACAGCGCAAACAGAATTTCCTATTTATTACCTCATTTCCTACGTACACAGCAAAGGTATCTCTTAAAACGACTTTCTATAACTATTTACCTCTGTCGTACCAACTGCTGCTCCTCCAGCCAGGGCCGGACTGTTGTCAAGCTGGAAGTCAAAAACCGTTTCGTTTCCTGCCTTCTAACTGGTTCATACATCATTCGTCTTTTAGCTTCACCCGGTCGGAATTCGAATTAAAAGAGAGACACCCGGTTTGTGATTTCCGAACATCTGACTGCAAACACCTTTTGATAGGAAATGATTCTTATCTAGTGTTTCCCGTCATTAGTCGCGGAGAATTCAGATAATCTCAGGCTTCACGATTTACAGAACTAAGAGGTGGACATGTCGGACTACCAACTCTACCCACACAAAACTGTCGGCTGGATAGGCAATTGTCGCTCATATCGATCTGCTTGATAACCAAGCAGATCGATATGATTCTGTTAAAAGATTTCAGCTGTGACAGCGTGGCTTAATAACTAAACGCGGGTATTAATTACTATAACAAACTGCTTGACTAACTCCGGATTTCGTTTTTATCCGTCTTTTATAAAGACCATGCTCGGCTTGGCTTTGTTCGATTAAATACCCGGAAAGTGTAAATGTTGTCAAAATAGAGGGAACCGGGGGCGGAAGTTGACGTTGTTGTTGTTACTGACTTTTAAATCCTGATCTTGAGAAGAAGTCCTTCAACTGTCACATGACTAGGCCCCCTTAATCCAGAGAGAACAAAAAGCGGGGTCGGACTTCCTTTTAAAATGAAGAACAATGGCGGAAGCGGTCAGGCACTGCGCTCTACCCTGTAATTTACCAACCAAGTTTACTCCTAAATTAAATGAGTGGATAGACGGTGTAGACATGGTTTGGGAGGGGGTTTACTCTCGACCGGCTCTATACCTCCAGGGGTCTGCGACGAACTCTTACACCGTCTCGCGCGAGGCGGAATCTGATTAGATTTTCGCAACAACTCCCTAAATTGGAGCCGAGCGCTGGTCTACCGTAAATGGGGGACCGGGAACCCCATTTTTTCCTTCCGTAATTAGCTCCCACGAACGATCGCTGCAGATTTTCAAAGCGCGTTCATTTCCACGATGTTTTTAATAAACTCGCTCTCTCTCCATCTCTCTCTCTCTCTCGCTCTCATCTCTCTCTCTCCTCTCTCTCTATCTCCTTCTCTACTCTCGCCAGCTCTCTCTCTCTCTCTCTCTCTCCATCTCTCTCTCACCTCTCTCTGTACTGACGTCCATCTCTCTCTCTCTCTCTCTCGCTCCTCTATCGCTCTCTCTCTCGCTTCTCTCTCTCTCGCTCTCCATCTCGCTCTCCCTCTCTCTGTACTGACGTCATCTCTCTTCTTCTCTCTCTCTCCTCTCTCTTCTCTCTCTCTCTCTCTCCTCTCTCTCTCTCTCTTCTCTCCTCTCTCTCATCACCATCTCTCTCTCTCTCTCTTCCCTCTCCTCTCTCTCTACCGTCTCTTCATCTCTCTCTCTCTACCATCTCTCTCATCTCTCTCTCTCTTCTCCTATCTCTCTTCATCTCTCTCTCTCTACCATCTCTACCATCTCTCTCTTCTCTCCATCTCTCTCTATCTCTCTCCATCTCTCTCTCATCTCTCTCTCTCTCTCTTCTCCTGCAATCGATATAGGCTCCTTCCTACCAGCCTCCGTCGGTCAGGAGAACCGGGCGCGTATCGATCGGCCAGCCGCGGCTCTACCCCTGGCGAGGTTAGAAGTTGTGCAGCAGTCACGAGGATTTTGTCTTGGATTCCTTCCCTCTTCCTGTGTGCCGAGGATAACACCAGACTTCCTGCCTAAACATAGAAATCCAAGTGTAGATATCGCATGTCCTACCAAGCGCAACAAGCACCGCCCTGCCTTTGGTCATATATATATATTTGTTTTTCCAAACAAGACTCAGAAAAAATGTGATAGATTTCTGTAATAACCGGGTACTAAAAGAACTTCAGTCTCCGCCTTCTAGAAAATGTTTTCGTCAGCATTCTCTAATGTGCAAGAATTTCAACACTCGGTAAAAGCTTTCCTTCGCCGAACTCGCAAGTGCGACCAACGGACCGTATTTACTTGGTGCCCAGTGAACACCACGCGAAGGCCGGTCTTCATCGACTCGGAGAGTTTGTCCCCCTGATGACGTCACGGAAAGAGAGTAACACCCCAAACGTAGCTTAACGACACCTCCTCTATTTAAATGCTTCCTTCGTGATACTTGTAACGTTAGCTGGTTAATACACTGTAAGTAAAAGAAAAAAAAAGGGGGAGAATTTTTTCTTTAATCGCCTGGGTCTGGGATGTCATCGCTCTGTCTCCTACAGTTGTGCTGGGTCAAGTCGCTGATATTATGATGTTCTGTTGTGATGACAGCCAGAAACTAAAGAAGCGCAAGTTCGAGCAATTAATCCGGTTAGTGTAACAATGTCGTCTTTACTGTTGCATAATTAACAAAAACCTTGTTTAGAACTATAAATAGGTTTATTGGCAACGTAGGAATGCTTTGAATTCTTTTTGAAGGCACGATTAACATAAAACTTGCCTAAATGCCACGTTAAAGATTAAACATGGACGCCTTTTCATCTCATCTAGCTACTAGTTCGATAATTCCCCGTTCCTGCCCCAGCCGATACTGTGGATATGTCGATACCGCCCCTTCCACGTATAATTTCCGTTGATTTAAGCTCAAGCCCAGTCGCTGGAGCGTATTATTGAGAGGGAAGGTATTTTTGGCTAAAAACAAAATTTATTAAAATTGTATAGTTAATGTTTATCATACCTATTTCTCTCCTTGATGAGCAGGTGAAACAAAGGCGAAATAGGCAGTAACAATTTCTGCTACTATTGTCGTTCTCTGTATAAGTGTTTGATCTCTTTGTACGTACCAAATTATGGGAGAAGAATTAATCAATAGCTTTAGTTGTTAGAATTAGCTAGATTATTAGAGTTGCCTTGGTCGTTATTGGTTCGGTTCCAGACGGAAGAACGAAGACCGAAACTGAAAATTTATCTATAAACACGTGACCATCTTAAGTGGCCAATTAATTACCAGGTTATAATAGGGAATGAGAAAAGTCACTAGTCCTCGCATTCATAATATAGGAAGGGAACGGCAGAATATTTAGGGTTGAGTAGATTTCCTCTCGAGGTAACATGTGTGTGAGAGGGTTAAGAAAGGAATTCCGTTCTGGAATGGGTTTGGACGGCGGTCCTACAGCTCCTACATCGAAACGACATTTCATGCACGACAGTAAATGAATTCCAAGTAAATTTCCCATAAAAAGGACCTTTTATATATTTTGTATCAGTCACGAAGAGAAGGTGGACTGATCGCCGACAGATTTTCAATGCTACTAAAGCCAGAAGCCTGACGCCAGGACGTTTTCTAAGAAGGTCTGAACTCAACGCAGATTATTAACCCTGTCGCGCTCGTTATTATTTCTACCCCCCCTTTTTTGCCCTCATTATGCAAAGGTGTGAATTATTAGTTTACAATAGAAAATGATAACAGGCGCACCTAACTGCGTGTAGTCCGACTGGATGTGATATATAAGATGCTATCTTGATTCCGCAGCTATGGGCACCAGCAGCCAATGAAAGACCTTTACTTCCTTCCTACGATTGTTTTATCGCAGGTGGGCGTAAAACAGACAAGTTTCTAGGTGGCAGGCGATGGGTTTCAGACAATCTGTTCATCAGAACCTAGAATTTCTCATGCGTTAAAAAATAAACAAGATCTTTTATTTCGCTGACCGCATTTACATTTAGAAGAATTTTTATCAGGAGTCTGCTCGTTTGGAAAGATGGGGGGGGTTATCTTACACTGGATAAGTTTGAGTTCATGTAAAACATGAGTAATTTATTAGGCCGGCGTGCAATCGATGATCCACCTGGAAAGCATCTCGCGCGTATACAGAGCTAATCAATGTTGACCAAGTCGTCAAAGTTCTCTTCCCCTCCTGTGGATCTTTCCACCACCTGCGATACAAGCAGACCGAGATAACTTCGCTTACCCGCCCCTTCCTCTCAGAACGAGTCTCGCCAGACACGGCGAACGTGACTGGAATTCGAGTTAACGTGATTCATTCGAACCCGGGTCACGTGCGGTGCTGACTCGCGGCTCGAGATTTATCGACGAATATGCGTTTCTCCATTCTGCCCAGTTGCGCGTACAGACCGGTGGGGGGCGGGGGGGCGCCCTCGATGCAAAATGTTTCGACTTCGCCGTTAATTAGCGTTCGCCAAAACGGTCATCAGGTAAATCGTCTATGGATCCTCACAAATTAGCCTTCCCTCCGAGTTATTCTGCAGGAGATCACGACCGACCGGGCGAGGTGGATGAATCTACACCGCTGGCGTGCGCAGCAAAACAATCAGCACGTGCTTTGGTTCCCTTCATTATCTATCAACATGGAGACGTCGGTATCCATGATGCGTAATGGCCATATGTGGGAATTCCTGCTAAAAACTCTGCGTTAAATATTTGGGAACCGTGACCGCTGCTGGCTGAGCTAAGGACAGACGACGGCCATTTGTGGAAAGAGAAAACGGAATTAAACTATCGGCACAATAAGTAGATCTGTTCATCGAATACTCCGAGAACAATCGGTTCACTGGTTATTGATGCTGTTTCCCCAAATTAGAAAATCGTTGGCAAACTACCATAAAATTTTATCATGGCATCGAATTAATCTGATTTTGTGAATCCCCCTCCCAAGTGAAATTAATGACGTGAATGCGGTGGGAGTCTTTAAGGGCTGTACAAAAACGAAAATCTCGGTTATTGAAATTTTCTACAATGTTCGCGTTTCGCGAAGTAAATCGTATTGACAGCAGATAGGAACAGCATGGCGCCAAACGTTTGTAGTAAGGTTCTAACCCCCTAAAGGCCCATTTCTAAAACCTTTCGCAACTGCTTCACGCCGATTTCCACCCGATGACGTCAATGGATTCGAAAGCTGTTTTCCTTTTCGCCAAGGGAAACAACTGCAGGGGGGGGTTAAGTCAGTCTAGCATTAATAAAAAGGGGGTTTAGTTGGTGCCTGTTAAGAAATACATCTTCTCACTTAGATATTTGTGAAGACCCGGGGCAAGGGTTCTGTTACCGGGACTCCAGCCGGCTGCTTGGAGCCCGACTCTCCGTCGGAAAATCCGCTCTGCTTTAGCCAGGGGAATTCATCGCGCTGCTGGAACAATGGCGGAGAGAATATCAGAAGCAGGCATCTGAGGAGCCCCCTTAGCCCCGGCAGGAAACCCGAGCCCGAGCGGCACAAAAGTTCAGCTCGGTAAACATAACTTGTTTTTTTTCAAAAGCGCCATTTTATTTTTTTTATTTTTTTTTCCTTTAAAAGGATCTCGCTGATGGAATCGGGGGGAGCTCGTCTCGGCGTCAGTCGCGTTGTCGTTCAAAGTGGTGACAGAACAGTGACGAGAAACACAGACAGTGGGTTGGAGACAGAACATGACGCGGAACACGGCAATGGAGAGGGAGAAGTTTCGTTAAGGGAATCGCGTGTAAAATGTCAAGACATGAAGGAATTCGTGTTTAACAAAGAATGATGAAGTAAAGCACTCAGCTTTAAACAAAAGGAGTTAGCTGATATCTTAGATTTAAAGAAAAGTATGCATATCAGCTGTAAATGGGCGAATAAATGTTATAAGTAATTAACATAAGTATCAACACGAATATAAAGAAGTTTTGTTTTGTCGTAGACACGATTTAAATTTTGTCTAGGATTATATGGTAATCAACAAATTATGAATAATACATCTGATATTGGCACAGTTGACTCTAGGTCTCCAACCCTAACCATCTTCGAGAAGAAATGTTTCATTGCCAAATTGGCTATTTTTCAAAGTTGGTTGATAGAGAATGGCACAAAAGCAATGGAGAGAGAGAGATGATGACGTCATTACAGTTAGAGAACTGACGTCATTACAGAGAGAGAAATGGCATCATTACAGAGAGAGATGACGTCATTACAGAGAGAGATGACGTCATTACAGAGAGATGATGGCACTACAGAGAGAGAAATGATGTCATTACAGAGAGAGAAATGACGTCATTACAGAGAGAGATGATGTCATTACAGAGAGATGATGGCACTACAGAGAGAGAAATGATGTCATTACAGAGAGAGAAATGACGTCATTACAGAGAGAGAAATGACGTCATTACAGATAGAGAAATGGCATCATTACAGACAGATATGACGTCATTACAGAATGTCATTACAGAGAGAGAAATGACGTCATTACAGATAGAGATATGACGTCATTACAGAGAGAGAAATGGCATCATTACAGAGAGAGATGACGTCATTACAGAGAGAGATGATGTCATTACAGAGAGATAAATGACGTCATTAGAGAGAGAAATGACGTCATTACAGATAGAGAAATGAGTTATTACAGATAGAGACATGACGTCATTACAGAGAGAAATGGCGTCATTACAGAGAGAGAAATGACGTCATTACAGATAGAGAAATGAGTTATTACAGATAGAGACATGACGTCATTACAGAGAGAAATGACGTCATTACAGATAGAGAAATGAGTTATTACAGATAGAGATATGACGTCATTACAGAGAGATATGACGTCATTACAGAGAGAGAAATTAAGTCGTTACAGAGATTTAAATGACGTCATTACAGATAGAGATATGATGTCATTACAGAGAGAGAAATGACGTCATTACAGATAGAGATATGATGTCATTACAGAGAGAGAAAAATGACGTCATTACAGATAGAGAAATGAGTTATTACAGATAGAGACATGACGTCATTACAGAGAGAAATGACGTCATTACAGATAGAGAAATGAGTTATTACAGATAGAGATATGACGTCATTACAGAGAGATATGACGTCATTACAGAGAGAGAAATTAAGTCGTTACAGAGATTTAAATGACGTCATTACAGATAGAGATATGATGTCATTACAGAGAGAGAAATGACATCATTACCGATAGAGATATGATGTAATTACAGAGAGAAATGACGTCATTACAGAGAGATATGATGTCATTACAGAGAGAGAGAGAGAGATGTCATTTGATAGCCACAGAATTTTCCAGAGGGATTGCTAGGTTAGAGACTGGAGCAGCTCTACGCCAGTGGGTTATTTCTAGGGCCTGGACTGGGCTTCAGACTTCTCGTGCTGCTGCCAGACACTTGGCAAGGGCTGATCCTAGTCAGCAACGCATCGTCAAAATCGAACAAACTGCTTTTGGACGCGGGTCATCTGAATTCTCCCTATGAGAACGCAAAAGGTTCCAGTATCTCGGCCCGAAATGTCCGTAATCCGGTTCAGCACATTTTAAAAATACAACGACAACATATCACAATTCTGCCTGGTAGCTACTCAGAAGGAAAGACTGATGTCCGTACTTTATGAAGAAAAAAAAAGCAAATGAGGTGGGGATGGTGGGAGAAACATCGAATTTTGGTCGGTTTCCATTATTGTAGGTTAATCGTACAGTCAGTCGGGTGGTGGGTGTTCGTTCCTCTGCGAGATACGGGTGGATCGAAGTTCTTGGGCTTAAAATCTGATTCATTAACCTGTCACAGGTGGCTGATGCGGAACAGGTAGGTCTGTACCTACCTACCCGTTAACGTGAGGACTGTTCCGCCGGGATTCTTCGCCGAGGTACCGTGATTAAATTTCAGGGGGCAGAGCTGCTGCCGAGGACTTATAGAAAACTATAAAAGATGGCGGCGGGTTAGGGGGGAACTGGTGACATTTTCCGGGTCATACCGACCGACTTAGTGCGGGCCGTTATTTCAATAATTAAGCCTTCTAAGAAACCCCGAAGTCGCCTGCAGACCATTATCCCGCCCAAAGCGAAAACCCAGATAGACACGAACCGGCCGGATGGACGGACGGACAGACGGACGGCCATTACACGGACTGGCGGAAGTCGCCGCCTGCGGGGCTTCATCCAGAGACCCCCCCAAACCGAACTTATTCTGGTATCGCCATGAAACTTGCTGCCAGGCGTCTTCCGTCCCCTTTAAAGTACTCACCTCTCACCTTATGTTAGTGGTTCTGCAGCTTCTGTTTGCCCGTCTTAAAAGGTCCCTTTCGGGAATCCTGGGTAATGTCGCTCCCGCGTTCCCAGTCGGGGCGGACGGGTGACCGAATCCTCTCCCTCTCAGCGCTCGCCTTGTTCTGAGGAAGGAACAAAATCCCGTGGCGCCACCTCTGATGAATATGGCGCATTTGCAACGACTGGAATGCGGAGTTTAGCCAAAATATGACTCAGAATGTGCGGGGTTTTATGAAGCAATATCCACGTTTTAGATTTCCCCTTCACCGGCTGCTCGCCTGTCTGCAAACTGATATTTAAAACGCCTGGGTCACTGTTTGACCTTTTGGGGGGGGAATTCGTGACGCACAAACTTTTTTATGGTAAGCATAGTAAAATAACGCTGTCCGCTCTGACTTCGCTTTTAATCTCACTTGCCTTGCTTTCTCTAATCCAGGTTGGATCATAATCGTAAACCCAAGTTTCAACACCCGTGGAGAAATTCTGGGCGGCACACAAAGACTCGTCAACGAGAGGCAGTGGGACAAACTCGTCGGCGACTGTTTAAACCTTGTCGCAAGTCGTGGAAGATTCTAGCTCTCCCAACAGCTTCTCTTGGAGTTATTCGTCCGTCTGCAAGAACCGAATCATGCGAAAGGAAACGGCCGACCGAATCGTCCCCGTGTGTAGAATTGCTGCCCGCGTTGACCTCCTACCACCTCTAGCTCGGGAAATCCGTCACGGGGCACTGACCTGCCGCCAGACGGCGCTCCGCTCGCGGCATCTGATTCGTCTTCTATGGCCGTTTACCCTGACTTAGACAAAATTTTGGATCCTGAGATGAACCGGTCGCTGCTGGTACACGTGACCGGCTTTAAATAACAACGCAACCCCCCCTTTTTATTGTTGCGTCAGTACAATCAGGGTATCGCTCAGATATTACCGATTAAAGTGCAGACAGTAGGGATACCGAGCTAAATTCAATCTGGAAACTTTTTGACCCCCAACTAGGTCGTCGGCAGCATTAACTGATCGCGGATTACGGCCGAATAAGTTGAGTCACAACCAACTTTTTATCTGTCTTGCACTGGATTCGTTTGTGTTTCATTTTCAAAAGGCACTCTCTTAACCCTTAATCGAGTACGAGAAGACATTTCAAAGTTTTCCGCTGCCGCCTGTTGGTCGAGAGGTTTTATGTTTAACTGTTAATACTAAGATAAAAGAAATAATACGTCCGCCCCGAATGTTCACCGAAAGGATATACGATTTTATGGCCACCATCTTCTTTTTTGCTGAAAATTGTTGTAGAACGTTTATTTCCGCCTGTGCTGGGATCAGTGGAGCGTGAAAGACGTCAGCAAACTCGGCTATGGCGCTCTATCCGGAACATTCTCGCTCGGTACACAGGTTCCGGGTGTGCACCGTGCACAGCAGACGACTCCTCCTGTCTTCTGCTGTTTAATAAAGCTTACAGATGCAAACAATTTCATTGAAAACCCAGCACCAGAGAAAATTAATTTAATTAAGTGAAGTAACTACAGCTTTCACCGGATCTGGGCTGCTTTGATGTGGGTCTCGAAGGGTCGAGGTTCTGTCTCGCGCCTTTAAAAAGCCTACGTAGCATTATTCAGTAACTCGACCATAAAAACCAGGCTGTTGTTTTGTCGAGTCAGGGAGGGCACATACAGGTGCATCTCAAAAAATTAGAACATCGTGGAAGAGTTCAATATTTTTAGTCATTTATTTCAGAAACTGAAAATTGTATGTATTCTGGACTCATTACATGTAAACTAAAATGTTTCAAGCAGTTTTTTAATTTTAATTTTGATAATTACGGCCTACAGCTTAAAAAAATAGAAAAACGTATCTCAAAATATTAGAATATTCCATTTCAAGTTTGAGTAAATCACTATTTATGCAGTATAAATACCATGAATCTCTCAGTCTGATTCAGTACACACAACCACAATCATAGGGAAGATTGCTGACTTGACAGTTGTCCAGAAGACACTCATTGACACCTTCCACAAGGAGGGTAAGCCACAGAAGGTCATTGCTGAAAGGGCTGGCTGTTCGCAGAGTGCTGTATCAAAGCATATTCATGGAAAGTTGACTGGAAGGGAAAAGTGTGGTAGGAAAAGGTGCACAAACAAGACGGATGACCGCAGCCTTGAGAGGATTATCAAGCAAAGCCGGATCAAGAACTTGGGGGAGCTTCACAAGGAGTGAACTGAGACTGGAATAAGTGCATCAAGAGCCACCATGCACAGACGTGGCCATGAAATGGGCTACAAGTGTCGCATTCCTAGTGTCCAGCCACTCCTGAACCAGAGACAACGTCAGAAGCATCTACCTGGGCTAAGGAGAAAAAGAACTGGACCGTTGCTCAGTGGTCCAAAGTCCTCTTTTCAGATGAAAGTAAATTTTGTATTTCATTTGGAAATCAAGTCCCACAGTCTGGAGAAGGAGTGGAGAGGCACAGAATCCAAGTTGCTTGAAGTCCAGTGTGAAGTTTCCATAGTCAGTGAAAATTTTCAGTGCCATGTCATCTGCTGGTGTTGGTCCACTGTGTTGTATCAAGTCCAAAGTCAATGCAGGAGATTTTAGAGCACTTCATGCTTCCATCTGCTGACAAGTTTTATGGAGATGCTGATTTCCTTTTCCAGCAGGACTTGGCACCTGCCCACAGTGCCAAAACTACTAGTAACTGGTTTGCTGACCGTGGTATCACTGTGCTTGATTGGCCAGTCAACTCACCTGACCTGAACCCCATAGATTTTCTATGGGGTATTGTCAAGAGGGAGATGAGACACCAGACCCAACAATACAGAAGAGCTGAAGGCCGCTATCAAAGCAACATGAGCTTCCATAACACCTCAGCAGTGTCACAGACTGATCGACTCCATGCCACACGGCATTGATGCAGTGATTTGTGCAAAAGGAGCCCCGACCAAGTATTGAGTGCATAAATGAACATACTTTTCAGAAGTTCGACATTTTTGTATTATAAATCTTTTTTTTTTATTGATCTTATGAAATATTCTAATATTTTGAGATAGTGGATATTTTATTTTCATGAACTGTAATCATCAAAATTAAAACAAAAAAGGCTGGAAATATTTCACTTTATGTGTAATGAATCTCGAATATATGAAAGTTTCACTGTTTGAATTAAATTACAGGAAAAAAATGAACTCTTCCACGATATTCTGATTTTTTGAGATGCACCTGTATACGGTGAGAAAAAGAGCAGGCAGTCGCCATAGCAGCTCTCGTAACAGAAACATGACTGCAACCAGCGTAAAGTGACTGTCCATTCATGAATGTTTTTGTGCGCAGTTATATTTAGGCTTCTCTCTGTGTGTACTGACATCATCTCTACCTCTCTCTTTCTGTACTGACGTCGTCTATCTCTCTGTGTACTGACGTCATATCTCTCTTTGTCTATACTGACGTCGTCTCTCTCTGTGTACTGATGTCATCTCTCTCTCTCTCTCTCTCTGTGTGTACTGACATCATCTCTACCTCTCTATTTCTGTACTGACGTCGTCTATCTCTCTGTGTACTGACGTCATATCTCTCTTTGTCTCTACTGACGTCGTCTCTCTCTGTGTACTGATGTCATCTCTCTCCTCTCTCTCTCTCCTCTCTCTCTCTCTCTCTCTCTCTCTCTCTCTCTCTCTCTCTCTCTCTCAATATTTTTGCTTTATATTTTGTAAATTAGGCTTCATTTTGTTTACTAGAAGAAAAACGGTAAACCTAAAGACCAAAGAGTCCATATATGGGAAATAACTGCTTCACGACAGTACATTTCCCATAAACCATGTTATTTATCTCATTGGTTGAAAATTGTAGACTCTGTCATTCATAGTTGTTCTACTTTCCTTATAAAAGAGTGTTTTGGGTTTGTTTGTTTTTTGAGATATTAAGCCAATAAGAGTCTTGGCTTTAGGGGAACTACTAAAAGACAAGAATGGTATTTGATTGAGTTGGTGGCAGCAGCAGTAAAAAAAGAATCATTCTTTACAGTTTATATCTATTCATCGCTTAATTGTTTTGAGTACAAATGTAACTTAACACTTAAACACGTCAAGAACTCCAAGAAAATTACTTAGAAGCATAATGCTTTGGCCTTTATTTATATCTATTCGACAGATCGCCGTCATCACACTGAAGATATTTAAATAACATTCTGAGCATTTTCAAGTAAGAAATTACATCGAGCGCTCGACTGGACATCTGAAGTCGTCAGGGAGATTCTATTCAGCGCAACAGCCCTTCTCCAAAATTGCAGACTGAAGGTGGCTGGTTAAAGTACTAAATGGTTACAAATGCCGCTATCGCTTCGCTCTTTGTGCAGAAGTATTGAACCTTTAAGTTATTTCTAAACTAATTTATACCCAGAAGCCAGCATGATGCTACTGGGTTCATATAATGTCGTTTCTTACTATTAATTTGAATAACTGCCATCTCATAATGCTTTTTGTAGAAATGTAATGAATCTGATCGATGACTGTTATTTGCTTTATTGGTAGATGAAAATGGCACCCGAAAGCGACATTCCGCGAGAAACGAGGCTATCCCTTATTTTATTCGCCTGGTTGGTTCATGCTAACGAAAAATTGTGCAGAAAATTGGAATTACAGAGGATGATCTGCGAACAATCATTTACATATTGGAATTACAGAGGATGGTCTGCGAACAATCATTTACATATTGGAAACAACTGGTTCAGTCATAAATTTTTTTAAAAAGTCCAAGGAAGACAGAAAACCATGACATGAGAAGATAAACTGCTGATTTAGAATTCTAGAGCAACAGTTAGCCAATTCTTGACTAGTTCTACTACAGTTAGTATTTCCATCTCTACCACCAAAAATATCGGATTCGTTGGCCGAACAGCAGCTAAAGGTACGCTATCCATGACCAGAAAAAAAAACAATAAAACAAAACATTTGACTGGATTCAGTCATCAGAAATACACTTTGAATCAGCAGTCGGTTCTTGTTAAAAGATTTTCGGCTTCATGCATCACCCTGAAAATCAATGCACAGTACCTTGCTAGAAAGGAATCGGAATGGCTTAAAACGATGGTTTGGTCCCTTAAGTCCAAAGATCTAAACTGCATTGAACTCATGTAGGATCGAAGAATGGAGGGAATTTTAGAGGCAATATTGTGAAACTTACTAACTAAACAGGATGCCCCGAAATATAATTAGTTATTTATAGAAGAGGTGGGTATTTTGATGGAAAAAACCTGAAGTGATAACACCATAATTGATGGTTAATATTCTGATGCATAGATAGTTTGAGTAATACGTTTTCATTAAAAATAATGCTGAAAAGGCAGATAACATTGTTTCCATATGGTGAACACAATTTTAAACATCAGTGAATATTTAAAAATACATCAGTTTACGTATTCCTTCGAAGCAGCTTAATTTAAATAACTGTCAGCAAACATGCTGACATAGCGGGCTTATTAAAACAAACCAAGAACTTGTATAATTGGTAAATTCTTGCTGTCAAGTTGTAGTACAAGAATAAACCTGAGGTCCAACCTCATCCAATATGATTATATAATTAAAATATTTATATACCAGTAAAGGAAAATTGTAGAACGTTCCAGGGCCTGTGGTACTCTCATAATTTAATTAAATATCCTACGTGCTGCTGTTGAGCGAATTTATTATGGACAAAGATGCACAAATAATTGCTGAAAGTCAAGTTGCAAATAAATAGAAACTCGGGTAAGATACAGTGAATTTTAGTTTTGCTTGTTTATTTTTAAATTTCTTTTCGTTTTTGTCGCTAGTTTTACTAGCCTCGTCTGTACCGGATGTAAGTAATCACGTGGCTCCAAAGGCACCAATCGAGGACCACGTCAGCGCCCATGAACTAAAAGGCTGTTCGTTTGTTGTTGTTGTTGTTGTTGAAATCCTGCCAAAAAGGAAAGCAGGAAACAAAATATTCTTTTTGTTTCTTTTTCATGCCGTTTGACGATAAAAGGTCTTGGGTTTCTATAACCAGGCTCTGAATGAATCTTGCCCGTAAATTCTCCTTACCTCTGCACGTGATCGAAACGTTAGTTCAAGGTCAGTCGATCTTTCTCCCATTAATAAAGGCCGGCCGCCGGTTTGTCATCGCTTAGCTTTGGAAGCTGAGAAGTTCGCCATGGAGAAACAGATTGAAATTACTTCTCTTATCGCTGGCTCTCTCTCTCTCTCTCCTGACAACTGATTCAGATTTTCAAAAAAACAAACAAAAAAAAGCTTTTCTGCTGATTCTCGCAAACCCAGAAGGTGGATGGATATACGCGCGCGCGCAGTGTAAAGAAGCAGGTACTTGGCAACGATGTTTTGAGGGTACGAAAAGTACGAGCGAATTACTAGGCACAGACTTAGTCTTTTTTGCTTCAAAGCAGGAATAGTAATAGCACTAAGGATCATTCTACAGATATCGCGTCTACGATTGGCATTGTCGACTCGCAGTTTACTTTGTGCGGTCGCTGCAGAGTCGCCCTCTTATTATCGACACAGCGTCGCCATTGACTCATCGCCGTCAGATCAGGCGGCGACTGTCCGAACTTTTAACCGAGTATGTGTACTGGCCTCTAAACCACTTCTCTCGCCTTCTTCCTGCAAGGATGTAAAATACTCCTTTGATTTTTTTTTAGAATGAGCGCGGTTTTTATCGTGGCAAAACATATTGTTAATGAAGAGTGTCTCACGAATCGGCCGCCATCTTTTTATACAGATAATTAGCGTTTCTTTGAGCCGAGTATTTCCTCAGGTGTTTTTCTTTCTCAGCGGGAGCTTCAACCTAGAAAGATTCCCATTAACCGGGCACACACACACACACACACATACACACACATACACACACACATATATATATACTACATACACATATACAAGCACACTCACACACACACTCACATATACACACATACACACACATACACACACATATACACATACACACACACATACACACACACACACACACACTCACATACATATACTACATACACATATACAAGCACACACACACACACACTCACATACATATACTACATACACATATACAAGCACACGCGCACACACTTACACACAGGTGTTCATTAACGACTGTCCCACCTTTGCTCTAAAGCGGTCGCGAGTGATCTCGTGGATAACTGGTCTATTTTTAATCTCAAACAAACGCCCTTATTTCTCAGCCAACGGGTCCTTCGACAGCAGATACCCAGATTCGACAGCGTTTTTATACATTCCACGTATGCGAGGTTTTTTTGTTTTTTTTTTTTTTGTTTTGTTTTCAGTTTAGTTTAGAGATTAGACCGGGTATCTGTGATTTAGTCGGGAAATGAGGTCGCTTAGACCATTTTGAATTAACCCAGATTTCCGGTACATTATCGGGTTGGCTAGATGTTTGATTTAGAGTCACACCTGACGTCCAGGTCAGGATTAGCGCAGATGAAGAGAAGCCTGTGAGTTATGAGTATCTAGTTTAATAGTTGAGAGCCTCGAGTTGCCAACAATTTGTAAAGAATTCCGCTGACAATCGGACAACTGTTAGCCATCCCGTCTGATCAGACGGTAGACCACGGCCTTACGCCTTTATTGTTGTCAGAGGCGACCCTAGTTTTATTGACTACGGCAGCGCCTTGCCCTTCCTTAGAAATTAAAATCGCGTGTTTGTGTGTGTGTGTGTGTTTTTTTAAGAATTAAAACTGCGTCTTGTTCGGATTAAAATGTCTACCAAAGGCCGAAGTGGGATTCTTTTCTTCTTCCGTTGAATGACAAAGTGGATATTGCGAACAAGCTAGAGGAAGGTGAATCTGGTAAGAGGCTGGCAGGGAAATAAGGTAGAACCTTGGTGGAAAGGATGGCTGGGATAGTTTAAGCCAGGGACCGGTACAACGTGTGCTGGAAATTCAAGGCGAAAAGGCTGACAACTTTGTGGGAAGAAAAAAACGAAAACAAAACGACTAGAAACATTAATGCGATACTGACTTCGTTTTAATGCAGATTGAAACCGGACTTAGCCGGAAAACTTTCGCAGACCAATCAACGGAATTACGGAGAGAGGGGCAACTGCGCCGGGGGGGGGGGGTCACAAAATGTCTAAAGAGAGAGGGACGATTTTGGCAGGTGCTAATGCCGGTAAAAAATCACAAGGTGTCTTTTCTACCTATCGGGAAATTTCAAAAATAACCCTCGGTCTTCAAGAATGCGAAAGCTTTGCCCGTTTACAACGAGGGCGTGGATGAACGCTCAAGTGTTTCTGGAATGGCATGGCAAAATCTTCATTCTTGAGGTTAAGAAATATCAGAATAAAGCTGGCAAAGTCGAAAAGGTTTTGCCCGCCGTCTCATCCCTCAGCTGAACTTCTGAAACGTGACGACGGCACGTGTAAGGTTGTATTTCTCCTACTAAGGCGACGTCTGTACTACAGCTAATGGATCAGGGGGGGGGATAATTGAAAAGCTTAACCATAAAAAAGGACCATTTCGAAAGCTTTGGGGGGCGATGGATGAAGTATTGATTAATAGGGCTTTTTTAAAAAAAAAGTTTGATATTAAAAGATATTGTTAATGGTAGCTTATTCCTGAAATTCCTTTAGAAATTACTACGCCTCGGAAGGTATGATGAGATATATAGCATCCAAAGAGGAAGAAATTGTCACCGACACAGCAGGTAGCGCTAGAAGAAGTCCCCGGACTGTGATTCAGAAGATGTCAGAGATGTGAGATGGATGAACTGCGATGCTGAAATCCTGGCTATCAACTCTTAACAGAAGAGAGTATCGTCGAAGTTGTACATCAAGCAGAGGAAGAGCTCGAGAAGAAGATAAGGAAGATAGTGATAAAGATTATAAAGGGTTGGTTGTCGTAAGCAGAGGCTTTCAGGTGCCTGAACAGTGCAAATGACACGGCTGGAGGGGCCGGAAGAGTGCGACTGTTCAGCTGCTTCATTTGAAAAGATTGCGCAATTTAGCTGCAAAGATAAGGAACTCTTCCTTAAACAGGTGCCAGCCACTTCGTTCTTGTCTTAAATAAATTACATTAATGTACCTATGTACTCAGATGTTTCAAGAGTGTACATTCGGGTAATGAAATCATTTATTACTTATGTCTTTAATGATTGACATATGTATTGACTGTATTAACAATACTGCAAAGTTTATATCCCACATCAACGTGTAGTAGTTTTGTTTGACCATGGCCTGTACATGTACTGGGACCATAACCTTGGACTCTCTCTCATCCGCAGGGTGGGGAAAGAGAGCCTGCACCTACCCCTGGAAAAACTCTTGCAGACGCCCATGTCTCCAATAAAACAGAAGCTCGTAAAATATCATTTCTCCGTGTATTGATTTAGCAACAGCGACAGATTTAAGTTGATATGTCGGTCTGGTACCACTATACGCTGTTCTGATCTGTTCACATTGTAGCTGCCTGTATATTGATGAAAGGAACCAAAGCCGGACTTCGCATCTACAACATGCGAACCTACTTCATCTGCGAACATCATGGCAGACAACCACGTTTCCTTGATAACCTGTGGTGAAAGCCAGTTTAGGGAATTGGATTGTTCGAGAATGGATGATCCGCCATCAGACCGGCCAGTCGCCTAAAAATTAAAACCCTCCCTTATCTTCTCATCCTTACCAAAAAGAAACCGTTTTTCAACAGCATGATCTCTCCAAAAGCAACCAGCCATAGCATCTCGGCACAAACAGTTCGCAACAGGAATCGTGCCGACGACGAGATACAGTGGAGAATGCCCCCGGTACATTGTCGCCGCATTACAGACTTTGTCAAACTAGAGATCGAACTGTTGGCATCGTGTTATTTTCACCGACGAGTTTCTCTTGGGCTACAGTCTGACAAACCGGAGAGCGGTTTGATTACTCTGCATGACTGTCTCCTTTCTGAGGGAGTGGGGCAGCCTGATAGTATGAGCTGGCGAACAACTGATCTCGTCATCACTAGGAGGGGTGTCGGATACAAGAGACAGCAGTTATGGTCCAACTTCATCTTTATGGATGACAACGTCCGCCCGCACCGTGCACATGCTGCAATTCGGGTACACAACATCACTCGCACGCTGCTGCGGTGGTCCGCACGATCTCCGGACTGGTATCTGATTAACATGTTTCGGACATCCTAATGATGCATGTCTGTGGTCGCCAAGTTCTTCCGCAATCTCTTGATCAGCTGGCCCGAGGGACAGCTCGATCGTTCGATACCAAAGCATTGTATTGTGGTCACTCGTAGTCACCCGCTATATTAAAACCTTCTCTGCCAATGCCAATTTATTTGTGAGCATTTTTAGACAGACTTCGTTGGCATTTCGTTTTATCTCGATAATAATTTAATTTAGCATCCATCGCCATCAGGTTTGTTTCATGATGAGTTTGGATCAACACTACGAGAATATGAACACTTTGAAGAACTTACCTATCGTACGACTACTACAAGGTTAGAAACCCTTGTTCGCTTATTTTCCTTGTGAGGCGTATAGACAGAATTACGCCCAAGAAATCGGATACCATGCGATATGCAGAATGTTGATTAGTGGGTTTACATCTATAAGCGTTCGTCAGGGTATGTTCTGGTTCTTTATTTGAAGAATCTCGAGTTACGTTCGTGAAACGTTACTAAAAATCGAAACGTACGTAACCTTTGTCTAGAACAGGATCGCAAATATTAAAGAAATTCTGAAATGTTTCCAGACTATCATTGAAAGCACCGCCTCCGTAACTCTCACTTCGGTTTCTCATGCAGATGGTAGGTGAAATGGTTTATTTCTCGGTTTGACGGACGGCGCGACAAATATTTCCGCGAAGTCGAGTTTCGATGCCTCAGCGACGAGTCAGACAGCAATTCTAGCAGAAAGACGATTGGTCACTGAAAGAGGATAGGATTAGTGTTACGCCATCAGCCTGTTCTCGTTTTCCATCTCTTGAGAGAGAGAGAGAGAGAGAGAGAGAGAAGAGAGAGAGAGAGAGAGAGAGAGAGAGAGAGAGAGAGAGAGAGAAAGAGAGAGAGAGAGAGAACTCTGTCTGTAAACTCTATAAACAAAACACTTCTCAGTATTACATCTCCAAAAACAAAGGGAAAATATACACCTGTTTTCCACGATAAATCTGAATATTCAAACATGAGAATTTCTGGGTTGACGCTGTTCTTGCATCTTCTTTGTTATGCTTTTAGAACGTAAATAAATTGTCTTAAATTTTAAAATAATATTTCGTTTTTGCGAGTTTTATGGGTAACCCTTTCCTGAGTAGAGAAACATCAATAATAATAATAATAATAATAATAATAATAATAATAATAATAATAATAATAATAATAATAATAGGATTTCTTCTAAGTACTAGTGTGTCAGCAGATATCCCTTTCTGATCCCCCAGTTTCCCAGCAGTCTGCCGAAATAGCTAGTGGCAGCCGGAAGTAATGAAGCTGATACCCTGATTAGGTGATTAATGAGGAAACTTAGTGAGACTTCCCCGGCACGGGGCATTTCTAATTATTATTTCTTTACCGCTCGCCCTTCCATTTCATTTCGACCCCTTCTTCGCGATCACCTACCACACGCTGAATCAATAGGTCGCAGAAGCGTCGGGTTGACGCTAGCGGCGGGTCAGTAATCAAATGAGACACTCGGTGCGAAGGGAAGATGATGAGGAATTCGATAAGGCGGGACTCCTAGAAACGTGGTCCGATGGAAGATCGTGATAAACGTGGTCCGTGAGAAGTCGCCAGCTGTCCGTGTTGGTCAGGAAAGTCCAGCCGAATGATCGGTTATCTGGTAGCTAGATCTCTCTCTTTTCCTCTCTCTCTCGCGGGAAAGGTTGGTGAATGAAGGACAGAGCCCCGCCACACCCCGAGGGTATCACGGCCGGCCGGTTCGAGTGTCTCTTCGGGTGTAGCGGGGGTGGGCAGGCAACTCGTTAGCATCAACGGGAAATCCTTACTGGTTCACTATACCCGTTCCAACCTTGTTACCGAAACGGCATATAGGAAATCTTGCCAGTTCTGAACGCGGACAATTCAGTCGGATCGGCGCGGGCGGCTTAAGCCGGACCAGCAGCAAACTTCCGGCGGGTGTCCACCTGGCGGTGTCCCGACGAGTTCTTGTTCAGAAGCGAAATAAAAGTTTAAAAATTAGCATAAGGTGTTTTCGTCGGAATGTCGTCTATTTTATTTTAATAGGCGAATCTACAATCACGGTCGCTTGTGTGAGTATGAGTGTGAGATAGTATTGTGTGAGTTTGAGTATGAGTGTGTGTGTGTGTGTGTGAGTGTAAGAGAGTATTGCGTGAGTATGAATGTTTGTGTATGTGTGAGTGAATATGTATGTGAGTGCGAGTTCTGTGAGTATGTGCATGAGTATGAATGTGTCTATGCGAGTAAGTATGAGTGTGTGTGAGTGTTAGTGTTAGAGAGTATTGCGTGAGTATGAATGTTTGTGTATGTGTGAGTGAATATGTATGTGAGTGCGAGTTCTGTGAGTATGTGCATGAGTATGAATGTGTCTATGCGAGTAAGTATGAGTGTGTGTGAGTGTTAATGTTAGAGAGTATTGCGTGAGTATGAATGGTTGTGTATGTGTGAGTGAATATGTATGTGAGTGCGAGTTCTGTGAGTATGTGCATGAGTATGAATGTGTCTATGCGAGTAAGTATGAGTGTGTGTGAGTGTTAGTGTTAGTGTTAGAGAGTATTGCGTGAGTATGAATGTTTATGTGTGTGTGAGTGAATGTTTGTGTATGTGTGAGTGAATGTTTGTGTATGTGTGAGTGAATATGTATGTGAGTGCGAGTTCTGTGAGTATGTGCATGAGTATGAATGTGTGTGTGTGTGTGTGGTTGTTTGTTGTTATAGAAGTACGCCGAGCAGATAGTCGAAGGTAAGATTTCTCCTACATGATGGATGATGACTGGAGTCAGTCTCACTATTAAGCAGTAATATGAAAAGCCGATGCTTTTTCTTTTAACTACTGATGATAAAAAACAGATGGAACCTGTGAGAAAAGTTTCGAAGATTGATCGTAAAAGTTGTGAGTGTGGACAGGGGCAAGAGATGTCTGATGAAAAGTGTTGTCAGGTGACAGGAAGTAAAAAAAAATAAAAATAAAACAAGACGGAGAGTGGGTTAACCAGCGCGAGCTGACCACGGGTGGACATGTGAACGAGTTGAAAGTTGGATATCGAGATAAGGTTCGATAGAATGGCAGATATGGTTTGTGTAGTGACCCTGTACGGGACGGATCGTATGGTCCCTCGACGAGACTTCTCGAGACTTAAACCAGCGATATGCAGGTTTTATTAGGAAGCATTAGAGAGGAGGGGAAAGAGGCCCTTTAATTTATTGTTTTGTTTCTCTTTCTTTCACTTGGATTGTGTTCAGCCGAAGCCTCTCTCGCATTGCAGTAGACGGCTGCTCGCCGAGGTGTTGGATTTGTTCTGATGCGGAGAACACCGTCATCCCTACAGGTTAGGGACCTCGGCCGGGAAATCCCTCCTTCTCATCAGGCTAATCTACAAAACTTAATAAAATTTAGGATCTGTTTCATCAAATCTTCTAAAATACAACAACGAGGTTAACAAGGTTTTCAAACGCAGTATTTGGTGGATAAAGCAGCATTCAGGCGGATAGGAGGATTAGCGAACATAGTGGATAGCCTGCTTTCCTTTTGTTCCGGGTTTGGCGGTTCCAGACGTAGCCAGGGGTGGGTGGGGCTATTGTTCTTTTCTAATGCTGCAGTCGTAATCGCGTCAGTTTGGATTCATCCCCGAATACTCGCGGATCCGCTGTCTTCAGGGACGGGCCTTTTAATGAGACAGACAGTAGATGGCCTCAGCCGGACCCTCGTTTTTGCACTGCTGGCTTTCATACCAGAACCCTGATTCTAATGCCAGTATTAACCGCTGCTCTGGCCGGTCAGACGCCACTCTATTAATGCAGAGCTCCACTGCTCTTTTTCTAACATCAAGCCGTTCCGCAATTTGGAACCACCGGTAATTAGTCTCTCACCTAGCAGGTGTCGGATTTTAAAATCTCCTTTCTTGATCGAATCATTTATTACTAAAACCCGACGCCGTCGACTCGATGTAGACCTGTCACCGTGGCTCTGTTATACGCCGTCGAATACCGTTTAGGAAATACCCATACGCGCAGTTTTCAGTCTTTGATTGCAAAGTAGGCGGAACCTGAACACGCGACGTGGTGGCTGCAGTTCGTAGGTGGGAAGAGGGGGGGGTTGTTCTTCTTGTCTGGGCCGTCATTCATGGATGACATCGCGTAGACGGAACGGGACGAGTTTGGAGTCAGTTATGCAGGTGACCCAGCTGAAAATAGCGCCTTTCATCGCGCGATCGCCGAATAGGTCTCCTAGCGACCGGGTCAACTTCACGTAGCTGTTCGCGAAGTGTGTGTGTGTGTGTGTGTGTGTGTGTGTGTGTGTGTGTGTGTGTGTGGACTCTTCTCGGAAATCTATAGAAGATAAACGATTTGCCTCGTCTTGCCTTCTGTACCTGTAATTAACTCAAATGAGCCCAATGGAAATATCGCTTAATACTCACTGAGAGCCGGCGGTGTTCGAACCTTTGATCTTTCCCCTCTTGAAAAAAGCAGCAGCTGACAGGTACCCGCGCTTCTACCCGACTGCACTTCTGCTTCAAAATCAGCCCGAGTTTGGTCGGGAGAATGTAACAAATAGGTAAGAAATTAGAATAAAATCTTTCTTCTCCTCTAACTGTTTTATCTTAACCGGGTAGAACCGTTGGGATGTTTGTTTCGTTGTTCTAGATTCCGCCTGGTCAGGTACGGAACGGGACGGGAGCGAGACCCGAGGAGCAGGTGGTCGCATGACCGACGCATTCCACTTCATTCCGACTTTCTTTTTGGCAGTCGTGAACCAGGCCGAGCGGCTCTGCCCGGCTTAGAGGCAGCAGACACAGGCTCGCAGTGAATGGCTTCGGATGTTCGGCGACGATGACGAGCTCACCTCTGTGAGTTACATCGCTATCCGTAAAGGTGGGCTGGGGATGAGCCAAGGCTTCGTTTCCTCAACGAGGGCGATCCACGGACCACGCACCACGTACGCGCAGCTGCTCATCGCTCAGCAGTAACGGCTGGTGGAGAGAGAGAGACGGTCGGCCATGAACTCTCTCTCTCTCTCTAGGAAGAGCGACCCGACAAGTCTGGCTCGGCTCTCTGGCGGAAAGGAGACACATGGACCCCTGACCTCGGAATCGTAATTTTCTGGGGAAGGGTTAATTCGCGCTCGTTTTGCCGGCGGTTATCGTCTGAGTTTGGGCGACTTTCCATCAGATTTCAAGTGTCTTTCACCGATGCGCTACAGAATAATTAACAATAATCTTTAGAAACGCATTAATTACATTAATCTTTATAAAATTATATTTAAAAGAATCATTGAAAATTATCGTAGCGTAATTGGATATTAGAACGACATTTTTGTCTCAGGGACAGAAATTTACTGTAAACTGGGCCATCTGCTGGCTCGCGTTCGTTACTCACTCCGCTAGACTTGTCTTCTTACAGCTCTAATTAATACGTCAATCCCTAGGTATTAACTGGTTTATCTCGTTCCTCGCATTTTTTCCTTCTTTCTTTAATATTCGTCATTTCAAGCGACTCAACAAAATATTTCCCCAGATACCTACATTCCATTATGGCAGTTTATCCAGCTAGTAACCGGACCCGTTTCCCAGATGTCTGCATTTTCAACATGGCCGACCAGACATGATGTTATTCTACCACCTCTACCAAAATGGTGGGAGGCTCACTACACCTTATGTTACGAGAGTTGTTCTGAAAAAAAACACCCTTCAGAGGTGGAGAAAATCATGGCAGGAAAAAAACAAGTACATGAATTTTGTTTAGGAATATCATAATTCCACCTAAACTGATCACTGATCGAAAGTTCTTTGGCCAATCGATAACAAAGAAAAAATTTTTTAAATGTTCTAAGATGGTATCTTTAAAAAGAATAAGTTATGCAAAATTAATTCCCCTTTTAAATATGGAAGCTAATGAAATCTGCAGTGTACATCAATAGCATTTTAAAGAAAATCTTCTTTCTCTCATAGAAACACTTTGTTGGTCTTACTACTCTGTCATGTTTGCATATTCTAAGTCAATTATTAGTTCTACCCAACTTTTGCACTAGGAATATTGATGACAAACGATAGATTCCTTTTGTTTTGTTTGGGAAAGCAATATGCCTTGACAATAGAACTGCTTATCTCCCTTTCGTCTACTCTCCATTCCAGTCAGGGTTTTGCGTAAATGGAGGTCTGATGTGTGCTAATGCGAGCTGTTGAACCGGTTTAGCGTGATATCTGTTATGCGTGAGCAGAAACTTTCGGAAACTTGTCAAGAATATCGACAGGCGAAGAGCTTCCAAACCTTGAGGAGAAGCAACAACCGCCAACCTTCCGAGAGACAGGGCCAGCGAGGCGTGAAACGTCTCCCGTCTGGTCAAGAGATAAGCTGGGAGCGCGGGAGAGGTGTACATTTGTTGACTGAAGAAGGCTTTCGCTTTGAAATTACCGCGACTTCATAACGGTGCCGCACCGACGAAAGACATTGTGGGAACTTAATGATTTGAACATGAATTTCTGACAAACAAAGCGGCTAAATTCCCTGGGTATCAGATGCGTACCCGTTAGCGTCCATATTTCACACAGTCAGGCGGGAAACCCGCTGCAGTCTTACAAAGTCGGCGGTTGCCGTGAGATGTTTTTCCTATATAAACCAAAAGATATGCAAACAAATGTTTCTGCACACTGAGAAATAATTTTTTTTTCTTTTAACTTCAAACAATAACTCGAATCAGATATAAAACTTTAGCTTACCAGCCGATCTCACACGAACGAGAAAGCAAACCACGTGAATTCCCGTCGGGATCGCGATCTCTCTCCCTCTCTCTCTCTCCCTCCTCTCCCTCTCTCTGTACTGACGTCATATCTCTCTCTCTCTCTCTCCC
The DNA here is from genome assembly GCA_018389105.1 of Nautilus pompilius. Taxonomy (NCBI): domain Eukaryota; kingdom Metazoa; phylum Mollusca; class Cephalopoda; order Nautilida; family Nautilidae; genus Nautilus; species Nautilus pompilius. The sequence goes on along the minus strand of JACATO010000127.1, from coordinate 2,359,871 downwards.
TCCCTCTCCCTCTCTCTGTACTGACGTCATCTCTCTCTCTCTCTCCCCCTCCCTCTCCCTCTCTCTGTACTGACGTCATCTCTCTCTCTCCCCCTCCCTCTCCCTCTCTCTGTACTGACGTCATCTCTCTCTCTCTCCTCTCTCTCTCTCTCTCTCTCTCTCTCCTTGCATGACACGCCAAGCATTAACCCTGCAAGGGCAGCCCGACGCTCGGCGATTTACTGCCAGCGGAACAAGTCCCGCTGTTCAGGGCAATAGCTGAGGCCAGACCACGGAGGAGGATGCTTGTTTTCAAGAGAGCTACCCTACATCTGTCGGGGGAGCATAATCCAGAAACGGACGTCGCGCGTGACGTCGTAAGCGGATGGAGACGACCCGGCGGTGATGCGCCCTGGAGCGGCACGTGATGGCCGGATATTTGAGATACAGTCATAAAGTTTGTCTTTTTCCTTAAAAAAGAGAGAGAGAGAGAGAGACGCTTAAAAACAGTTAAAGAAATGGAAAGCAGGGCTTCAACACCGAGAGTTCTTGTTTCGAACGTTAGGCGCCTCAGACACACTGTAAATCAATAACTCTTTTTTTATTTCTATTTTTTATTGAGCAGTATATATATACATCAGAACTGTTTGTCAGAAGAAAGGGAGAGAAATCCGGAAAATCCGTGTTCTCTTGTGTATTTAGCGCTAACCGCGGGCTTTTATAACGAATCCTATTTACGCTAATTGTCAAAAGGGGTCCAGAACTTCACGAATGCGCGCACTTCACCAGTCCACACGGGTAAAAATCGAGAACTCCCACCGCGTTCCTCCTCCAGCAGGTGCACAGACCGGCTGAACACCACGAGGGGGCACTGTCAGGTGAGAAAACAAACGCAATAACAGATTTTAAAGGTTATTACGTAAAAACCAATGGGCTAGGTTATTCGTTTGCACCTGAAGTGCGACCAGCTGGCGACTCGAAAAGATCCCGGAACCTCTTCTTTCTGAGCAGAATTAATTTCAAATCGGTAGATTTCGTCTTTGTTCTGTCGGAAGGTAACATTCTGCGGCAAGAAATTCCACCATTGGTAAAATTAGTTCACTCGTTTAGTCGAACTGGCGCCTCTACGGTTGTTAGACGTTACCCCAGCCCCTCACATATTTAATGGTTCGATTTTACTACATTTTAAAATTCTAGCAGTCGAATGTTGGCGACGGAGTTTAAAATTGTTTCGGCAACAAACGGCCGTCCGTGCGGTGTCCGACTGGTCATAAAACCACGTGCCCTGACACCGGATATAGGCCGCTTACAGCCGCGTGGGCGAGCTATCAGTCCATGCTTACCTCCCGGTGTCTTCCTCCAACTGGAATAAATGGCTATGAGAGCTTGTCGTGCATCAACCGGCTTCTCTCAGCTCGGGAACACTTCCGCTTATTATAGAGCATATCAGCGGAGGAATACGCACTGGTGGATTTCCCGTGATCAGGTCGGGGTCGTCATCCCCCCCCCCATATCTGACGTAGAATTCACCTGCTAACTACAATAAACCGAGAAATCTTTTTTTTTTTTTTAAATTTTTAAAATCAAGGTTAAGATTAAAAAAAACAAATCCAGTTGCCACCTATGGAAGATTTTCGAGGACTCCGCTCAGAAATGAAGGTTCCGGAGATAGTCGAAACCATCTCCAAGGTTACGACCCTGGCCGAACGCGATTGCAGCAAGACGGAGACTTCCTCTGAAACTTTATGAGGCCGGTAAACGATACACGAGGGCGGATTTCGTGTCGCCCCTCACCTTGTTACTGGACTCCTAATGCATCCGATTAATATACAGTAAAATTACCAAAAGGTAAAGGAATTCGGTTCGTCTTTCATCGTGGAATATAGCAGTTAAACACCACGGCATCTGTTCCTACTGCGTGGACCACATCTGGCAGCTTTTGCGATTCTTTTCCTTCTTCCCGGAGATAATTTCTTGGCGCATCATCTATTTGTAGCCCACAAATTATAAAAAGAGCATCGTGGGATCTAATGAACTTTGCTTAAAAGCCGGCTTCCTATCACGAACACTTGAATGGTTCCTCGTTCTTTCTATCCAACCTGGATTCGGCGGACGCTAAAAGACGCCTGGAACCGTTTGCCTGTCCTTCAGCACCAAGCTATTTTGCTTGGCTGTGCAGACGTGGAGCGAGTACATGCTGGTTGTTTCCAACGAATCATATGCTTTTGTTATCTCCCGGCGTGTAAATTTAGCAGAAAATTAACATTTGGAGGAACGGTGCTGAAGGGGTTGATAAAAAAGAAGTTTTCGAGAAATTCTGACACATCAAAGAGGAACTGTACTTCCTGCTCGGGGTTCTGAGAGAAGTGCGGACTAATCTACCGGACATGGAGTTATTATTAATGGCAAAACGACGTATTACTTTTGCAGCTACAGATTAGAAACGATTACCAGATGTCTGACATATTCGCGAGCAATTACACAGGTAACTGAAAATATTTACACATGTGCACAGCGAAGAGGTAAAACCGCCCCAGACTTACCTTAAAAGATGGGGCGCCGCCCTCTTAGAATTACTCTGAAGAAAGTCCCACTTCATCGTGGAAACGCCATAATGGTTCGTGAGTGACAGCCTCTCAGACTTAACACGTGTATTATGAGTCGAATTAACGAGTTACAATGAAGTTTTAATGTGGTGTCTTAGAGTTCGTGGCTGACTGTTTCTGATTCACAGCTTTATATCAACAGAGAGAATAATTTACCGGGATCCGGAAAAGTAGACTAAAGAATTAGTTCAAAATAGCAGTTAGCGGGTTTATTCTTGGATTTCAAACAGAAAAATGATATTGCAGTTATGTATTCAGCCAGCCAACGGGTCCATCAGCTTTTCTTTATATTTCATACATTTGTTCTATTCATTTTCAGAAAAGGATGTCGTGAAATACTAAGTTCTCAATTTCCTTTAAACAGCGTGAAAAGTTATAATAGGCTAAAACTCTATGTGAGAAAGAGATTTAAGAGTAACATACACTGTATAATTCAAGGTTTTTATGGATATTTACCTTTATTAACATTATCCCCATTTTAAATAGTTATTTGTGGATGAAGCAACAGATGACAAAATTCTAGTAAAGGTGATTTTTTTATAAATAAGGTACAAATTTTTTTCATATAAACAAACAAAAAAGAAATCACGCGTTTTAACGAACCCTTTAAAAAATGTTAGTTATTCCAAGTAAAGTCGCCATTATGTGTGGTTTGTTACTGACAGCAATATCTGTTGTCTGGTGGAAGTTCCCCCCGTATCTCTAAACAAGTAACTGTGTAGGACGGGCTGCGAGGAAGAGGATAAACCACAAACCATCGTGGATGTTACTAGAAGAGACTTTGAAATCCAAATCGATGCCGATGCTGTTAATACATCGGTTGATTTTCAATGTATTTCAAAAACAGTCGCCCGACATTTAAATCATTCAACGGGATAGTGCGACATCCATAGCGTGAGCGCCGTACGCAGGACTGAGCCTGGCAGATAAGGAAAGACGTTCAGAAAGCCGTCTCAGGTTTTCGAATGGGATTCTGTTGCTGGCTTTGCCCGCCCTCTCACAGATCGAAGACGACTCGGCAGCAGGAACCAAGCTGATGGTAAGTCACGATAGGTTATTAATTTTAGGCACCGGATTTTAAATCAATCCAACAATTCGATCTTTTAGAAAAAGTTAAGCGGCTGCTGGCATCGCGACTGTTTGGTTCTCAGAAAGAGAGAGCTGGCTGTTGGACGAGAGATATTCCTGCCAACAGCGTGCGATGGATTTCGGCTCTCCGCCGAAATAACCTTTCAAAATATATGTTCGGCTAAACGGTTCTGTTCACACGTGACAGTGATGTGGGCATCGGAAGATGCTGTTACGTTTGAGTCCAGTGATGAGCCCATCAGATGATGCAAAAAAAAAAAAAAAATCGAGAGAGGGGAAGCGAAAGGGCAATAAATTGTTATTGTTTGTCGATGGCCGATGGGAATGTCTCAGAACAACCGCCATAGGGGATTCTACGCCGTGCTGCAGTTGCGCCATCTGACCCTTCGCTACTGGGTCACTCCAGTCCACCATTAATGCAGTAGGATTTGGTTCAGCTCGTCTAAAAGCTAATGTTCCGATGATGTCCTACAGTGTCCTGGCAGTGTGTTGTCCTTCTCGGATAGAAACTCAGTAGAGTCGTCATCCGAACCTCACCGTCTTAGGAATGGTGGCTCCCTTTTGTCAAACATTCAGCTTTAAATGTCTTCGTGTTTCTAGTTCATAGTTTTCACGACTCCAATTAAAAAAAAAAGACGGGGGATGGGTGATGGGAAAGATAGCGAACCTCTCAATAAGAAATGTGGGTACTAGCAAGTGCCCGGCCTCTTCTCGAGATCAGTCGACTCCCGGAGGGCTCTGTTCCGACTCAGGTGTCGCAGTAGGTCTGCAGAACCCAGACACGTGGGTTGTCGGTTTGTCGGATTTTCATTAGCTGCAGCAATTTCTTCTTCTTCTTCTTCTTCTTTAGTTGTTGCTGCTTTCCAAACAAGGGAGATCATCGCCGCCCTAGGTCGTCTGGGAGCGCGGAACGTAGTTAGGTAAAGAACCAGAGACGGGATGAACACGTGACTCTGAAATGTCTCATAAATCACAGATTTCCTTTTATTAAAATAAATCGTTCGAAAATTTGCATATTTTGTCGTTTAAATCTTATATTATTCACCTAATATATTTCCTCAAAAGATCTAGAAGAAAGAACTAAGATTCGCATCGCATGCGCACCGGTTGTTCTGAATAAGCCCCTAGAGTCTAGGTGGGCCCCCAACACTGATGTGTGGGTTAAACTGTCATCAGACAATACAGAGGCTGAGTAGGGATTTTCAAAGGGGGCTCGCTCACTCTTTCAAATCTTATGCGGTCCGGTCCACTTATCATGAATCCACATAATATGAAAACATATAAACTAAAGTCGCTGGAGGATATGATCTTCACATGTGAATAAATTCTTTTATGGTTAACTCGCTTATTATGAACAAGTTTTCAGGTCCCCGCGAAGTAAAGTTCGCGTCTTAATTTTTAGAAAAATTCTTAGCGCACTATTTTACATAAAATAAATATTGATCGTGACGCTCCTTTTTTTTAAAAAAAAATTAAAGTCTGTTAAAGAAAATTAATTCCTTTTATAAATTACGAACTGATCAAGTTTATGCCTGCGTTACTCTGTTTATATGAAATTCTGCGGTACTCCGAGGGTTAAACCATCTAACCTGATCATTAGAGGCTTGCCACTTGATCTTTGTTCTGCACGCCTCCAGCTGCTATCCTCCAGTCTCCGTTGCTTTTGCTTCAGAAGAGCGGATGTCATGACCTATTCTAGCTACTTGGCACGCGATGGCTGACCAACCACTGCTCCCATCTGCAGGGTTTCCTCGTGGCTGCATTCGTCGATGATCCTCCAGTTTCCGTTTTAACATCATATTTGTCTGGCAGGTGCGTTTCACTTTCTACGATGCATACAACACCGACGGTAGAAGGACATACTTATTTCATCTGTTATTCTATTCTTTTTTCATGATGCGCTTTTCATAATTCCGTGGCAGCGCAGTGACGAAGAATGCTATCCAGTTTCTTAATCTCTCTTATAACACCTGTAATCCGTTAAATCGGAGGGAGAGAGAGAGAGAGGAGAGAGAGAGAGAGAGAGAGATGGAGAGAGATGGAGAGATGGAGAGAGATGAAGAGAGAGAGAGAGGAGAGAGAGAGAGAGAGAGAGATGGAGAGAGAGATGCACAGAGGGAAGGTAATAAACGCGACCAACGCCTGCCTTCCAACTCTATTGATTATTGTAACGTGGAATTTTTATTCTGCTTGTCGTAAAGTTGAACTACGAAGGAAAGTGATGATAATAATAATAATAATAATAATGAAGTTTACTTGGTATAAACAACGTTAGCTGCGATTATCTTTAACCTTAATGCAACAGACAGAGAACATGTGTAAAACACCGGACAGTTGGTTAAGGATCCGTCTGTTTGAAGATGATTTTTCAGGAATTGGTCCTGTCTGTGAACACAAACTGCCGCCCGTGGGTCGGGTCGTCTTGTTGTCGAGATGAGATGACGGAGTCGCGCCCCCGCGCACACCTGGTTTCTATGGTGGCAGGACTGACTCGTCTGATAAAGAAGGACTTTTAAAAGATGATGGATTATTATGAAAGGGTTGTCGGACCTTGCTGGCGAGAGGTGGGGTCGAGTAACTGTGAGACTGATTAATGCGCCGCCCGGTACCAATGAATCAGAGTTACTCTGTAACCGGAGCGGGTGGGAGTGGGGGAATATACAGCCGGCTCCCAGTCCACTCTGTCTGGCAACTTTTTTATTGGCTGTTCTAGACTTCCGTCCGCCGCCCGAAAACCTCAGACGACAAATTACTGGCCGGGGAGGAGGGAAAGAACGGAACATGAAAACAAAAGGACTTTCGCCAGATCCCGACGTTTGCCGTGTGTGGGGAGGAGAGGGATAGGCTGGTAGATGTGATTACGTAGGATTTCTGATGGCTGGTCTGGCTTCGCCAGGGACAGACGGACGTCCGCTGCCCGTTACCATGTCTACGGTATCCTTGGCTACGCACCATTTTATACCGTTTACGATCTCGTGTCCGCCAATGCATTCCGCGGCCTTCGGCAGGAAATACCACAAAGAAAAATAAGTCCACTGTACAAGTAAATATTTGAAGAGTTTTCTTTACCGATCGGATGGGAGCCGCCCCGCCACGTGCGCTTAGAATGGCTATGTACGCGGACCCGGATCCGTATTTCGAGAATGCATCAGTTTGCATAATAACGCGACGAATAGCAAACACCGCAGCACACGATGTCCTTGTTACGGAAACTTCGCCTGTGGAAAGTCGGGCTCGTTACGTCCATAGAGAAAATACGGCTGTAAAAGATGGAATTCTCATCTAATCGACAGTTCTGGGCTGAACTTCAGGGGGGATACGGTTAGGCTATGTAGACAAATCTAGAGATGAACGTTTCGAATTCTAGTCCTGGAAAGTTCGGTAAGAAGAGGACGGTTAATGTAACTTGGGGTTGATTTCAAGCCTTTAGTTGTATCTGTCAGGAGGTAACGAGACCAAAGACTCCTCCCCACCTGCCTTTGCGTGCCATTTACTATCTGTTTTGTCCCGTGTTATCTAAGTACCGTGGAAAGGTAGTTCTTTGTGACGGATGTTAAAAGCAAAGCAAGACGTTTTTAGCCCAGTTTTACTAAACGCGTCTACAATATCTTACGGTTTGTTTTTTTTAACCTTAGCCCTAACACGGAATTCCTGTAATCGCACAGTTTTAACACGTGACTACAGCACCCGCCACCTGGCGATTGACGGAGCAAAAACCTCGCAATCTATTCCTCAGTCGATCAGACACCCTGACGGCTTCCGGGTTTTCGCAGCAGCCACCTCGCACTGTTGGTTTGGCCGGGTGGCTCGTCAGCCGCTAGGTGACGCGCTCGTCGCCTGTTCAAAGAATCTGTTGGTACACGAATTGTAAATGAGAAACCAGTTTTTACCTTGATGCATTTTCTGGGCAGTGTTTCTTTCTGATGCACTTTTCCATCGCCACAGATAGTTGGGAATCAGCTGACGAGTCGACCTACTTTTTTACAGCGTAGGATCGCGACCGACTGACCCCTCCGCCTCCCAGATCTTCCTTCGAAACCCGTCTCCTTGTGGAGAAAATAACCACGAAATCCACGTGTCGTTACCGGTTTGGTGAGCTATTTATTGTCGGTATTCTCATGGATCAATGGTTCCAACTCGCTGGGGGGTTTTGTGTTTTTGTCTTAATCTGCCTCTTTCTGACGACTGCTGAGCCCTGACTCCACGTGACCCCACCCGACTGGAGCTTGGCTGGCACCGGACAATACCATAAGTACCCGGTAAACCCCTCTCCCCGGAAAAGAGCAGCACTCCAACAGCTGTGTCTCACGCCATACATCGCAAACAACATCAGCAGAAGCAGAAACAGATGATTACTAAAGAGAAAAACACAAAAGGTGATTAGATCTTGAAGTAAATTAGCGCGGCACTGTTTCTGAAAAAGTGAAAGCAAAGTTGGTTTTGGAATTCAAAAGGTACCGACTTCCTGCCAAGGGAAGTACCCATTTTAATTAATCATTCTAAAGAGGAGGCGCTTAATACGAATACATTTAGGGGCATGGGCGAGACGACGATGGGAGAGATGGTTGTGCACGATAGCAATCCTAAATGTCACGGTTGATGCTCTTTTCGCGGCAGTCAATAGCGCTATTCATTCCGAAGGTAAACTGTTCACTTCTTCCTGACCCGCCAGAGGTTCACAGGGATTTTATGAAAGTAGCTGTCGAGGCAGTTCTCTCCCGACTACACATTTTACTAACTTTCTTAAACTGCTCAGTACTCGGTGCCTCGGGCCGTGACGAGACTAATGCAAACCGTTGTCCGTGAAATGCAACCGGTGGCAGCCATCTTTGCTTCATTTTCCCACCAGTAGCCGGAGATAAACGCAAAAAGACAAAAGCAAAAGCATTTGTAGGCTCTTATTTACTTTTGACAGCCGAACAACCTGTAAATGTTTGAAGCCTATCAAACGTGAATATGTAAAGTAAAATAGCATAGTTCGCTTTAACTCTGCTCTGTCTGTTTCATGGCAGAGGAAAAAGGTGTGAATTACGTAGACATCATGAAGTAGTATTCTAATGAATATTTAATAATACTCGGATTCCACTCGGACAAGCACTGAAAAATACAAACTTTTAACTGCAGTAGTCTGAAAATTAATGTAAACATAAAACAAGATGCCTTTTTATTGTTTAATGAAAAACAATACAAGCTTTTTAAATATTGTATTTTTAACAATAAGCAATTATTTATAATATACAATGCGTTATTGCGCCATCTTTGGGTGTTGGCCTTGTCAATCCGTTTCTGTCTAAGTTGTATTCCTGTAGAGTCAGATTACGGACATTACACCAAGAAAAGGAACTAAAATGAAGTCAAAGTTAGTCTGTGAGCAGTTAGTAAGATTATTAACAAATCACAAGCCCAATATCCCTATCAAGGAAAGGAAAATACAGAAGAAAACAAAAAAAAAAGCATCACTCAAGAATTATGAAGAATTAATATGAATGAGCTAGCAGGATTCCAGAACAACTAGTGACCCACTTAACCAATAAATCAGCAGCAACAGATGTCCAGCCATCATCATCAACTGTAAGATGTTGATTGCTTGAGTTGGGATGTCAAACCAAGATCCCTATGAGAAAACCATTCCTAACAAAAAATAAAGACAAAATGCTATGCATCAGCCTAGAAATAATCTAGTTGGTCAAACGAAGACTGGTGCAATGTGCTATTTTCAGATGAGAGTCATTTTCTTGCTCAAGGTCGACGATGTTTAGTACCTGATTCGCCAAGTGAACCGACAACCAGTTCTCACTATAATCAGATTGTAAAAGCATCCAGAAAAGAATATGTTCTGCATGAGTAATTGGCTCGTTAGTGCCAATGCTAGGTATGATGAATAGCAAGAAATACACTATGAGGCTCTAAAACGCTATGGCTAACCGTAATTGCTGAAGGTATCCCCAAATGCGGTTTTTCAACAGGATAAATCGGGACTGTCATCTAAAGTTTAGCTTCATGACGAAAGAATAAATAAATTCTTTAAACAGTTTAACTTTGTCCTCGAGAAAGTGAAATTTTTTGCGCTTTAAAAATGCAAAGCTACTGAAAGGCCATAGCAATTCAGACAGCCTGAAACAGGTCTCCAAGGAATTAAAGCGAAGTTTGGATTCTAAGTAAATTAGGAGAAAAGAAGTGGGATTTCTGTAGGGTCTCGAACTCCGTACATTGTTGTGCGCAAAACGAGCCGGCTGATTCTTCGCTTGTGAACAAGAAATCATTTTTTTTAAAATATAGATGCGTATAAAATAAACTTCAAGATATCGAACTAAATATTCCTGGACATGATATTTTAAGTTATCCGTATTTTTCGCATGTGCAATAAAATTGCGAGGCTGCTATGCCAGCCGAGCAAAGGAAACGTTGTAAGCCCACACGTGCAATGCTAATTCGAAAAGCGCTAATGCGAGTTAATAAATTAATAATCCGCACCAACAGCTTACATTATATTATATTCGAGTAGTCATGGTTACGTCGAGACATTTTACCCATGGAAACCTTCAACTCCACAGCTTTCTGTCTCTATGGTCTTTGAATGACTTTATCGGGGGAAGTGGCCCCTCGTTAGACATCGAGGAAAGGTTATATATTGTAAAGAAAAGTGCTTGGTGAGTAACGATGGCAGAAGTGTTTCGTTCTCCGCAAAAGTCGGAAGTACCGGAAATCAACACTTTCTGGCGAACATCGGCACTAATATCCTTCCTCGTCTGAGTTCTCTCCCCTTGTGAGCATTTTATCGCCTTGAGAAGAGAAGAAGAAAAAAATAGCGTTTAAATGTACAACGCACAACGAGGTCGGGGAGTGACCCGTGGTTTGCCACTACCGAGCATCAATGGAATGTGGGTGCGACAAACAGAGTAGGTAGGGCCTGTCTACCTGCCCCCGATATTTACGACCCACGGTATTGTGCATTTCACGGGAGGAGTTGCTGACCTGGTTTTTCCAGCGTGGGCGGGGGGCTGGTAAAACTACAGGTGATGTGTGACCTGCCTTGACCTTTGTACCTTTCCCAGCCTCGTATATAGTGCAGAGGAAGCATTTACCTACCCGAGCTGATGGATAATACTATCCCACTTTTTAGGTTAACCCTCTGACCTAAATGTGTATGTAGTTTAAAAAAGCGAATTATTCAATCAGAACAGGTGAGGCAAAAATCAGCTATAAGGACATTTCTGTGAGCGATACTGGATCACCGTATTTCGTATCTTAAATCGATCGGGCGACGTTTCTAAAGCCCCCAGGTCTCTTCGTGAGACCGAGGACACACGACTCTGACATTGGATTTAGATCCTAGGTTAACCCGAACAGATTAGCTGTCTGATTTCGAACACATCGATCCGCGCACACACACACACACTAGATGACCAGGTCCTCGTGGAATAATTCGAAATAAACTTTTGGCGCTTGGCCACGTGAAAGGTCAAGCGGATGATGAAATGTACGAAGAACAGGAAGTGGTCGGTGATGTAGTATTTCAAGGCTAAGACCGTCCTTCAAACGTGGTTCGTCGAGCAGACGCCACACAGGTTATTTCCATTTAATATAAACTACCCTGAATCTTGATTAAAGTGTAAATGTTTGTGGTTTCCGCCAAATTTGAACTGACGGAAATTTGCTGTCGTTTATTCGCCCGGCGGATCAGGAACCCAAGAACTTACGCAGAGAATCAAGAGCGGGACCACGTGGGCTGGGGGTGTGACCGGAAAACGGCGGTATAGAGTTGTGGACTCACACTCTCCTTGTTTTACGTTGTGTATCGCATGCCCAGTGTTTTAAAAGCTCGTAAGATGAAGCCTATACCAAGTGGTTTGATGCACTTAATCAAAAAACGAATCAACAATCTCGAAATGAATCGGTCTTATGACAGATCTGGCTGCACTTTATATCAGCCAGCTTTGACAAAAGGCTGATTAATAATCTGAGTTGACTGAATACTTCACTGTGCTCACCTAAATAAAGAGAACAGCCAAAGATATATTTATTTGATTCCTCTGTTCTTCTTTCAAACTTCTAATAGCTCTCATCCTCATCTTCTTTGTTAGCTTTCCCATATTGTGTCCAACGTGCGGAATCCATCTACAAAATGCAACATCTTTTGATGCGACTTCCTATTGTGCAGAGACGGGCTTTGTATCCTGCAGAAAAAAACCCGATAGCATTCAGCGCCATCTCTCGGCAGCAGTCTGCAAGTCCATTTAAAAATAGTAATATGGCGCTCGAGAGACACGAGCAAGTATTTCACCATCGAGGGATTTTTTTTTCTCCTACACGAATTCCGTACATGCAAATAACAAACGATCATAATTTAATACACAGCTCAGTTCTGCTTATCAAGAAACGATTTGCGAGACGTCTGACCAGACAGAAAGATGACTTCATATCGAGGTTCCCCCAAATCATCGGAGCAGGTATCTCGCCGACGCCATCTGGAGAGTCAGCTGGAATCTTGTTGGCTGCCAGGAATATCAATGGGTGGGTGACGACTGACGCAACTTGGGCTGGGTCGTCGGGCCGACGTCACTCGGCGCCTCCGGGCCGACCCCCTGAAATAGAAATCGGAAAGGTTCGTGTTAACACTGAGAATTAAACTCTCTTTAAAAAAAAAAAAAAAAGAAGTTATATTTAATTAATTTATGCTACAATCAAATATGTTGTAAAAGCATCAACACATTAATCTGTTTTTATTAATTCTGAATTTTAAAATGCGTAAGCACCGTCGGGTTGTTCCCTAATGTTAATCTAAACCGGGCGAGAGATCGGATGTCAACGAAACGTCAATATCTTGAACTGGAACAGATTAAAAGGAAGAAACTTGTCTAACTTTTTAGGCCTAATGTAGGACTCTGCGAGTGGCCTGGAAGATGAGGTATTGGCTGTTGGAGGACAAACTGCGTGACGCCAATTGCCTAATCAGTAATTTACGATGAAAATTAACGACACTCAATTATGATATTTAACATAAATTTGTGCAATTCTCTTGTGCGGATGATTTCCTCACATATTGTTCTCACGTTGCCTTCGAGATATTCAGTCTGTTTTGTGGTATCCTCTGTTGCTTCTTGTGCAGCGCAAAGCCCCTGTCATTTCAGTAATATCCTGAACACCTGTACTATTCTTTTTTTTTCTTCAGCCAACCCCAACTGATCTCGGATTCACCACTAAATGGAGCAAAAAAACCTATTTCACCACGGAGACGTCTTACACCTGTCCGGCGTCGAAAACCGCGAATATTTGTTGATGATTAAAAGGAGAGACGACAACGGGTCCAGGATGTCCTTTGCGGTAACCCGCTGTCGTTTAGGGTTCCAGAACCCGTAGCGAGATGTAAAATAGACGGTGGAGGGGATCCAGCAGTCACGAGCTGTAGGTGCAGCCCACGCTGTTCCCCGTGACAAGTTTCACCCCTTCTTCGTCAGACTTTCACTCCGCCATCCATCGAGAGGCTGAAAAAGAGAACAGCGTCCTAGAAATTCCGCCGAAAATGTTTCTTGGTCCTAATTACGTCTAATTATTTTTTGTAAATTTGAGAACCTTGAGAATGTTTCACAGGAGAATTGGTTTGTGGTGGCCAAAGTTACTCGTCTTTCCAGACACCGTTCTGCTAGAAGCCCCGTCGTTAGTTCTCCGGGAGCTACTCCGCCCTGGCTGGTGTTACTGGTAGCGAGGTCGTGGCGCATTCCACAGAGAACTTCCCTGCCTTCCCTTAACGGGGACATCCATTAGGTGCTCTGTCAACGAACGGCGTCGCAGACATGACGGAATGATGCATGGTTAGTTGCTTCCTATAACCTTTGCAGAAAAGCTAGCATTTTCTTTTTAATTATCTCCCATCTCTGGACTTTGTCCGTGTCAGACGTATCCGCTACTTTCGAGTGCCCGTCATACGCTATTTCCCACAGCCGATCGCATCCCAGTACCCGATGGAAACATGTCAAAATTCGGGCTTGTACAAGAGGACGTGTTGTCACTTAACCTAAAAAAATTACTCATTTCTGCACTTTCATGATATTATAAAATGTTGCACCATTGTTGCAATTTGTGTTGTTGTTTGTAAAGAAAGCAGAAAGCAAAGAAAAATAGATATCCGACTGTATTAGGCATTGTTTCAAGAATCCGATGACCGAGGTTTAACATAAAGTATTTATTCATCGTAAACACTTTCGGTAAATTCTCCTGCCTTTACTGATGCTCTGTTGTCTTCCGATTTTCTTTGAAATCGTTGGAAAGTCGGGTTGTATCGTTTTAAAATAAATGATCTTTCTCTCGACTTCAAATGTTGACATACATCATCTATTCTTACCCTCGGGTAATGAAGCGTAAGCACATCGTTCGTTGCACAGAGACGCCTACACATTACAAACACGGTTCTTTTGTTGTTGTTTTTTATTATTCTTTAAACCGTGAAGAAATTGGCCATCACGGTCGCTGGTTTCCAAATCGAGGCTTTGCTTTTAGACGGTCTGTACGTAAACACAAACATGGCGGATTTATATTGTTTTGCTACATCTACGGATTGGTCTCGCTGCCTTGAAAGACAGCGAGGGCGCGCGCCGGAAGACCAACTGGATAGCTTCGGTGCAGTTTGTTGTCTGTGTTTTTCCTGCGCGCCCCAATTCCTTTTTAATTGTCCAGCCTGTTTATGCTACAATGGCTTCGAGCCTTCGAGATGTTTCTCGGCCATCCCTATTTCCGGCATTCGCGTGTTTACGGCGCGCGCTCCCGCCACAGGTAAACCGGTTCTCACGCCGCCTTCGGGCCTCGGTGTTGCCGGGCATAGCGGGTTCGACCACAGTGGATCTGCTGTTCAAAGGCCGGGTAAGCATAAAGACTCCATTGGAAGTATTTCCGGTCTCGCTGGCAGCGAGCAGGCAGACAAAACATCGCCGCCTTTGGAAATGTCAGAGGACCGGCGGACGGCGATTTTTAGAGCATGAAAACAGACGCCCAGTCTCTGATTCCAGCTCGGATCCCACAGCAGGCTATTTATCCGATTAATTACCACCTTCTGCGGCTGTCAGGCGTGGACGGGTAAAATGCTGACAGAAACCAATGCACTAAATCAGCTTTTCAGAAACATGACAATGTAATAATTCTAACTGCGCTACCATTTATCGAATTGAAGAAAGAGAGAGAAACTTCTACTTCCTCGATCGAAGGTTTCCTTTATAGAAACTGTTATTTAATTCGGCTTTAATCGGATTCTCTTAAATCTCGTTTAAAGCTGAAACGTTTTACTCGATAGTTTGTTTTGTTGCGCAGGGGTTTATCATCAAAGCTATCGGCCATTTTTGCGTTCTCCGGTTTGTAAGGAGTTAATACGCTTTATATACTTCTTTCACGTACTCCCTGCGTGCACATGGATAATTGGTTTTCTGAATTAGTTTCGCCTATCTTTTAATGACAGGATAAGCATCCAAACCCACGCGATTTACGTGCGGGTCCTGTAGGCGATAAAGGATCAAGAAGTCTGTTAAAGTAACAACTGGGCTTTTAGAATTTTGGCAGTTCTGTGGCAATTTACCCATCACCGACCTAGGGGGATTTTCAAGGAATTCAATTTACTTATGGCCCTTTCGGCATGAATACCACGCACCACCACCGTGTATACGTCCTAATTATGCTGTGTGACGTCACTACTGCGTGCGACGCTAACCACCAAAATAATTCTAAAATACAAAATAGCAGTCTCTAAAGTGCGATGTCCATAAAATATTTAACTAATTATTTTCTTGTGTGGATGTGAACAGAATAATAAATACTAGAGATATACTCAGGTGCGGTGAACCTGGAAGGTAAATATCACAATAACAGCTGCGACGTGAAACCTTGGGCAAGTACCTGCTGGGGAGAGGCATTTTACAGGTGGTTTCCGTAACTTACACCTTTCTTGGATGAAGAATGAAATGCTGCACATTTATCCGGATGTACAGGTAGACAGACGTACGTCGGTGGATCCATTACTTCGATCTATCACGTGGGTGATTATCTAGACCAGAAGAGAACTCCATCTCTGCTGATAACTCAAGTAAACGGACTGGAACACTTTAAATCGTGTCAATCAGCTTTCGGTCAGTAGATTTTTCTCCATCAAATAAATAAAACGCAGGTAAGGACCGGACGAGCCCTTTTTCTTTACACAATCAGTTTACGACCGCCATTTTGTGTTTTTACCTGACAGGTGTTTCAGAAAATCGAAAGTGTTAAAATCGCTAACCCTGTTTTTATTGTTTGCTTGTCCCCGTCCCCTCTTCTTTGCGCCAGGCTGTCGGATGGGCTCGAGTTCACGAGTAAGGGCGCAAAAAGGTTCTCAGATTTTAAAGACCAAGCGAAGGAAGGGCCGTCAACAAACGGAAATCAGTTCTCTGTGATATTAACAGATTTCTCCCCGGCGGAGTTCTGTAAACTCGACCCCCCCAATCTATCTAAATCGTTTTGGTGGTTTTTGTTGAGGTCCATGGAATACACGTGGTTGGGTATTCGTGACCAAATGCTGGAACTCTCTGTAACATGGTAACGTAAAACAGGGATAGTTTATTAAAGCGCAGTGCTACACTGACAGACGAGTAAAATCTCTAGCAACCTGCCAGATAGCCAACGGATTCTTTTTCTGCCCGCTTTTCGTTTTCTATAGAAAATTGTAAAGTGAAAGCCTTCGACGAAATGATTGGCTTCCTTCGGTTTGGTTATCAATAGATCTGCGTTATTCGGCCCCACTGAAAATAGGGGTTTATGCGCTGGTTAGGGAGACAACTGGGAAGTGACTCGCTCCCCCAGTTCGGCGGATCACATGTCGTTTGCTTTTAGCCCCTATCCAGGTTACACAGACCGGGGTCGTGTGCTGCTGGCTGGGCTGCACAGCCTGAGAAGGTTGACTACACACACACACTCTCTCTCTCCCTCTCACACACACACACACTCTCTCTCTCCCTCTCTCTCTCTCTCACACACACACACACTCTCTCTCCCTCTCTCTCTCTCACACACACACACTCTCTCCCTTTCTCACACACACACACACTCTCTCGCTCTCTCTCTCTCTCTCGCTCACACACACACACTCTCTCCCTTTCTCTCACACACACACACACACACACTCTCTCTCCCCCTCTCTCTCTCTCTCCCTCCCTCTCCCTCTCTCTGTACTGACGTCATATCTCTCTCTCTCTCTCTCTCTCTCTCTCTCTCTCTCCCTCACCCCATTTCCACTATTCTTCTCATTTGTTTACGTCTGACCTCGTGTCACACCACTTGCCGACGTGTTTATTTAAAGTTAAGGCCACATTGTCTGTTGGTAATCACTATACCTACTCACATCTAATCGGCGCGGGTAGTAAAACGTTTTCTAACTACACCCTCCGCTCTGTTTTTTCCGGACCAAAGGATTGTCGAATTAAACAAAACCAACAACACGAAAAGTACGACATTCGTGTAAGAATCAGTCTATCGAAGCAGACCAGTCTCCCTCCTCTCCTGTATGTGTAACGAATGCTGATCGGACGGTTAGGGCAAACCGCAGGTGTTAAATTGTATTTGCTCCTATTGAGACATATTAGCGCTAATCCGTTTCTAATGGCGGCGCTGGTGGGAGGATGTCGGACGTGTCCCCCCGCCCTGATCAAGCATGGCGACAGGCTGCCCGGAACTGATCCTGCTCGCAGGAGAGATAGCGCACGATCAGATCTGAAAGTCTTGGCTCGACTTTCGCGGTTTATCTCCAGACGTCAGCGATCCCGAGGAAGGCTTAACTTCTCGGTGATCACACCGACTTGTTAACACTACCACGCAGTAGCAGCCTACAAGGGCAGGGAATTATCACGGCGGCGCTTCTCTCTGATAAGAGACCCACCCGCCCGCCTCTTTAAGTGTGAAAAAGTACGAGCATAGCGAGTGAACTACATGTGTAGTTAAAGGCCTGTGAGGGCGGCATGACGCCCGCCATCTTGTGGGTTAGCTTTCAGTCCATGGCGGATCTGATCTGTCTCAACATCTCCGTCCAATCGTCGTCGTCGTCTCTCTCTCATTTCCTGGATCTGAACTGGCGGTTCTTTATCTTGCAAGAACCTCGGCCATCGATCTAAGTCCGAACGATACCGAACGCCTGAAACAGAAAAAAAGAAAAAGAATAAGCTAACTGCCTAGTAACTCGCATTGACTTCACCGCAAGAACCAACATTCAACCTCCTATACCTTTATTAGATTTTTTGTTCACTTCTTTTTTTTTTTTACCGGTTCGTCATTGTACGTTTTCTCCGGGTGCAGCTGTTTCTTTAATCAGAATGTTCTACACGGGGAAGAGCGCGCGTCTCCATAGTGGCCGGGTATCGCTTCCCACGACAGTTTTCTTGAGGCAAACGCGTGAACGGAGGAATCAGGGCAGTTAACCCTGCCCTGGACACATTATTAAAGGAAATTATGCAGATGTGCTTATTAAAACAACGCTGTTGTTTGTAACATGGTGTGACCTTCTCGCCATCATGGACGCCTTCTAACCGACGTGTTGACCACGTGATACCTTCGTGTCTTGTCATTGAAGAAGGCAGGTGGGATTCGTGTTATTGGTAAATAGATGCTGAGGGCCATTTCTTTGATGCTGAAGATAATGGAAAGATGTATAGTGCACGGCTCTCTTTTGTCGGCGTATTGATACGAGGTAAACAAGAGCCACTAAGTCATATAAATCGATCGATTGATTCTTCATCACTGCTGTGTCAAACAAACGTGTCGGATGGCCAGAACCCCCTGACATTTACCGCGGTACGTGTTCTGCCGACTCTGCAATACTATTGTCAATCACTCATATAAATCTTTTGCATTTTAAACTGATTTTTGTAGGAAGAATTTGTTTACACTGAAGAAAAGCGAAATATGGTCCAGCCGTTACCATAGGAACAATTGGATCCAGCTGAGATAGTGCGACTGCAATACGAAGTTAAACAAAAAACTTGCGGGTTTTGCTTTACTGCCATCGATCTCAGTTAACAACACCTATCGGCCACATAAACCAATCTAGTTGTTAACTGGATTCATTTCCATGGCAACTGGAAATCACTTTCAGAATTGGAATACTAATGCGATTTAATAGGCGACGTCTAGTCGTTTGAGCAGAGGTTTGCGTCGCTTTGGTATGGATGCTGTTGAGTTTCGGCTATCAGCCATCGGTGTAGTTTTGAGTAGCTTTTCGCCTTCACATAATGGATCTTTAAATATGTATTTAAGGACAAATATATTCAAGACAGAATTTCACCTGGTTCAACCTCTCACATCAGCTGGCTACCGGTTAACAATATTTTTAAATGATGCGCTGTTATAGTTTTTACTCAAAATTTAATCCGAAGCTGTCGATAATTCATTTCTTTATTTTCATTGTGGAATTTGCAATAGTTCAGCTTTAAAAACGCCCAGTGAGACCCGGCATCTTACGGTAAACGAAAAGTTACTGATGATTACCGTGTTATCTGCATTAGATCGCGCACCATCCTCGCGATTGTACAGTTAAATATGTTGTCTGGGTGGTTACGTAGAATAGGCCGAGACTTGAAGAAGAGAAAATCATATTATTTTCTAAAAATTATGTTCCATAGAAATAAAACAAACGAGGTCTGCACCTCCAAACTTAACTCGTCGAAATAAAGGAACACTGAAATGAACGCGGTTCTTACGTAAATTACCGTTATTTATGATTCTGAATGTTACTGTAAATTACTAATCTCATTTTATCAAACTATATAAGAAATAATTGAATTAATGTTTCCATACCGATCCTCCAGGGACTATCCTATTATATCTTCAGCTCTGCATGGAACCTATTCCCACACCATCGCCATGCCGAAGTCACTGTGCGCAACTACGGCAAAGCCAAAGTAGTTTGAGGTCTTTGTGACAGGAGATACCCGTTTAGAAAGTAATGAACAAAAGTATTTTTTTCAAATTAACGATGCCATTTATTTATTACAAAAACTGTTCTCTCCATAGAGAAAGTCAATTCTCTTTATTAATAAATAACGAAAAATTGCAACCTACGGCGTAGGTACTGCGAACACGGAACATTATTGCAAAGGATATTAAAGAGAACAGGATAAATGTGTTGCACAGTGCGTTAGAAATTGTTATGTGAGCTCCTTTGCTTTATATAGAGCATTGCAACTTTTTCATGCCCTCATCTAGGTTATCGATGTGCGACTGTGGAATGTCGATCCTGCAGCACTTTTTATAATTTAATTAAGATGTTTGGTTGCTGTTTGGCTTTCTCAGTAACCATGTAACCCTACACAGTCTCATCCATATAGGGAACTTTCTTCGGGCCAAGGCATCTCTGTGGGTGTTTCATCAGCCTCTGTGTGGTCCAGCTAGTTCTTCACCACACTGGCTGTATGCTGGAGGTCGTTGTCATGTTGGAAGGTGGATTCCAGCCAGATGAGATGTCTTTACGAGGAAAAGAGATGATAGATGGCAGTCAGTATACCGTCGATGTTATGCAAATCTCCGCCATCCTCGCCCCCATATTCTGTACCCCCTCATTTGTGATCCGCCTCCGCGCTTCGCTGTAGCTGTTGTACACCGACTGTACCTCTCTCGGGCCAACCTTCGAACAAACTGCTGCTATTGATTATCACCAAACAGTTCAAACTCCGACCCATCTGTGAAAAACGGCTTCTTCCGGGTCTGGTCGCCCATTGCTGCCGCCCCATGTCAGAGCAAACGTTTTCGAGCAGCTACACGTCCACTGAGACCAACATCAACATCCGTACTTGCAGCTGGGCCACCCGCAAGATCTCCACCACAGCCCGTAGTGGACATGTCCCGAGTTCTCGGCATCGCTTTCGGACAGCTTGGGCTTTTCTTTTTCACCTCATCTATTGTCAAGAGTACCTGTTTCGTGTATCCTCTTCAGAGTTCTGCAAAGAGCTTCTACTGAATGAAGTCAGGTGGGATCTGTTGCATGAAGCGGCCTTCACTAGCTATGGTTCTGATCTCCATACACGCGTCATGGGATATTTCCTTTCCAGAAGCCAAAGTTATTCCCAACACATCTTCCGCGCTCTGGTGATACCACTGTCTATACCCTTATAGCTTTCCTGCGAGTGCAGCACTTTCTGACTGCTTGCATAACTACCAATCAGATTCCACTACATCATCACGTGACTACACTATGGGGGGGGAGAGATGCGATCCTATCGCGTGTGGGTTTGCCTTCTATATATTTCCTTCTGCTTCCACAACTGTTTCCATCACTGAAAATATTTTTAGAGGTATCGCTTTAAATTCGTCCAGTAATTATCTTTTACATTTCTCAAGGAGATATCTATGGGATGCCACAGATTTATATCGATTTGCTATTCCGCAGACGATCCGTCACCCACGCCGATTTCCAGAGCTTCACGTCTGCTGACGTCACAGCAGACAGAGAGGTGCCGAGTCGCTCTCCTGATGAACAGAACACCAAACGGTTGACAAAAGCGGGAGGAGAGAGAACCACAAGCGATTACGAAGGCTGCGGAGATCAACCCCTGTCCGCCGACGCTCTCACAGCCCCGACGGAAGCCATATCCAGCTTTTTTGTGTATTCGCCTCCATATTTATCATCTTGCCCCGACGGCGGCCTTCATGGCTGCGTTTCCGTTGCCCATTAAAGCTCCACCCGCCTCGACGACTGGGAGCCAGGTCCCTTTGTCTGAGAGCGCGCGACGGTGTCAGCGGGGATAATCACTTAGGGAGTCGCTATTTTATCCGTCCCTTACTGTCTACCATTAAGGGTCCCAGAACCATTTCTATGTGGAGTTTACATTGCATTAAATACAGAAGCCGGTAATTGGTAATTAAATGTAATGTACAGATGGCTTCACTAAAGAATATGAATTCCGCCCTGGGTTTTCAATGGGGACGTCATATCCTTATTATGTAAAAGGACTCATCGTAAGACCCCCGACAAAGATTAAAGCGGAACTGCTCGGCGAGCGTGTACTTTAATTCGTTTTTTCATGTCAGATTTTGGTCTGAAATAGAAAAAAAATTACGACTTCGTCGGTTGGTGCCGGGCTGGATTAAGGCACCCTAAAACCCCAATCTAAATCTTTTTTTAAAAAATTAAAGGTCCCAAAAGCTTAAACCCCAAAATGTTAAAAATACTAATTTATTACGACTGACAATTTATTTTCAGATATAATGCAAACTATTTTATACTTTAATAATTTTTAACGCGCATTCATGAATAAATTCGTCATACATTTTAAAAGCATTTTTCTCTGCACGAGGGCGCCCCCCCCGGATTATCTTACCTAGCTTATGGCTTAACCTGGCCCCCGATACGCCAAACAATAATGATAATCGGTGGCGGGCTATTTTTAGCACAATTTTACCAGGTGTCAACTAGTTCAGTTCTGCATTCAATGGAGTGGGAAGAGTGAGAGTGACCTGGGCACTTCACTTACCACTGTGGCTTTAAAGGATCAGCACTCAGACTGGCCGGGGAGCGATCATCGTGAGCAACTCGCGTTACAGGGTGATGATGCATCGAGTTACCAACCTCACATCCCCCCATTCAATATCGAAGGACGCGAGTATTTTTTAAACATGCCGGAGACATGAAATAAACACGTTGCGTAGAAACAACACACACACACACATAGGTGGCGCTCTCGTTTACAGAGATGGCCGCCATATCAAGTAGCGGAAGTGCCGCAAACTCTCGCAGTCTGCCAACTATTCAGCTTCCTTTGGACTCGACCTTCTAAATTGCTATTTTTTTTGTTTTGTTTAAATGCCAGCGGAACAAGTCCTTTTCCGCTCCTCGGCCCGGGACTACGGAGGTAACATCAGGCTTCTGTACAATAAACCCACGACCGTGAACTCAGAACTGTCCCCCACCAGTCGGATTAAGGGACAGGACGCTTTGTTCGAAACCAGAATGTCGGTTCTGGAACATTGCGTAACGAGGCGCAGATGGACCATCCGTGTCTCCGCTGACGCGAGATATTCGCCGTGAATGCTCTTCCGTCAGCAATCAACATCCAAGCTTCCAGCACAGCAGACCAGATGCTAGAGATCGGCGATAGCTACACTATATCCCACTAATGAGAAACCGGCAGCCAGGAGAATGAATGCAATTAAGCAAATACCTCCCACCCACTGACCATACATAGAACTCAATACATTAAAGGACGAAAACCGACCATAATCAATAAATCAGCTTGAAAATGTATTTAAAATTCTATGACATTATATTTGCTTATTTTATGAATACAATTAAATTACTTTATTCATAAAATTTGTTTAATTGCATTTGGCCGTTCTTTGGATGATGACAACAGGCAGAGTTAGTTCATAACATCCCCAGACTTTTTCACCTTTAGAAATGGAGAATACGTAGCCATGCATCATCATCACGACGTAAATGCGTAATTCTTTTTATCAAATATAAACCGCTCAGATCTAGAACATCATCGGTGATGAGGGCGGGTATTCCGGCTGTCTCCACTAGACATCGCAGCCCAGCTTCCGAGGTGTCTCCTGACGTCAAATGGTTGCCACGCAGGGAGAATTTCTGTAATTGTGACCCGAAATTTTGTTTGCTAATTATTTGGCGTGGAAAATCTCGGATTTATGACCAAAAAAGGGAAAACCGTGCAGACAATCTCTAAAACGATTCCTGCAAACTTTGGTCTGTCCAGGTATCCAAATTGACTGGTATCTTTTTAGTTTACAGACAAAAGCTTTCATTAAACAAGTGCTTAACATATAAACTGTTGGTCTTATGAATAAAATATTATTCTGATGGTTTTATGAACAAAATTATATATATAGTAGCATATAGTAATTTTATGAAATCACTAGTTTC
The DNA here is from genome assembly GCA_018389105.1 of Nautilus pompilius. Classification (NCBI taxonomy): domain Eukaryota; kingdom Metazoa; phylum Mollusca; class Cephalopoda; order Nautilida; family Nautilidae; genus Nautilus; species Nautilus pompilius. Next base: position 2,336,321 of record JACATO010000127.1, on the reverse strand, counting down.
ACAATCTTACACACACACACACACACAGATACTGGAGCACATTAGAAACCTATCCTCTATCTTCAATAAATGCTAGTCTATAATGCATCTAACGCAATGAAATCTATACAACAGTTACATCAGTCATATAGAACAGATGCCAAACGCAAAGAGGAAGGTAATCTCAGAACATTTTAAAATGGGGTGTCTGATAGGTATATAGCAATTTCCACAAAAGTCAGTAATGGATTTCTCCTCCCAGCAGTGACAATACACGCCACGCAACATCGCCTCATTGACCCAACAAGGTTTTAGATCTGCGGCATCTGGACACTCTTGAAAAATTGGAGCCTCAAGTTCGATCAGATTCTGCACCGGTCATGTTCTAGTAGTCGTCTTTTAATTCCATTGCAAAGATGTTTAGTTTGTGTAAGATCAGGAGACAGAGGCAGCCATAAGAGTACAAAGATGGCTTTCTGCTTGAGATAATGCTGACAGAGGAGATCAGGGGACAGAAGCAGTCATCAGAGTATAGGAATGGCCTGTTGCTGAAGATAATGTTGACCAGATCAGGGGACAGAGGCAGCCATAAGAGTATAGGGATGGCCTGTTGCTGAAGATAATGTTGACCAGATCAGGGGACAGAGGCAGCCATAAGAGTATAGGGATGGCCTGTTGCTGAAGATAATGTTGACGAAATCAGGGGACAGAAGCAGCCACAAGAGTATAGGGATGATGGCCTGTTGCTGGAGATAGTGCTACCTTGCTCTGGTGACACACAGACGCGCGGTGTTTTGCTGAAAGTGCGAAGTTCTCGGCGATGCCTAAAGAAAGAGACGGCGCCATCGGTTTGCCATTTAGATATGCTTTCCCCCACTCCCGCGAACTCTAGAGACATTGAGCCGTGGGCTAAAGTAAAAACTAATGCGACCCTTAATCATGATACTTTCTCCGCTTCATCTGTCAGTCTGAGGAGTCCAGTCAGTGTGGTACTGTTCACCTCGATAACACCACACTCCTCCCTCAGTTATCCGCCGACGTTATTTAAGGGAGTCTCTGGGGACACTTCATCAACGCTCTCTCTCATCGTTGTTCCGCTGGAGTCACGGTCGACTAGAATATTGAACCGACGTTTTAGGGTAGGTCCGGGGTCGTCCCCGCTTATCAGCTGTGTATCTCTTAGAGGTCGTTTTAAAGACCGGAGTGTGTGTCCCCGGAAACGATCGCGCCGAACTTGACCAAGCTCGGCCAATCTCTAGTGGTGCCTGTATGTCGCAACTGCTGCTGCCTTAACCTCACGGTAGCACTGTCTTCGTTGTCATGCACCCAGAATCACTACTGCCCTCTGCCGTTGTTCTGCTGTCAATCTGAGCATGGCAGCATCTCGTTCGGAATCGTTTCGAGCCGATTTCTCGCAGCCTTTACACCAATAAGGGAACGACAGCCTCGTTTCGTGCTGCGATTAATTATTAGTTCTTTTGTTAGAGACGCCAATAAACCATGACAGATGATTTTACGGTATCGAATCTATTGATTTCCTTGGCCTTTCAAAGATGTCATCTCATTGTATGACAAATGTGCGTGCATGGAGACTAGATCTGACTCGGCGAGGGGGCGTTCGACTAGAAGAGAAAAGAAATGGAGTCGGTAGCGGTTGAAGAGAAATTCTGTCTTCTATCAGCAGTGAAACCTGCTCACAGCATCACCTAAAGCAGCCTTCCAGACAAACAAACGTCGTCACCGATGCAGGGATTCTACCAAAGCGGGATGTCGTAGATCACGGACAGAAGGTCTGTCTCGTGACCGTGATGACGCCGCCGCTGGCTTCTAAGATTGAATCGAACTAAGGATTTCACTCCACACCGTGACGCTTCTTTTAGAAATCTGTCCGTCTGCTGCATGCTATTGGCGGACTTGACGCTTATAGTAAGTTGTACTCAGTCCTCCATGCCAGACCGTACTGTTCAGGTAATTTTCAAGGAATATCTGCTTCGATCCTCATTCACTGTCGACTTCTGTTCAGTCTGCAGATTTTGGTTGAAGGTGACGAACCAAAAGCTGTCCCCATTACTGGATGGAATTCCATTACTTCTACTGCTAGGTTATTTCTCCACATCATTTTGGTTTGTAGTTGCCGTTATTGATGTGCGGGTGCTAAATCTAAAGACGTATCCATCCCTGGGCGTCAGGAACAACGAGCAGCCACACTGAGATGGGTCTGCCATCCCTGGCGGTAGATTTCCGAAGTGGATTGATGCATCTATCTCACTCTTCCACTTCTCCTCCTTCCGAGACGAAAAGAAGAAACACAAGTATTATGTAAATAGTTTCTACAAAGAATATTTTAAAAGTACATTTTTTCAAAATTTGATTGGACCAGAGCTAGGTTTTTATAGACCGATTAGCAGATGTTCAAAATGAGGTATTTCGTTAATATCATTGTGTAACTAGAATTAATTTTTCCTTGATCTCATTCTTCCTCTTGTGAGAATATTACCGTTTATTATTATTATTATTATTATTATTATTATTATTATATTCTTGTTGATTATTTCGTTACGGTCGTTTTTCTTCTTCTTGTTATTACTATCATTGTCCTTTTTGTTATTTTTTAATTTTTGTTTGTTATTCTAGAAACAATTTTAAATGCTCTCTCTTCAAAGCTCCATTATCATTGAACATGAAGATTCGAATCATTGCTTTGTTCTTTTAAATGGAATAAACCAATGTTTCAACGTGTTGCTTCTTCTTCATAAGCATTTCAAATTTTATTGTTATATTTTAATTACAGAGCATCATATTACGTTATTGCCAGCGAACTCACTAATTAAACAATGTCAAAGAGCATTCATTTAAAAATACTTGATCATAATTTAAAATCAGTTATTGCTAAATTTAATCCCGATCGTCCAGATATCTGTTAGATGCTCAAATCGAAGTTGACGTAAATAACAGAGCTATGACATAACACAATGGCTTCTTTGACCTGTTATTTTACGGGTCGTGATGTAAGCTTAATCGGTCTCTGTCACTTCTTCATCAAACATCTGACAGCAAACTTAAAAATAATCTTCAGTTTTTTTTTCCAAAAACCCATGTCAGCACCTACTTTCACAATTCCATGTACTCAAACAGCTGAATTAGACATTCAGATCAACGGTCTATGGAAAGGATGACATGGAGTTCACTTCCGTGGGTATCCACCGACCGGAAGACCTCTGTTTAGTTCAGCTTTGCTCCTTCAAGGGAGAAGACTCGACGGTTTTATGTCACTAGTTAATGTGTAAAAACAAACTTTCGGTTTATTTTGTTAGCAAGTATTTTAATGAAAGACGAACTCGGTGCCGTAGGGTCAACACCGAAAAAATTAACCAAAAAATAAGTACAATTGGCGCGTGATGAAAAAGAAACTAGCATCTTGTAAGAAGCATTACTGACTTATCGTCTACCGGCAGAGGGAGCTGACAGTCAAGCAACATACTGTTGAAGCTGAGCATCTGACATTAAGCACGTATTGTTGAGCATTTTACTGGGTAATGCTGAACACATTCTAAAACGTATTATAACCATGTTACTTAGCATAACTGTTTAAAATGAATCGTCTGAAACGTATTGGAAAGTTACTAATGAGCGGCTGGGCATAATAAAAGCTTCTGGGAAATGGGCGGTGGTTACTTCCGGGTGCTCGAGACCGGATCCGTCGGCCGGTCCGGTGTACACACAAAACAACGACAGCAAAAGCACGAGGAGGACTCGACAGAGAACAATGGGCCACTTGTCTTTTCGGGATGCAATGCCATTGAAAGAGCCTCGTTCGGAAGTCCAACTCGCTCATCAACAACAACAGCAAAAGCTTGAAGACGGTCAGTCTTAACTATACGAGGTCGGCCACTTGATTTATCTACTTCACTGGTGCATTTAAGTCGTTATTGGCGGTGCCATCAGTGACAGGTCAGCTGCTGTAGCTCCTGGGAACCCCCCTACGTCTTTAACTAACTGCACGGGGCCGGCGGAGGGTCCGTTAAAGATCTCTGAACAGAAGTCACAACGGTGTAGTGACACCCAATAAAGACAATGTGATGAAGAACTCGATTCTAACGCGCAAGTAACTTGTCCCCCGCCCTAAAGCACGCATCTCCGTTGCCTGTTAATATTACTAACAGTTTTACTTGAAAACTCATACTTTTTAAAAATTTAACAATTTAAAGTTCTTGAAGCGGCTCCATCGGCCGGTAATAAATATCGTTGCCTTCAGCCAGAAAGGGTAGGGTTAATCAGTATGAGTCTACCGTTAGCGCCGTCATCTTCTTGAAGACCACAGACAGGTAAAACACCGTCCGGAAATGAGGCGGGAACAGCGATTGGTACCACACGAATTCTTTCGCGAGAGAATATCTTCTAAAATCTCCCAACGTCAGTCACTCTCATCTTTTACAATTTCCAAAAATAGCATCTCCAACTGTATAACAATGATAAGAGGGAGTAGCTACTAAGGCCACGAAATGCAGAGAGAAGAATCCTCTGAACTCATTATTTCACAAAAACAGAACGGTTTCGGTTTAATTGAAAGATTAACGTTCGTGTGCAGGTATTCACCCTGCCCCGACGACATTACAACGACATTACACACAGTCCTGGCACCAGTGAAAAATACCAGAAAAATACGAGAAAATTTACGGGTCTTTCCCGCATTCTTAAGCTATACTATGACCGTCTAAGACGCAGGGGAAATTACACGGTTTAGGTCCACCAAGGTTGTATACGGTTCTTCCGCTATGTTGTTCTTGACAGTTCTTAAAGGCGAAGCTAGGAGGCTACCTGTGCATCCCGCTATCAGGTTTAAATCTTTACTCGAAAAACAAAACCAGCCAATTAATTTACTTCACGAATCGAATAACAACCTTTTTTAAAATAACTTTCTCTGTACCAACTTTAAGGGGAATTTCAGTAAATTTAAACTTCCGGTACTATTCCTTCTTACCAGGGGCGTCATAACTGTGCATGATGATGTCCTGTAAGACGTTCGATTTTCCGTCATTGTTGTGCAACTTGGCCCGGGGGGATGACGTCACTATATTTTCTACTCTCACTTTAAAAAGATCCCAGCCAGTCCTGAGAAAGGTTAATTAATCGCTTCTGATATTTTTTGATGATTTATGATGAATAAATGAAGTACTCAGGCTGAAGCATAATGGTATAAGTGGACTCCAACGATGTTTTACCTGACATTAACGCTGGCCCAGTAATAGAATGATGCCCAAGTAAGACAAAGACCGATGAACGAGGCACCTCAAGAAAAATGATATTTATCTGTGAAGAGTTTGGCAGCCAGGGAGGAGTTCTTGTTCTGGAAGAACAGGTACACCCCATTTAGAGACCAAGACAACCGTATTTTATCTATTTTATTAAGTCAATAAGGATAATTAATTAATTAATTAGAATTATCTCGCGTGGTACCAGATATTCCAACAGAGAAACAGAGGAGGAAAATAAGATGGAGAAGACTAGCCAAGTTATTGCTCATTTCAGCTCGAATGTTTTGCTGATTATTTAACCTAAAACTAGAATTGTGGCGCGGGAAGCTTTAGAAAAGCGGGCACCGTAACCAAAAGTGTTTTATTACGCATTTAGAAAAATAAACCGTTCAATTTATTGCATTTAATTTTATATTGTATACTTATTTTTCAATGAATGGCCGTGTATCACTTCTTTTTTCTTTTACCAAAATGTTGCCTTAAGATCCATTCCATTGATCAAAAGCCAAAAAATCTGAATTTGTAACAGTTATTAAAAAGCTTCTGAAAACAATTGATTTATGAAATTCCGAAGTTACAGGAACTGGTGTTTCCAAACTCAATTACCCGAGGAAATCTGAGTGGCTTTTGTCTCCTCTTGCAATCAGGCCCCCAGCATCAACGCAGCGGTCGGCGCGCGAGTCCACTTTGAGATGTTGAACGTCGATTTTCGGTGTTAATTCCAATAATTCGATCCGAAGACAAGAGGGGAATCTCCACGCCCGGCGGAGCCCGATAGAGGACAGACCTTGCTCGCCGATCCTCGCTCGATTAGTTTAGCGCCGTGTACAGGGTGTCCCATTCATACAAAAGTTCATCGTAGCATCTTCTTTTTTTCGGGGGAAGGGAGGGAACATCCTGTATTAATGGCGGCTTCGGTCCGCAGCTGTTTAAAGACGAACGATATTCATAAATGTCGACATCCTTTTAAAACACAACTAGCGAGCCTAGACAGAACCGGGGAAGAAGAAGAAGAAGAAAGAGAAAAGTTTTAATTACAGTATAAACATTTAAACTCACCGGTTATAATACTGAGCTACATCTTATGATACCGCCCACGCCACAGATGGAATGATGCGGCGCCATGTATCTAGTGGTAACCATTCCTTGACGTAACTTTGCTGGCCAAAACAAGTTCGATTAATAGACGTGATAAGCTATCTGTGTGGTTTAGTTCTGAGTGGAAAAAGAAAGATAGATGGATATGGTGGGAAAACAAGACCGACCTCTGCAGCCAAGATGGAATACACAGGCACTATCTCGAGAAAATTAAGTGGGCTGTACGTAGAGGAAGAGATGCTACAGGAGTATGCCCACATATGTTTTATTGGTAGTGGAATTCACAATAATTGGTGGGGTTTGTTTTAGTAATTAGGCCTGAGATAAAGCAAACACCAGGACATGCTCTTCTCGGAGTTTTGATATTTGTTAGTTTGATTCCGAAAAACTACAGAATTAAAATTCCACCTGCTTAGTTACGTGGCATCACCAACGGGTGTCATCCCCGAGCTGTAACAACAGTCTTTGAGCCCCAAGATCCAAGTTAGATTAGGGAGAAAGAAAAGTCGGATGGTGGGCTACTGGCCAAGAACAAACCGACCTAAAATCCACACTGGAACTTTTGGTTTTTAAAGGTGGGGGGAAACCTGAGAAAAACTCAAGTTAAACGTGAAGAACGGCGAGAAGAAACCATGGCAGGGAGGTAGGCGTTTTGTGTCTGGACCACCGACTGCTCTTCGTTATGGCTGATGGCCATTTTTCGGATAGTCGCGGCTGGTTCTTAGAGTTTACAGCAGATTCAATCTACATTTAAAACAAAAGTAGATGACAGATGGCAATAAAACTCCTAGTTGATCCAGCTGGTCAGAAACCTTGTAATGTGAGTAAGTTTCTGAATTCTAATGGAAATATGCGCACGAACCCTGACGAGCGGATAGCATTCACGTTTCGGAAAACAGACGCGCATAATAGAACAACAACAACAACAACAAAGCTTCTGGAGCACGTGCAGCAGACACGCGGTAAGCATAATGGCGGACTGGGTGTCGTGTTCACGTGATTTTAATGTTGCCAAATGTTTCTCTACTGATGGCTGGAACACAGTTTTCGGCGAATGGTTTTTAATTTTAAATACAGTGAATTTAAAGATTTAACTACAGTAAATAGAGACCTAAGAATTCAGGAGCCACACCCGCCTTTAATTGTATTGTTTTTGTTTTAGAATTTTACTCTAAGATGCAGCTTTCTCATCCTCTGGGTGGGATGACTGCGCGATATGAAGAAACAGCAGGCGTTTTTAAGGAAGGGAAGGAGAGGATTTAAGAAAGAAGTGGCAACAGCATTCTTCAAAGCTGGGAATCCCGGGGGGGGGACAAGAGGAGCGAATGTTTCCCTCTTAGCAAAAATTTCCTCACTGAAGAAAATCCAAAAAATTTCTTCCAGCATCGTGTTTCATCTTTAATACTGACCGCAAACCAAAAGGTAATCTTTACTTAGTATTTTATGGTATTTATCATGAGAGCTATCATCACGCAAGAGCGGGCGGAGTGTGGTTGATTCTATAGCATCCAGGAATGAATTAATTAGTTTTTTTTTAAATTTTAAAGTATTGGCTCTAACAAGAGAGGAGAGCGTCTGGGTGGTGGCCTGGTCTCTAAACTTGAAATAGTTGGTTAGCGGGAGCGCTTATTTGTTTGCATAGTCCGACTGAGGACTGAGGCGGGCAGGTATTTAGCGCCATCAGTTCAATAGTTGTGTATCATTACCTTGGAGAGTGTCCAGACCCGACCAAGACGGCTCGACGACTGACCCAAGAAAACTCGGTGTCGAGGCGACCTGTTGATAGCTGTGCGCTATCTGCTGGCTCGCAACCGGGATAATGTGAAGCAGTCATCGATAAAACCATACACTTGCTCGTTTTTTCTTCTTCTTTGTAAAAATAAGAGAGAAAGGATGTGTGCGCATTTTACTGATTTCAGTTTCTCTAAAACCCTTCGTGAATTGTGCGTTTTTGTACCAGGCTCCGCATATTAAGTATTACGATTTTCAGTCTTAAAATCAAACTCTTTCCGTTTGTTTGTTTTGCTCACAAAATGCAGAGAGAGAGATGACGTCAGTACAGAGAGAGGAAGAGGAAGGGAGGGAGGGAGAGAGAGAAAGAGAGAGAGATGACGTTAGTACAGAGAGAGGGAGAGGGAGGGAGAGAGAGAGAGAGAGAGAGAGAGAGAGAGAGAGAGAGAGAGGAGAGATGACGTCAGGAGAGAGATCACTTCAGTACAGAGAGATGTGACGTCACTACAGAGAGAGGGAGAGGGAGGAGAGAGAGAAGAGAGAGAGAGAGAGAGGAGAGAGAGAGAGGAGAGATGACGTCAGGAGAGAGATCACTTCAGTACAGAGAGATGTGACGTCACTACAGAGAGAGGGAGAGGGAGGGAGAGAGATATGACGTCACTACACAGAGGGATGACGTAAGTACAGAGGGAGGGAGGGGGAGAGAGAGAGATGACGTCAGGAGAGAGATCAGTTCAGTACAGAGAGATATGACGTCACTACACAGAGAGATGACGTCAGGAGAGAGATCACTTCAGTACAGAGAGATGTGACGTCACTACAGAGAGAGGGAGAGGGAGGGAGAGAGATATGACGTCACTACACAGAGGGATGACGTAAGTACAGAGGGAGGGAGGGGGAGAGAGAGAGATGACGTCAGGAGAGAGATCAGTTCAGTACAGAGAGATATGACGTCACTACACAGAGAGATGACGTCAATACAGAGAAAGATTACGTCACTACAGAGAGATGACGTCAATACAGAGAGAGAGAGGGAGAGAGAGAGACAGAGATGATGTCAGTACAGAGGGAGGGAGGGAGAGAGAGAGTTAAAACCGTTGCTATCACAGTGTGTACGGACGAAATATAACAGCCCCCCTAGAAGAAAAAAGTCCGTGACGTCACACCTGTAGACTTTTCCAAGACAAATAAAAGCAGAAAAAAAATTTTAAAACAATTTTTAAAAAAGCTGAATACATTTCTAGGTTAAGGAAATCGCAGTAATAAAGGACAGGAAGAGATGCTGTTTGTTCTGGACGGTTCCACGAGGCCTGTCAAACTGTCAATAAGGGTGAACGTAAATGAAAACCTACAGAGCTCCTCTCCACAGCAGGTGAACCACTACACCACCGCAAGACACAAGCAAATGATGCTTCGTTTTTCTTTTTGAACTCAATAATAATAATAATAATATAATAATAATAATAATAATAATAATAATAATAATAATAATAATAATAATAATAATAAATCTCGCCATATTTTGTTTATTTGTAAAAGTATTTTTAATAATGCAAATTAATTTTCCCAAATTTGTGTCTTCTTTTTAAGAAAAGAAAAAGGGGCAGCAGAAAGAATTATGGGATTAGCGAGACTGCAAGTCCGACATAAAGACGATTAGCGGAATTAACGGGGCTGTTCAAGAAGTGGGTCCCGAGTGGCTTTCCCTTCCAGCTAAGGAAGCGGAAGGCCTGGTCGGGAGGCTGAGTGGGGGCTGGAGGTCTGTCTGGCCCTCCGCCCGTCCACTGTGCTAGTATCGGTAAAAACTTCCGACGGTCTCCCGCAGACGAGCGACATTGACGAGGTCTCCCTGGCGGCTGAAGGGGCCGCGAACCTCCTTCCATTTTCTCTCCGCTCGCCTGTTTAGAGAAGAGGAGCAGCGAGTGGCGACAGTGGGCCGCCATGTTTATGTGAGCGGTCTGGAGGCGCATCATCATCTGTGTCTGGTTGCTGCTGCTGGAATCGGTAAACTCCGCTCCCAGATCCCGAGCCCCAGCAGACGGGGCAGGACGCGAGGAGGGGTGGGTGGGTTTGTCCCGGTTCTCCACCCTCTCTCTCTCATCGCATCCGTGGCGAACGGGGGGGGGGGAGGAGGGGACCCGCTGACAGAGCCCCTTACTCTGTAGCGGCAGGAATCATTACACTTCATGGCTGGGTGGATGGGGGGGATTAAAAATATGAGTGTGTGTGTGGAATTTACGTCAGTACCTGGCCTTTACTGGGTGGTTCTCTGCTTAGTAGCTACCTTTTGGCTGTGTGTTGAGTCTCGCCAGGACAGGAGGCGAGCCGGGTGCGGTGTGTGTGTGCTAGTATAATGATGTAAAGTTTCTTATAAATGTAGTTACCATTACATAAATTATTATTATTATTATTATCAAACAAATATATGCAAAATTGCTTGGGAAATTGAATGACATCACTGCAAATAATATACATAATATCCATCCCCGCTCGATAAACCGCCGGGCTGTTGTTTTATTTGTCGGTCCTGAAGGTGAGACTGTGTCCTGGACGGAGGAGGAGGAGGAGCGGGCAGAGGGAGATGTGACAGGTGCGATGTTCGTTCAGCATAGTCGTGGAAAACAGCGCATGGGGGGGGGGGATGTCGAGTTGCCGTCCCTCTCGGGAGTCGGTTTTTGGGACTTTCGTCGTGTCGACAGGAGATCTGAAGGATGGTTATCGATAGTTTAGTAATAATAATAATAATAATAATAATAATAAAACAGCTGAGATGACGTAGGGAGGGAGGCCGGTCCAAACACCTGCGGAAATGCGGGAAGTTTGAGAGCCGAGTCTATGACGGTGATGGAGTAAAAATAGTACAGAGGGCGATATAATAATAATAATAATAATAATAATTAATGGCCGGAGGGCAGCCGGGAGATGGACGGCGTGACGTAAGCGACGACCGGACCGCGGGAAGCCGTGACGGACGGACGGCCGGCCGGCAGCAGCAGCAGCAGCCGCCGACTAGGAGCGACCTCTATGGGCAGTTCGGCGCATGTAGAGTAGTCGGCGCGCGCGCATTAGGGGTGGCGGGTTGTTGTCGGTACCTCGTGGTGTTCGCCTGGCCGTCCGTCCGTCCTGTCGGATATCCGCGCGCTCTCGCTCCTTACCTGGCCGCGTGAATGGATTGACTGCGGGGTAGGTGGGTAGGTAGGTAGGTAGGGGGCGCGGCATCAGTTCTGGGTTCTTGGGCCGGGGTTATGGTCGAGTCGATTGCAGCGCGCCCTGGCCTCGCTCCGTGGAGGAGGAGGAGGAGGATCGCCGCCGCCGCCGCTGCTGCTGCTGCTGCTAGCAGATCTTCAAACACGTTTGAAGCATGTTGGATGTAAGGAATTCGCACGTCAGCTCGTTTGTCAGGCATGGGACCAGCGCGACATGAATTCATCGCATTCGTCTTCCTACTGACTCTAGGATGCGTCTTCCGAGGTAAGTGCCCCCTACGTAAACAAACAGCGGGGGGGCCGGCCCCCCCCCGGTCCGTCCGTCTCCCTCCCTGCTGTAGCCCGACCCCCGCGAACAGTGCCTAACCTACCTGTCAGTCACCGTCCCGGCAGGTACACTCACCTGTGTTCTCCAGGTATCCTCGGTCTTCCCCTCCTCCGAGCCCGTTAACTCCGCTGTATCGATACCGTGTCTCGTGGTCACCCGTCCCGGCAGGTAGACTCACCTGTGTTCTCCAGGTGTCCTCGGTCTTCGGCGCAGAACTCCCTCCTCTCCGCTGTATCGATACCGTGTCTCGTGGTCACCGTCCGACGCGAATTTGGGTCACTCGGTATTTCGCACCTGTCCCTCGGAAACGTCTCCACGCCGTGCACCTGTTCGGCCGGTACCTCTCTCTCTGTGTGTGTGATGGTCTATTGTTTTATTTTCTTTTGTTTGCAAAATTTCGGCCGTAAATCCGACGACGGGTGGTTGGGGGGGGGTGAAGAGAATGAGACGAGACAGACGTGGGATGTGTGTGTACTGGAGTCGATGGCGGCCCGTCCATACCTGTACGTGTACGGTGGTGACAAGGGGCAGCGACTCCGTGGTCGGGGTGTGTCGCTGATCGGGATTCCCAAGAAGGGTGGTCGGAGTTCGGTGGCTGGTCTTCGGGAGAAACGAGATTGGAGGGGGGGGGTGTGGTACTTGGTCGGAAAGTGCTGTCTGATGGAATTGTCCCAACGCCCCCCCCCATCCACCTGACGAAGTCGCGGATATCTGCGGTTACTGGGTTTACACGTGGACAGCGTGTGTGTGAGAGAGATCTGCCTATCACACCTGTATCGCGGTTGATGTAGTTCCTGGTGTCTGGCTCCCACCCCTCTTTTTTTTTGTATTTAAAAAAATAAAAAGGAATATTAATTCTTAAAATTAATTAATTAATGTATACACCGAGTGATAACGACCAGGGCAGCATCCGCAGGCCGGGTGGTGGAAAGGAGGAGACAGGTGCTCTCTGAGGAAGTTTGGTCATTGTCTTCTTCCTACTGATTTCTGAAAACGAAGCCCCTCGCATTGTCGTCATCTTATCGGCGCATCCAACGCCCTCCTCATCAGATGACATCCCGATCGCTATTTCTGTAGCATCCCTCCAGCATCCCTCGAAAGCGAACTTCTCCGGTAAATTATCGGCGATTTCGCCCGCCGGGTCTCGGAACTCTTAACCCTTCCGGACCGCGTGAGACGTTTCGATTTGAGAAATTCCCAGTGTTTTTTTTCGTGCGACATCAAGAGAGAAAGGTGTGGTGGGGGTCGTTTAATTAATTGGATACCTGTAGCCCGTTGTCCCTTTGGTAGGAAATGCTGAAGCGCCAGCCTCGTCGGGAGAAACCATCTTCTTGTCCACCCTCACCTGTGAAACTCGATTTGTTTTCTCTCTCTCTCTCTCTCTGTTCAGGTAGGGTGCTATTGTCTGCGGGGGGGCCAGCCCCAGCCCCAAGAACCTTAGAGAATTCATCGTGACCCGCCCGGTTCCATCCGTTTCCTCGGAAGCGAAACCCATCCAGGTTTGTCCCAGTATAGCGAAATCCAGTTCCCGCTCACCGTTTTGGTTTCAGCGGGTGGGGTGGACAGGGAAGCGTGTGAGGCATTGTCTCAGACACGGCTGGAAACGGATCCTTTCCCATTTAAAAAAAAAAAAAACTTAATTATTGTATCGGATTCGATTGATGAGAGAGAGATTAATAAAGATGAACATAAGATTTAGTTATCAGCCAATTTCCGCCTCCCCCATTTCGCGTTTTTATCGTACTCCGTGCCAAACTACCAGCCACTGAAAGATGCTGATGATACAGACCCACCAAGTTTACTTTGCTCGCATACCGCCACCTACAGCTGGGCGAAATTTAATTAGATGTCAGTTTTTCCGTTGATTTATGAGAATCGCTTGGCTGGTTATTGGATGGATCCTTTGTTGTTGTGTTTTAAAGAAAAGGAATATTTCCTCATCCTATTGTTTTACCCCCGGATGATGGATTTGTTTTGTTACATTACCTGCTGCTTTGTTTCCTAGTCATAATTAATGATTGTGGCATTATGTTAAACCGCGCACAGACATCCTTTTTCCTCTTTGTACTTGAAAAGATCAACTGCTAACAATAATAATAATAATACAGTTTAATTTTTTTTTTCTAACTGAAGTATTCACCTTTTTTCAGTTATCTGCAGATTTACTATGGAAAACCGATAAATTATAGATCTACTGTTATTAAGATGACGTAATAATAATAAAAATAATAATACGTCAGTCATGTTTGTAACTGCATCTCTCCAGAGGAGAGATGATGAAGTATAATTTTGCTGTGTACATCTCATTAAGACTAACTAGCAAACTCGGAAGAGAAATTCACCCTGTTGTTTTATATCAGAATGGTCTAAATAAGGAAATATCCGATGGGGGGGAAACACCTGAGAAAGAGGTTTCAGTCTACATTGGTTATATGCATATTTAATTTTAAGTGGATTTTTACAGATTTATGAAGCTAATAATGTTAATCACTTAAAAGTTCTCTCCCTTTGACTAAGTTTTATATATAGAAATGTATGTAGATCTGATCAGTAAACTTGCACAGTAAACTGTCTATCTATTCTATGTCCTGTTTGTGTTTTTTTTTCCTTCATTTTATTTAAATGAATAACGCCCATGGACTTGTCTGTATTTTCTAATTTGATGTCTTGGTGTAGACTGTCTTGCTAAATAGTGTCAACTAATTTATTTGCTAAGAGCAAATCTTGTTTAACCCTCTGACGCTGAAGTACCTTTTGAGCCAGTGCAGCAATAACCGGCCTGATGTATTTGACTGAAAATATGAAGACGATATTTTGGCACACTATGCTACTATAAATTTTCCAAAGTGCATAAAGAGAAGGAGATTTGTATTAAAAACTAAAATTTGAGAGGAATTTAGAAGCTATGATGGGATAATTATAACAATAAACTGCTACATACAGGTGTTTTTTCTTTTATTTAAAATGAAAAATGGATAACCTCTCAAAACGACAGTTGGTGATGTCGGTGGAATTTAACTTGACTTATATATATATATTTTTTTAAAGATTGCTATTTTTAAAATGATAATCTATTTAAGTTTATCCAGCTTAATTTTCTTCCATGGAATTTTAAGAAATCTATTGTTGTGTAACTAATTCTTGCAATGCAAATCACATTTTGCTTTGTTGTTGTTTTTTCTATACTGGTAGCCAGAATTCCTGCATTGCCCAACATCTCTCTCTAAAAATGTTGGTTTATCTCTGACTGACTTGCTGTATTTTTTATTAAGATAATATTTTGTATAAAATACTGCTTTATGTGCATTTATTGAAGTTGACTGCTATATCATTCATTCTTTAATTGTATTCACAGAAATTAATGCATAAAGGATGTTCATTACACAAGAATGTTGTTTGCCTCATTGACATGAAACTCTTCTTGTTGGTTGTTCAGAATTAAAGCTGTTGCTTCTTAATTGCCTTGGCAGGTATTCAGAAAAAAAATCTTTTTTTTTTTTTTTTTTTTTTGTTGCTTTGATGATTTCATGCTGAGATTGTGGAGAACTGCTACTTAGAAAATACTGTACAAGTTTGGGTTTGCTGAAATAACAGATTACTTCCTTAGTTTTCTTTTTCCACCCCCTTGACATTGTGTGTGTTAGTTACAAGAAGGCAGGAAGCCATTATGGCTGATATGAGGTCCCCAGAGAAGAGGAAGATCTTGTACATTAAAGATATTAGTTCTCAGATAAATCTAAGTGTGGCATTGGTTTTCCAAAATGATAGGAAAATTATTTCATGGTTTTTAATCATTCATTATGTGATCTGGAAATGTACTACTTTCGTTTTTCTAAAATAAGTTTCTCTTCACTTCACCCCCTCCCCCCCCCTAGAAAAACATCCTAAACATTCGTACAATTTATTTGAAAAAAAGAAAAATGGTCAATGTTCAGGTTGTGCATCACCAGCTGTAGTGCCCTTTGGCATTCATCTCTGCTGCAGATGAACAGATTGTCAGTATCTATCTGTGCATCGGATGCGAGTCCCTAGCTTTATGCCTTCGCAGGGGCCAGTATCAAACTTGTAATGAGTGCAGAACATGATAATCTCGAGTAGAGCTCTGCATTTATAGATATGGGAGAAACTCACATCAGCTGGTGAAGAGGAGTGCCCAGGGAGGTATGCCAATCTGAGGTCACCGAAAGTGGGCATGAAACTTTGTTTCTCCAGCCCAGCAGTCTAACTGCTGGGCCACTAGATGTCCTTAATTGTGTATAGATGCTTGTTTCCTATCCCATGCATTCTTTAATAGTGGAGAAACGAACTAATAAAATTGTGAGGAATGAGAGAAAATCCTCAAATACACTGAAATTTGTATATAAATGAGGTCTTCTAATACCTATTGAAATTTTGTAATACTTGTGATTGAGTAAGAGACACATTTGATGGAATGTGTGAGCGATGTTTTACCAAGGCATAGTAATATTTGAGTACCATGAGCAGATTTAAGTTAGTGAATGGAGAACTTTTCCAAAGTACTGTCTACTGTAAATCTTCAATTTTTGGTAAGCTAAAGACCATTCAGGAAATATCGGTGATTGGTTTAAGAATTAATCATCCTGTCTCTAATTTACTAACAGAAGCTTTAATTTATGATGATGATAAATTGTTTTTTTTTGCTTATCTACAGTATTTTTCATCTTTGTTGTCATAATGCTCTTTCTAAAAATGGCTGCTCACTTTGTACATGTGCAATAATTAGATAGCAGGTGCTGTATACTTTCAGGATTCTAGCATGAATTATGATATTAGATATATATATTTTTATTCTCTGCTATATGCTGCCTCTTTTCCTTCTTCATCAAGATGACTTTGTCTGTTTGTTATTGCCATAAAATGTTTAATTGGAACATCATATGAAGCAGGCCATACAGTGAACATTATTTTGGACTGTAAACCATTGCTGATGCTTTTTTTTTTTATTTTAGAAATTGTCTGTCACCTGTATGATAGAACTCTTATATTTAGTAATTCTTATTTTGAAATCAGTGTAAAGTTTAAACAGATTAATTGGACAAACTGTTTGCAGAGTTCTGCTGGAAGGTCTTTAGTCTCCAGCTGCAACTTCTAGGTCTTTGGATGTGATGCTTCTCAGTGTTCTATCAGAAAATGTTTGGCCGTGTTTCGTTGTATCATGTATAGTTTACCTGCCTGTGATTGGCTTAACCCTTTGGATGGATCAGTTGTCTGGTAATCTTTGTGCATCAGTGTGATTCTTTAATCTGGATCCTCTGTAGGATGTGTTTTAAGAATGTATGGAAGCAATGTACAAAATATCCCCTATTGTTACAGTTCATTTTGTGATTTTTAGTAGGGCTAAATACTTTTACAAACCATAAATTCTACCATGGCTACAGATACATCTAAAAAAAATGCATAGTCTTGTGCTGCTAACGTGAAATAAAGTGAGTTATTTTCATGCATTCTTGGTTTAGACAAGATAATTGTATGTAATTTCTATTTATTTGACAGATTGTATAGGGAGGCAATATTTAATTACTAATACCAGATAAAATTGATACTTTTTGTTGAAGTAATTGTGTGAAGATTTCTTCTTTTCCCCTGCCTTTTGTACAGAAGTCCCACTTAAGGAGAGTTTTAATTCTAGTTAAACTGTAGCCTGAAAAGTATTGAAGCTAAGTAGATTGCTGTATTGGGCTGGTGCCTGTTCCACCCACTTCTTAATAACCTCTCTTTTATTTTCTTGTTTAAAGACCAAATCTCCGAGCCAAGTGTTTGATTTAATGCTCTAGGCAAACTCATTTCTTTTGTTGCCTGTTCAGTGTGGAAGGAAATAGAGCAGTCAAGTATCAGAGCTGTTAATTAGTTTTATACTATATATATATATGGTGCTATCTTCGCCTTCCTTTAGAATAGAATAGAATGGAGGGGATGTTAAGGCTGTGTGGCTTTTATTAAACGTGCAGCACTTCTGTTTAAATCTATCCCATTAAAGTCATTATCATATCCTTTGGATTGCATTAATATTTTAAAGCTTTAAATGCGTTGACCTTGAAGTTTGTTTATCTCTCAAGATAAAAAAAGACAAACTGATAAGTCTAGTCACATGACTAGAGTGAATTATTAGCCATATGTAAAAAAAAAAAAACAATTAGGTATAAGAAGAGATGCAATATTAAGATATTTTGCCAAATCACTTAACTACAAATATGGTTTTGTTTTTGTCGGATATTTTTCCTGCCAAACAATGTAAGATAGGAAATTCGAAGATGATTTAAATAAAAATTCCATAGTTCCAATTAAATATGAAAATCTCCACTTCTAATTTTCATTTCATTATTTATTCATGTGCAGTTTTCAGCTCTGCAGATACAATGGCGGTTATGTGAGGAGGAGGAGGAGGGAAGCTCAGAGCCCATCATCATATCTAAGAAATGGAATTTACTTTGGCTTTTCGTTCAAACAGCCAAGTAAAGGAACACTAGTTGATGAACTTAGGAAAGAATCTGAAAATTGTATTTTTAAAACAGATATCAGTACAAAGTAGAAAAATATTTATTAGTATATATACATTTTTTTTTTTCTTCAGTACAAGTTGAATGTAAGCTTCCTCATTTCACAAGCATAGAATTCAGTTCCTAACATCTATTTCATGAGCTGACATGACCTTTGATACCCCTAAAATTAATGACCGGGGCATGGCAGGGTGGGAGAGTGTGATATGCTCTGAAATGTTTTGATGAAGTGGCTGGTAAAGTTGGACCCAAGAAGCCATTGACAGACCCTAGCAGCTAGGCATTCCAGATCAAAAGAGACTCCTACAGTCTGTAAGACACATGTATGGTAGGCTAACCCTGACCTGGAGTGTTTTTTGTTTTTGTTTTTTTTTGCCCTTAGAGTTAGAAAAATGACTTTTTGATTTCTTCAGACCGTTGTATAATGTGTCCCTTACTGGAGACTTCATGGTTTAATATTACCATTTGCTAGCCAGATCCTATCAAGCATCAGGAAAGTGTTAAAAAAAAAGTGTCCATTTTTCTACAAATTTGTGTATCTGTGCAGTTTTCAGAATTTGTAAATTGACTAATCAATACAAGGAAAGAAGAAAACCCCCAAGAAAACTCATTTGTCATCACTATCCAAATATTTTTGAGATAAGCCACACAGTTTGTGCTCAGAGTTCGGTAGTAAGACTTAACTGCTACAAACAAAGGTTTAAACCAGTAGAAATTAAAATTCTTTTCTTGCATTTTTCATTGTCAAAAATTTTCACCCAGAAGCAGCCAGTTTATCTAAGATCTCCATTCTCTCTGTTTGAAACCTGCCATCGGATCCTTTTAATCTTTGCCTCTGTCTAGTTCCTGATTTAGTGGCTACATCGGGTTATTCAGAGCTGCTCAGGAATAAGCAGTGATTATCACTTTGATTGATAAAATTGTTCACAGGTACTAGCAGTACTTCTAATTATTCAGTCTGATAACTTATGCATCAATCCTAGAACTCCAGATAACTCATGCTGAACTCAAATTTCCAAAGTCTTGGATTCCTCTATTTTGTTTTTCTTTGTTTGTTTTTTTTTTTATTTCCAGCTGTTTAAGCTTATTCTATATCTACCTGAAAGTTCTTGTTGCTATACCATTTGGTATAGAACTAGGAAATTCTACCTGGGATCTTTTGAGATCTCTAAAGGTGTACAGGTGTCAGAAGTTATTTTTGGCTAAACTATTCTTTTTTTGAATTTGAGTTTAAATCAGTAGGTGGTGTATTAGAGTCGGCTAAATTTGGCATTTTAAAGAGAATCAGCGGTATAAGTTATCAGAAATTGGGACGAGGAAAGAAAATTCTGGCCCTGGCTGTAGGATGACATTATCACCTTGCTGTTCTAGTCCAGCAAACCTTGTTTTGAAGGATCTTCTTATGCATTAACTCTTCCACAGCAGAAGCCTAACTAATATTGGATATATTGATTTTCGTTGAACAGATGCAAATGCTTCTACTTGCTACTGTGTGTTGCTGATGACTATTGAAGAACAGCTTTATTTTGTTAAACTCTGGGATGATGGTATATTATCTAAAACCTTATCAATAATTATCTTCAATGTAGAATAAGATTAATAATTATCTGACAAAAATCCAGTTGAAACTTATGCCAGCATGAGTTTCTTTATTATTTCTTTTAAATAGTTATTAACAACAAGGTTAATTAGTTTGTCATTAAACTATACAGTTACCAGTATTGATGGATTGTGTTTTAGTGTGGATATTGCTGTTGTATTTGTGTTCCTTTGTGTGTAAGTTAGTGCTTATTAAAGTGAAATCCATAGAAAACTTGAGATTTTGAAGAAGAAATTATGGAAATATTTTATACCACCTGCAGATTTGTTCATTGAAGATCTATGGAGTTTAATGAATATCTCTCTTAGCTTGCAATTTAAATATTAGTGGAATTTGGCAATTGAGAATTTATGTAGATAAATATAACATTCAGAAAAATAGTTGCCAGTTTACAGAGATTACCTGGATTACAGCGGAGAACATCTGGCTTTTGACATTTCTATTTAAGTTGATTAAAGTTTACTATTTGGTAAATTTCAGTTCTTTCTAGTGCTAGTGTTACCCTAATAGTTAGAACCACCATATATTGACCTTCACTTTTTTCTTTTTTTTTAAAATAAAGAGGAGCATCCAATGTCATAGATTTTGTCTCCTTAATGTGTTTATCATTTCCACCCCCATAAAAGAAAGGTCATCTAGCTGAGATTGTCTTTAGTTCATAGAGTGCATTCACTTTAATTAATCTGGCTTTTGCTGGTGTTCTACACACTAAGTTGATAGAGTATCCGGCATTACCACCCCACCTGCTCGTGCCATGCTGTAGTAACTGGCTGAGGTTTCATCTTGCAATAACTATTACATGTTCGTTAATATTGCACGTGTCTTGGGTAACACACTGGTTGCATGAGTAAACATGGCCAAGTTTATGTTAAGGGTGCTTTTCTCTTACAACAGCCTTATCTGGTTTCCATGATGTATCAGTTTCCTGGATTTGCCTCTTAAACCTGTTAAATTTTAAGTGATCATCCTCTCACAGGTATCATACACATTGGGCACTGTAATTGACCTGCTGGCTAGCAGTCTGTAGTATCTCATTACTCCGATTTTAATTTTAGCATCAGCGATCCAGTGTCTTGACATTTATTTTAATCCTTTATTGACTTCCTGAGCTTATTCATCTTTCATAATGCATTATTTTGCCCATGTAAGCATTTTCTTGTAAACGATTGCCAGTGGATGTAAACTCTCTCTCTCTCTCTTGCTCACATTGGTTACTGAAGTCATTGGATTTGAATGAGAATGACAATGAAAGATCGAACTAAAGCTGGGTGTAGTGAATTGGATGTAGAATATTTTACTATAAGAGAAAAGTGTTAACAATGAAATATTTATTTATTACATAGAGTATTTACTAATAATATTAAATAATTTATTAAAACACATTTTTTATCACTACAAAATTGGCTTTTATTATGTGTAATGCATTGCTAAAAGTAGCATGTATATGCTTCAAAACCAATTTCTGCAAAATGTATCTATTTAATAAAATCAGTGATTGTCTAGATATACTAATTCCATAGCTTTAGTCTTGCATTGTTGCTGTTGGCAATAAGATACTATCAGCTGACCTTTTGATTTTTTATAAAAGTAAAGTTTTTATGTATTACCAAAACCCTTAGGTTCTGGATTAATCTAAAAGTAAAATAGGATGATCAAAAACCTCTGGCAAGATGTGTATGATAAGAAAGAGGAGATTGATTTGTGTCACCGCTGCAGGGAGCTGAGACCTTGCTTAGTAGCTGTGTGGAGTTTTGGGAGACTGACTGCCTGCTCAAATTATTTCACAAGGGAAAAAGAGTGACATGACAACTTGGGCCTTTACAGCAATAGAATTACTAGCAACACAAAGGGTTCCCCCGCCCCATTGTCTCTTAAACCTTAGAATAAAAAGAAAATAACTTTCTACAGTTATATTTTAAAAATGAATTTAAGCAATAGCGAGGTGTCCCAAGACTCTTTCTTTTGCAGACACTTTTTCAAATGTTTTATTTGGATACCATAAATAATACTTCAGGCAGAAATGTTTGATTCTTAGATATCAGTAAATCTTTGCAATTTCCAAAGAGGCAGAAAGTCTTTCAAATTGTATAGAGCCCCTGGTCCCTTTTTAGAAGCCTATTTAACACTATCTCGTTTGTTTTCTCTACTCATAACAGGCTACTTTTTCAAATTTGGAGCATTTTCCAAAATATATATATTAATTTAAATTTTAGAAAAGTTTCAAAAGATGTATTAAATTTCTAACTACAGTAAGAATGATATTTGCTAATGAAAAACAGATTTTTTATTTAAATTAGTTAAAAGAAACAAAAAAAAATAATAATAAATTTGGGGAGGAGATGGGAGATTTATTACCAGTGCTGTACCTTCAGAAAACAATAGGGCAGGAACAATAGAGCACCTGTACAGAGTATTGGATTAAGGGAAGTTTCCTGACCACATTTGATTTAAATTTTGCATCAGGCATGAAAGTTGTCAAAAAAAAAAGAATTTTCATCCTTTCTTTCATTCTAAAGTATGCAATCTTCTGTGCTAGGATGATAGATTTCAGCTGAACTAATGCTGAGAGTTAATTTTATTCTTGAGAAACTGAACTTTGCTCAGTACAGTGTGACTCATAAAGTACTTGATATATATATATATATATAGTACCTTTTAATACACACTTTTCAGCTAAAAACTCATTTGATATTATGTACTACTAATGAAATCTTTATAAGTGTTACAGGCATTTATTATGTACAGTCAAACAGCTCTCTTGAAGAAACCTTCCTTGAATGTTGTATTTGTTTGAAAATAGCATAGTAAACTATAAATTGAATGCCCAGAACTAGTTAAATCAGTCCTGTCCTGCAAACTGTAAACTTGACACTAAGGGGATTAAGTGGTCAAAATACAGTAGTCACTTCTTAATAAAGTGCCAAAAAAAATTAATTGAATTTGACAGAGCATGTGCTTTGGTTTAAATGGTGTTTTTGTCATTAAAATCTAAGAATTCCAAGGTAATTGCACCTTAATTGTGCATGTGTGTGTGTGTGATCATCTGATTGCTACATTGTTCATGTTGGCAGCCACCTGGTGGTGATTGTCTCACCAATGCTCAAAGCCATTGCATTGAGTACTGCTGCTATCAGCTCATTAAAAAATGGTGCTGGATATATGGAATAAAGGGTAGCTTTGTGAATAGTCTTGTAGGACATGAGAAAGAGGCACGTGTTGTGGAGAGTTTGTAGATAAAGAGGCTGGTCCATGAGGGAAGAGTGCAGTTCAGTTTTGCTGTTGATCCCGCATCCGTTAGTAAAGGATATCTGACAGCGACTGTCCAGCGGGCCTTACCTTATAAACTTTGGCAAATCACACCTGTAATTTAGATCTACTTCTGTTTTGCCACCACGACTGGCACTAAGTCACGTTTGTTCATCAGTCTCTGAAAGAAAAGCTGTTACTGGCAAAATTTCAAAGAGGTGGAAATGGTCAAATGTGTGTGTAGAAACTGGATACCTGAAGACTAGGATCACCATGATTTGGAAAAGTTTCCATTGGATTCAAGATGTCATTGGTTCTGGTATCTTTACACTTGAATGCAAAAAAAAATAATAATAATGTTGACATCAGTGTATATGTAACTGGACCAAGCATTAAATTTCTTCAGACAATCAGGAGATGCCGAAGTGCCAATGTGGCCCTCTTTCAAGGGGAAAAAGCTAATGAAAAACAGGACTGTTGGTAGTTCTGGACTTCTCGGCATCAACTGGATTTATTGACCATTTTGAAGTTGCTCATGAAATAAGTATTAGGGAATTTTTGGAGGATTGAAATTGTAATGAATGGTCAAATTAAACTGAAAAACCTGCCTGCCTCCTATTGACTAAGTATCTACAATGCTGATGAAACTCAACATTTTGTATAAGCTTATACATTAAAAAGGAAGTGTTTGGTGCTAAAGAGCAGATGACCAAGCTACTGTAATTGTCATTACAGGCAGCACACAGAAGAAAAGCCACTACTGTCAAAATAGCCTGTTGTTTTAAAAACTTTTCCATGTGATTACGAAGCTAACAAATGGTCTTGGATGAATGCAGAATTATTCAAAGAATGGAACAGAGGAATAATCTTAGAGATGTCTCATAAACAGTGCCTTGATTTACCAATGAATTTTCAAATGTTGATTGTTTTCCTGTCCCCTGACACCTAAACCAATTGCAACCTATAGTTACTTCATTCAAAATTTCAAATTCTCATTACCGAAAGCTGGTTCTTCACAGACCGAAAAGAAGAGATGAAAATTGTCATGCTTGATGCCTTAATATTCAGTAAAATATGCATGGGGCAAAGTAATGTTATAGACATATTTCTGCTTGCTTGCTTTGCTCACTGGATTTTAAGTTGGAGTGCATTGCTTCAGAGGACCATGGAATTGGATACTCACCAAATTCAATCTAATGAGGATGTGAAGGCAGAAAACATCATCAGGCAGTTAAACAGTGCTGGATTTCCTACTGAAGTCAACTTTGAAGAAAGTTCTGCTTGATGATGGCTTAGTCGTGAATGAACAGTTGATAACAAATTTTTGATGTTATCATAAATTGCCCTGACAAAGACAAGGATAATGAGGCTGAAGATGATGAATCAGCAAATACATTCTTTTTCTGAATTTTCATCTTAGAAACTGAAAATTTACAGGCCATCTTAATACCAATGACTGTTAAACTTGAACAGCTCAAGTCCAAAGAGGTTTGTATTCTCTAGGCAGTCTTTAATAAAAGCTTTTTGACACTGCAACAATTTCATTCTTTCCAAATAGTAGGAAGAAAACAATGCTTGCAGGAAAATTGTTTCTATATTGTCATTGTAAATTTTGCTTGTACTGTACATATTCTGTACAGTATCTGCATTTGTCAGCTGTTATTTTTTTCTTTTACTTTATAAGCACAACTTCAAAACTGACTGTTTTCATAATATGGATGATGTACTTTTTTAATACTTGAAAAGAATATATTAGATGATGCTGTAACTTGTTTGTTATTTTTAACTTCCAAATGTTCTAAATTCATCAAATACGCAGTGTCTTTGCATTTCCAAAAAAAATATAGACCATTTTCCTCCATGTGCATCACTACAATTTGAAATGAAGGCATTGTTGGATACATATCTTTATTCTGATCCAAATCTGGTTTGTAATCTATCTTGGCTACACGCAAACATTTTTCTTTTCCATTGTATTTCAGATGGGTGGGTTTACTTGAGAAAAATGAGAGAACCAAGAATTTTGCAACTTTTTAATATCCACCCTCCAGCAAAAGATTGATCTATCACTTAAAAACCATTTTCATTAGGTCTACCTGGAAAAACATTCCATGAATCTACAATATGGCATCTAAACAACAACTTAATATTGTAGACTGTCAGTTTTAACTGGTGACTGCCACTAGTTTTGTCAACTAAAGTTTAGTCTTGGAAATATTAAGGGTGTGTGCACGTGCAGAGTGGACTCTATCTAAACCGATTTTCTGTCCAAGTATTGATATTGGTTTTTGGTCGTGGCTGAAGACAGCATTATCATTATTTAAACAGTAATCTGACCTCTCCAAATTCTGAAACATCATTGGTCCTAAATTCTATATTATACATAAAATACTTCTTAATAAACTGATAATATCACAGTGAGCTTGTGTAGCTAAATCAAAGCATATAAATAGCTGTGATATTATGGAATATTAATTACTGTGCATCCGGTACCAGGAGTTGTTGGGGAATAGTGGGTGCAACATGCAACTTATCTTTGGAAGGTCACTGACCACTCTATGCCAGTGTGACATTATTACCATAGTTACATGGTCCTTGGATGACCTTGCTGCTAATATTATACATAAGTGCCTGGTCAAGACAGGTTCTTGTGGTATGCATCTGGTTGTGTTGCTATGGAGTCCTACAGCCTCTTGCTATTTGATATGACATAGGAACAATTTATTTATTTGTTATCTATCCTTTGTTTATGACAAAGAATATTGAAATAAATAGCTAATAAATTTGCTTTTTCTTTTTATATAAATTATAACTAGCTTCATTCCCTTGATTAAATGTGATCATGGAAGGGAAAATGATAGCCCTCTGAGTGTTCCGACATTCTTGCTAAACTGACATTTTATCCCAGTCCCTCTTGATGTCAGGTTAGACATTTCAGTGTGTATATTCAAGTCATCTCAAAAATGATGATCCACCATAAGTATTATTGATTATCTGTGGAGTTCTTCATAATAGTGGTTATTGATGTCTTTGATCATTCAAGTAAAATGTACTTTGGACCTTTTTATGATAAATCCTATTTTAATAAAAGATGTAGATTAACAACTTATAATAGGTATTGGATAGTCTGATTTCCCTTTAAAATTTTTGCTGCTGCTATTTTAGTTCTTGTTCAGGAAATGCTTTTACATGCACAAATATTTGGCCAAATTCCAATATGGCCACATACAAGGCACTGACCTGACTAAAGTTAATAAAAAAGAAAATATTAAAAAGATTGCGCACACAACTTATTACACAGTTCAGTAGTCCAAATAAAAAGGGAATACATCTAGAAAACAAAGGGAAAATTTATGTAGAAAGTTTAAAATGTAGAGTGAAATCACCTGACTTTTCACAAGTGTCAATAATGATTTAGTTTCTCGAATCTCTTCACTGTCACTACTTTTCACAGCGAGTTTGTTGTCCTCACCTGATAATTCTCATTGGACAGCACAAAATTACAGTTATGTTTACTACAAATGTGTTTTATCTTCACCTGGTCACACACCATCATGTTGTCAACTTTTCCTGCCTGACTCTTGAGTGTATGCGAGGTATTGGTTATGTTTATTAGCCATGTGGTTTAAAAATCCTCTGGTATCAACCCACAGAAGAAATCCATTGGCCTTGTATCTTCAGGGATATCAATCTTTGAGCTGATGGACGACAAGAATGCTGCCATGTCAGTTGGCTGCAGATGGCTCAAACTCCTCTATCTTGCTCTTGCTGCTCCACACTAATTTATTTCTCATTGTTTTTCAATCACTATAAATGATGATAAATCCTAGGTATGAATGCTCCAGGCCTCAACATCACCAGAAGGAAAAAATTTAAGTTGGTTCTTCATGCATCATATAAATAAACAAACCAGATGCTGCACATGTTAGTAGCTCTATTAATAAAATAACTTTCATCGGAAAACAAAGTGATAAATATTTAGAGAAAGTGATAATGTACACCAGCATGTTTCTACTTGTGGTATCTGTAGTATAGACGGAATGGTCGTTAAACGACTTCCCAGCTGGTTTTAGTTGACTCGAATGTTTGACACAGGAGAAAGGATTAATGAATTTGTTACAATAGCTCAAATCTTTTTTCTCTAGCCCCACATGATATTGTAAAAT
Source organism: Nautilus pompilius (assembly GCA_018389105.1). Classification (NCBI taxonomy): domain Eukaryota; kingdom Metazoa; phylum Mollusca; class Cephalopoda; order Nautilida; family Nautilidae; genus Nautilus; species Nautilus pompilius. The sequence continues at coordinate 2,309,194 of JACATO010000127.1, read as the reverse complement.
TAACTATTTTATAATTGTAATTAGTCTGATTTCTTTTTCTCTGAGACGCTATCAATCAGTTAAGAAAAGCCTGCTAATAAAATGGGTTTCAGTAAGTAGCTGTTTTGCAGTGATGTAAAAAGCATAAATCAGTGGCTTCATAATTGTGGCAACAATCTGCCTATCTCTCCTTTTCAAAATTATTTTATAAATGAAGACAAAAAAAAGTAACTGAACTAATTATTGTAATTTTTGCCATATAAGTCAATACCTTTTCTCTGAACTTTGGGCTTTGACTTACATTCCAGATTGACTTATCTACGGATGGTCATCGAAATTGCTTTATTGAAAAAAACTTACTGAAATAAAATGTTAAATTGTTAATTTAAAAGAGATTACAGAAATGATTAACAGCTATGCTTGCCAATTTAGTGAACAATTCCCTGTTAATGTGCTCACTGAAGCATGGAAAATTATCCAATCAATTTTTAAAATCCTAATTATATGTATAAATACTCCCAACAAATCCTTTATCTCATCTCAAAATGGCTTCCATAACGTCAAGCAAGTTGTACGGCAGCTTTTAAACTGGAACTGAAGTTTGTTCAAGGAAATGGTGATAATATGGCCAAGCACAGGAAATATGAATCAGCAGGGCTAGAGGCCATACAAATTGTAACTGATGATTGCTGTTTTTACATTTCTCCTCTTATGTTTTTATGCTCATGGTTGTTTCCCTGGAAGTGTGTACCATATTATTCAATCAAAGAACAGATCAGCTTAATGTCGACTTATGCTATCAAAAATGAAAATGTTTGTTGAATTTCTAAATCTAAGTGTGCTGTAATATCTAAAAATCAAATAAGTGCTGAGAATAGATAACTGACATGTTTTGTATTTTAAATAGAAGATTCCACACTATTCAAATGACACAGGATCACCTAATAATCACTAGTGTCTTACTGGGCTTTTAATATGAGAAATGTTAATAGCATTTTCAGTTTGTTTCAAATATCTCCATGTTTACCAACATGTTCAAAAACTCTTTTGCCACTTAATCTGGAAGATCGTTCCACAAAATAGTTTAATGATATACTCAAACAGCTTATTAACATTCATGTGCTTGGAAGTACCATAAATGGTGATGTGATGCAACTGTTTTTTGAAGGATTTTATGATACATTGTTCTGCCTGGTTGAAAGATTGGCTAACCACTGTAGTTGATCCACTACTTCAAATCAACTTATAGGCTAAAAATATGCTAAATCTCTCCACAATAACTGCCATTTTTTTTGGATCAATGCTATTTAGTGTCCACAATAACTGCCATTTTTTTGGATCAATGCTATTTAGTGTCCACAATAACTGCCATTTTTTTGGATCAGTGCTATTTAGTGTCCACAATAACTGCCATTTTTTTGGATCAGTGCTATTTAGTGTCCACAATAACTGCCATTTTTTTGGGATCAGTGCTATTTAGTGTCCACAATAACTGCCATTTTTTTGGGATCAGTGCTATTTAGTGTCCACAATAACTGCCATTTTTTTGGATCAGTGCTATTTAGTGTCCACAATAACTGCCATTTTTTTGGGATCAGTGCTATTTAGTGTCCACAAAACTGCCATTTTTTTGGATCAATGCTATTTAGTGTCCACAATAACTGCCATTTTTTTGGATCAGTGCTATTAGTGTCCACAATAACTGCCATTTTTTTGGATCAATGCTATTTAGTGTCCACAATAACTGCCATTTTTTTGGGATCAGTGCTATTTAGTGTCCACAATAACTGCCATTTTTTTGGATCAGTGCTATTTAGTGTCCACAATAACTGCCATTTTTTTGGATCAGTGCTATTTAGTGTCCACAATAACTGCCATTTTTTTGGATCAGTGCTATTTAGTGTCCACAATAACTGCCATTTTTTTGGATCAATGCTATTTAGTGTCCACAATAACTGCCATTTTTTTGGATCAATGCTATTTAGTGTCCACAATAACTGCCATTTTTTTTTTGGATCAGTGCTATTTAGTGAAAGAGAAATTTTCAAAATGTTGACATTTAAGTACAAAGATGAAATAAAAGATTTTTTTTGGACATGAAGACTTAAATATATTGGACAGTGTGTTCTTGCACAAATGAGTATAATTTTGCTGATAATTATTATTGCACGACAGCTTTTTCAGTTCCAGAGTTAAATTTTTTTTTTTGAAAAATGTATTTATTGGTTTGCTGCTTATAATATTTGTTCTGTTTTCATACTTTAGTATTCTGGATGTATTGAGCATAGACATTTAGTGAATTAAATTATGAGATTTATTGCATTTTCAGGAATATTGAACTTTATATCAATTTGACTTTGATATCAACTATGTAGGTGGATTATTTCATTAGTTTAAGTTAAATGCATTTTTGTGCTTTTGGTCTGGAATATGTGAAAAATTGTTTTAATGACATAAGGGGGCAAATACTTCATGCAGTTGCTGCTACTAATGGATTGTAATAGAGAAACGTGTGGTTAAAAAAAGAAAAAAAAATTTAGACTTGTCAGTTAGTATTCTGTAATGCATCAAAGTCTACTTGAAACTTTGCATCTTCAGATCTCTAACTTTCAGATACACTAAATCATCACTGAATTGGTTGTGGCTGCTTCAGGTGTACAGATTGGCATGTACAGACACCTATAGTCACTCACTCACTCATGGGAGGAGAGATACTTTTCAAATTTATTTAGACCTGCAGAACTTTCCTTGCATTTTAAGATTTTTTTTGTTTTCTAAATAAGTGAACATCTTCAAGAAGGTACTTGTGCATATTAACCCCCCCCCCACCCAAAATCCAGAAATTAAGTGGTTTGTTGCAGTCCATGGTTGGAGGGTATTTTGGTTTTTTTTAAAACCCAAATTTGAAATGTACAGTACCTTTTATCATGTGGAAAAGCTGATTTTAAAATTAATATACCTGTTTAGAAGAAGTATTATCAGTGGTCTGGTTTTTTTTTTCCAACAATATATGCTGCTTGTTCATTTTACGATGATTTTATTGCCAAGAACACCTTACATTTTTTTAATATGCAAAGAGTCTTTCATTTTTGTATTTTAATTAACCTTAAACTGATTTCACACACCTGTGTACTGTTCTCCATTTTGTAAATCTAAGGTATTATTGCATATAATTATCAAAAATACTGCAGTAAACTAAAATTGTTTGTAATGCTTCCTTCCACAGATATGATCTTTTCCTTTAGAAGAGCTCAGTGTATTAAATGTGACAACCAGAAAGAGGAATTTATTCTATAATTAACATTTTAAATTTGTATCTCCCAAATAAAATTGGCCATAGATTTCTAATATTGGATGGATTTTCTGATGTCAGTCATTAACATGCGGAAGTTTCTTTATTTGTTAAATGTGTACTTTCTGGAATATAAAATATTACAGGTAAGACATTTATGGAAGGTGCCTCAGTACTGAGGGAAACAGTAGATTCGGTAGAGTATCGTTACACTCTGCAGATATGTCTAGCAAATAAATAAATAAAATTAGGAATATTTTCTGTTCCAGCAACGTGGAAATCAGCTTGTTTAATAACAGCTCTGCATGGATAGAGGCTTTTGAAATTTGAAGAATTAGTATTTACAAATAAATGTTTTGCATGTTGCCATTTTGTTTTAATCTCTCTCTCTCTCAGGTTAAATTTAGCAAATTACCACTAGAAAGACTTTGAGACCACCCTCCTCTTGCCAACTGCTTGACAGGTCACAGGGTGCATTTCTCCATTACACATGTGGACTCTAACATTTAAGTGGCATCTGGTTTTGTTTGAAGGGGCTGGCTCAAGAATGAAATCTTATCCATAGGCAGTTATTTGAGAAAACACTAGCAAGTGTATGAAATGGCATCTGCAGGTGTACTAAGGAAATATGGTGCATGGTCATTCATGCGCACGTGTGTTGGGAGAGTTTCCATCTTGTGAGTAGTGCTGAAGATATAAATTTGGAATTTTCCTTATAAAATAGCTTCTTTTTTCTTCTTCACCTGTTCACAAGTAGCATGCCTGTTCAAGTAGCAACAGCTATTTTATAAATCAAAAACAGTAGAACACCCAGGTGTGGGCGACAGTTAGTCAGAGAGCTACTTTGGTAAAATTTAAGTATAAAAGTTCAAAGCCATTTATGAGTGAAAGCTGAATTACATGGTGTTATCGGGCCTGAAATAGAAAGAATGTAGTTGAGTATTCAGAACAGTGCTTCCCTTCCACCTATAATCATCTGAAAGTATTAATGTAGGGGAAGGGGAATTGAATTTTAATTTTCTTTTTAGTGATTTATTTTAAAGTTAACCTCTTAGGAAGGTTATCAAAATATTAAACTTTTTAGTTTTGCAAATTGAAGATTGTGGGGATCCAGTTGTGGTATTTAAATTTGTGAATATATCTCTTCTGGTTTCTTGGATCACAGGGCTGTCAGTTCAAACCATTCAAGTATCGCTTCACTAATACATGGAATGTGCACTTGTTCAATGTGACATTGTAAAATCAAATTTTAAAATGCAACGAACTTGTTTGGTGGTTATTTTTTTTCGCTGTAAAATTTATTTAGTGATAAAGAGTTCAAACTTTGTCTTTTTTTAAATCTTGAATGATGGTGGTCAGAACAACTATAGTACAAGGTAATAATATCTGTTGCACCATCAGCTTTAATTAAAGTACAACATGGCTTAAGAGCGAGTTGATCTTCTCATATTGCAAGTCGCATTTTCTTAGGGAATTTCTTTGTTTTGGTGTTTTCCATATGCTTAGGTGATATTCACAACATTACTAAACTCTGGATTTTGTATGTGGTAATTTTGCTCATCAACATTAATAGTATAAGAGCCATCTTAAGTGAACTCTAAAACAACTTAGATGACATTTCTATTAAAATTTGCTTGCTTTTATCTACATTGGAATTATTTTTTTAAAAAAGATTAGTTTTAAAGCTGGTATTGTAGAAAGAACTAGTATTGCCTTGAGTCAAAATGTGTACATGCACAAATGTCTATTGAGGAAAGCTTTTAAATCTTAAACTCATTCACTATAAATGCCAAGAATAATCAAATATTGTTTGAGTATTACATAATGCTCATGGTGTATAGTGGAAATCTGAGAATAGGTGTTTAAAAATCACTACCAGAAAATAACAAAGAGCAAAATACTTCGGTGGCATGCCATCATGGCTATACCTTGCTAAGTTGTTCTAATCTAGCAATTTAATTAGTTATCAAGCTCTCAGCCATTAATTTGTAATTTAATCGCGTGCATGTAAAATAATCTTATATCAAAACTTTAAAACTAAAGAAAATCATTGTGTACATTTGTATATGTTGTATTTTTAACCATATGAGACTAATTGAGAGCTATGGTGCATGAGCCTAAAAAGGCTCCATGTTGATAGGTTTACAGTATCATTTTTATCTTTGTTGAGCAGCCATTTTGGTAATTTAGTATCAGTCAGTTTTTGTTTTGACTTTGGTTGTGATGCAGAATTAATCTGATCTTTCTTGAATCTAAATGGGATAATCTATCTTGGTTCTACATGGCCTCTTCAATTAGGAATTCACACTGTGGGCTTGAAGGGCAAACTTGTTTCCAAGGAAAATGTCCATTGTTTGCCGTGATTACCTATGAGTTTTCTTACTAGTGAAAAGTGTTGCTTTAAAACATTGCTGCTTAGCTTTTGTTTGTGCATCTGTGTAGATCTGCCATTGTTATTTTTATTGATATCTTTATTTACCAATTAGCCAATCATCTAGAATTGATTGTTTAAGCATCTTTCATAGAAATAAATATCATATAGGTTTTCTCTTACCTTCCTTAGCCTCTGGATGACAGGTATTCTTTTCTTTTCTCTCTCTTTTTTTAGAATCTGAGGTTTATTTTTTTGTGTAGAGAGAATTGGTGTAATTATGGTCCATCCACTTAATTATGGTATGGAAACAAAATGTTCCCATAGTGCATTAGTATAGACTGACAAACTGCTCAATGGCAGAAGATTTCTGCTGATAAACATTAGTGATTTGGAGTTGAGAATGTTAAAATGGAAGAAACTTAAGATTCCAGGGAGTCAAGTTTTAATCTATCCTGCCCAGTTTGTTTATAAAGTTCTGTGATAGAAGTACAGACTTTGAAATATAGATGATGCTGAAGACAATACTATGGTGGCTTTTGTGGAAGAATGTTAACTCAGAATGGCAGCTACAGACCAGTGTGCAACACATGACTGAGTGAGTGAGTGATGGGTGAAGGTAGATAATATTTTTCAACGTAGTAAATGCAAATTAGCTGTTTGACTGAACAACATTCCTATTTGTCTGTATAAGTTTTAAGGTATGTCATTTAAGTCCAAAACAATAGACTAATCATTAACATGAGTTCCAGGTTATTAATGATATCAATTAACCTAAAAATAGTGATCAATCAATGGAGCTGCTTCAAAGTTCTGGAAAGAAATAGGAATAATTGGGTATTATTGAATAATCACTTGATATACCTGGCTAGCCATGACCATTCGTTATTTCCATCATGATCTTCTGAAACAGATGCTATCAGATAGAACAGCTGACTTTCCTTTTATGGCTGGTAAAACGTGCAAGAAAAATGTTCATTCTTCTGTGAATAGTTTTTTTTATTAACTTTAATTCGTTGATTTCTTGTCTTTTACTATTTTTTTCCTTTTTAAAATCTCAGACTGACTATAGTTGATTAACTTACCAGTAAGAAAGAGAAAAATGGTTTGTTATTTGGGGTTATCAATTAGTCTAGGTGATGTGGGTATGCATGAGTAGATGCATTATTTTTTTAATAATTTTCTTCCATATTTGTTTTTAATTTGTCACAATTGAACACTAGATGGATGAATTACTGCTAGTTTTGGGCTCTGAATTTTATTTCTGGTTCCAGTTTTATTTTTTTATAGTTTCTTTTTTAAGAAAAAATAACAATGAACTATTGTTTTCGTTTTGTATTTGTTGAACCTTGTCACAAATTGCATGTTTACTTTTCAGTTTATTATCAAATCAAAGTTACTGCAGTTTTCCTGCAGTGAGAATTCTCTCTTAACATGCAAATTCTGACAGATACCTTTTATGGTGAATGGCATTGGCCATTAGATTTTAACTTCGTTTCAGTCTGGTATGGTTCATTTTCAGGGATAAGCTTAAACCTACAGACCCGAGATGTGATAGACCTGATCCAGTCCTTGAACACAACATATAGTTCCAGTGGTGGATTTAAATATATCTTGGGTTCCAATAATTATTCAAAAGCTTTATTTCTTACAGGTAAGTCATGATGCTATTATTGCACATTGATTGGTTTTTTTATCAGGTTCATTTAATTATTTAATTTCTTTTTTTTTTAAATGATATAATATCCGAAACTTGAATCTTTTCTGAAGTGGGGATTGGAAGCTAAACTTAGGGATTAGTTATAGAAGAATAGTTTAGGTTGATAAATAGGCTGTCAGTATAATAAATTTAGGTTCAGTTAACATGGTGGAGAAAATTCCTTTACAAGAATACAGGAAATCAAACCTTTATAAAGAGCTCTACCATAATATTTTTGAACAGTTTCACAAGTACAAATTTTTCATAATGTATGTATGATAACTGCTCAAATCTGTTTGTTCCAAATACTGAGATGACTTGCATCTGTGTAGGTATGGAATCTGTCAGATTATCCTTGATGCCCTTGTCCAGGTTTTCCCACAGTTTGCAGTTATTTTGTTAGTTGCTGCTGAGGTTGGCCTTAATCATTTGGCTTTCAGCCATCTGGCAAGGTGCTTCCATGGTATTTTAAATTGGACATAACATTAAGAATTTGTGCTTGTTTATATGCTCAAAACTCTCCTATTTTGAAAACTTCTATCAGATCTCCCCTCAACGTCCAGTAACTGGATCAGGTGTGCATACTAATTTTAATTGAATAATTTGGATTTACTGGAATCTTTCTAGGCTTTAAGTATTTGCTAATAATTTAACTTTCTTAAATATGGACTATGCATAGTTTATTCTAGGTGTAGATGAAGTAAATTTAGAATTTTATAATTATACTAGAATTTGTTTGTTTTGTTTTTTTTATAAAGTTCACTATTTTCAGCGTTTTGTTTACTGTTAAAATACATTATCTATCACATTTCCAGAAAAAGTTCAGGATCTTAACTTTTTTCTTATTTAATACTCAAAAATAATAAATATAACTCCTACATTTTTAGTAGTATTATACTCATTTTTCACTTCAATAATCAGACTAACGAATTATGTATGTTCAGAAACTACTTGACCTTTGCATCAACCATGACATCACTGCCATAAAGATATTACATTAAAATTATGCATCCAAGAATTTGCTAGAAAGTAGATAATGGCATCCAAACTGAGTACCTTTTATTATAATATCTCTAATTAGATGATTTTGTAAATGATTTGAAAACTTTTTGGGTTTTATAAAGGTTCTTGAGATGCTTCAATCTAAATAATTAAGGAACTTTGAAATTTGATAACTAGCAGAGTGAATATAAGACTGAAGAAGTGTAAAGGTTCTGTGTCAGTTACTACTATGGAAAAGAAAATGCAGAATGGAGATTTCCAAAGTGGGAAGAAATGATATTATTTTTTTTCCATTTAATCTTTCTGCTGATAAAAATCTCTTCCATAGATACCTCATTCTTAACAGATCTGAAAATTTGGTTGCTAAAAATGTCAAAGCATTGCATTTGGGGCACTAGAGATGCTGTCATTTTCCTCATCTCTTTCAGATGGCCAGAGGCACTTAGCGGTGTCTGATGCTGTGACAATTCAAGCACAGAATTTGCTTGGCAAAAAAGAAATAACATTTTTAGCAACTCTAAAACAAGAAATAGGAGACTCCGGAAGCATACTGTCCTTCTCGTCAGATCTTATCAGGTAAGACAACGACAGCGTTTATGCTACACTAGTTTCCAAAAGTTAAGCAACAAAAAAACATTTCCCAAATGGCTAGTTAACTCTTTATATGACACTAATTTTATCAAATAAATATGTGAATTAAAATAATTTTTATGGGGCATAAAAGAGAAACAAAGAATTTTAACATGAAGAGTGTAAACAAAAATTAATTAAAGTAATAATATGGGATGTGGTTTCTCTTGATGGCATTATGACTCTCTGGCTTTGCATATTGCTTATAACCCTATCGATGAAAATAATGGGCAATAAAGACCTTTGACTTCTCAAAGAAAGTTGAAGGGAGTCAACATGCCTACTTGTCAATAGAATTTAGCTCAGGAAAACATGTTGGGTATATCATGTGGGTAATAGTTTGGTCTTGAAGATTTTGGTTGATTACATGTGCCCTATGTGGACAAGCATCATCATCCATTAAAATTAAGGTATCTCCATGGTCTGACATAAGGATTCAGACTTTCGTTCCTATACCTCCATTTTAGTCAAGGTACATCTCTGAAACATGCAGGTCTGTATACCCAGCCATTGAAATTATTGCACAGACCACCACATTACCTCCCATGGTGATCTTTTTCCAAGATGTTTGTAGGCTGTTTGCATGTTCCATGTTCTTTGCACATCAGTACATGCCATGAGTCAAGTTAAAGGCTAAATCTTGACTCATCCTCTATGGCTTCATCGTGTTCACAGCATCATTTTCTTCTCTTTATTGTTGTAAATGTGGAAGTGAATGAAAAATTGCCCAACCTATGCCTAGCTGTATTCGGTAAAGAAGACTACAGTTAATGCTCCCTTGAGCCAGGATTGTCTCTCTTCCATCATAAAGTTATGATTTAAAGATACTATTCACAATGCAGCATAATTATATTTTTTTTTTTTAAAAAACTAGTATAGCTTTTGATATCAAAACATTATTTTGTTCTTGTTTGTGGTGTTAATTCTTGTACTAAAAGAATTTAAATACTAGCTTACATTTAATTAATTAACTAATTAGTTTTTTTCTTTTCTAGATTTTTGGAAATAGAGAGTAGTGGACGGCGGAATGAAATCAGATTTCACTACACACATGACCAAGACATCCAAGTCGAAACATTCCCATACAGACTCGGTGACAACCTGTGGCACAAGTTAGCCGTGACTCTGAGTGGCACTCACCTCAGACTGTTCGTGGACTGTAAAGAAATCTATCAGAGGGTCATACAGACCCTGGACACTGAGTATACGGCAGGGAAACTTTCGCTTTTTGTTGGTCAAAGGAATGGCCAGCATGGATTGTTCAGGGTGAGTTGAACGGCCCTTTTTTTTTCGCCAAAGCATGTGGAGAAGTGTCGGTTAGTCTGTGGCTTACAGCACTGACTGTCCCCCTTTGCTGTAAGGGTTCGGTTCCAGCTTGGCTCAGTCCATATTGATATCTTGGCTTTTTTCTTGATTTCTCACCTTAGAAGGGACCTTTTATAATGTTTACCATTGTTGACAGGAACCCTGGAGATTGTGTGTGTGTGAAAGAGTACATCTATCAAATGTTCAGCAAGTCCTGAAACACTTTAGCCATAGCCATCCTTACTGATTTACTGGAGAAATCTTAGCTTCTTTCTTGAAATTAAGAGAAAATTTAAATGAATTCATTTGAAAAAAAAAGTGGTGTTCTAGGGGTTGGATATAAATAAGCAGGTGTAGCTTACATTAGATTTGGCAGGCATGGAAATTGTCCTTAGTTTTTATTTGTGACTTGCGTATATATATTTTAGGACACGAGGGTGTTCTGAAAGCATAGTGTGATCTCGGACACCCTTGAGCCGTGCTGTTCATTGTATCTCCAAACTTGTCCAAGGGTTTGTTAACAGATATCCAAAGATGGTTTTCACAACCATGATCTGAGAGTGCAGTTCTTGGGAAATACATTGAATCAAATTACTTAGCTTAGTCAATACCCTGCAATGAAGGCTGTACCAAGCTGTTGCACGGCACTGTTCTTTCTGCAAAAATTGCGTCATCAGCCCGCCATCTCATGATGGTAGAAATTTGGTGATTAAGGAAGTTAATTAAAAACATACATTTTCATGTGGCTTGTTTATAATCCAAACCCATGTTAAGCTTACTGCGCACAGTTTGTTAATAAAAATGGTCTATATCTTTTGTTTCCAATAATAGTGTTAATTGTGAGCAAAGTGCAATATACGGAAACTTTCAGCCTTTCACTTTCTTTCGTCCAGGTGACGACAGGTTTGTCTCACGTTCTTTAAACTGTATAGCAGTAGGGTTTTGTTTCAGTCTGTAAGATGGATGCTACTGCTGATGAAAAGCAAGCAGAGATTGTTCGTGTGGAATTTTTACCTTTCTGTTCAGAGTGGTATAACAGCAGCATGAAATTAGAAAGTATTCTGCATTCTGTAGGAAGAGAAACCATGAAACTGCCTGGATTTTACCATATTTTTTGGGATTTCGCTTTGGATTGTACTCTATGGAAGAAAGAGAAATGAAGTTTCTGCTCCATGAAAGAAAAAAAAAAACCAGAGGTTTTATCAATTCCGTATGGAATTTATTCATGGACACAGTGGAGTACCATATCAAAAATATGTACTGTTCTTGGATTTTATTTGGAGTTATGGATTTACTGTACCACACCAGAAAAAAAAAAAAAAAATCCCTCTGGAACATTCTTGTTGCTACACCCATTGGAGGAGCCAGCACAAGGTTCAGGTCATGGAAATTTTTTGATTTATTTTGCTTATCTTTTTTTAATGTGAAGCTGGATGGGTGCACCGAAGCCACTAGGTACTTTGTGTGCGCGCGCACATAAATACATTTCTAGAAAATCATTGAAGGTTTTATTTACATGTTGCTTTTTCGAGTTTGCTTACATTGTCGCCTCTTTAGGACAAGTCAAGAAAAAGGTTTGTAGTTGATTCTTGACCAGGGGAAGTGTCAGTTAATTATAGAAAGTACACTAAAATATGCTGTCAAGTGTCTTTTGCATCATACCTATATCCAGGTGAAAGAATAGGCTCTGCCATGCTGTACTTCTTGTTTTCAGGCATGTTTTATAAGGACCAGAGGCTAAACTAATGGTAACTGTTGTTGGGATGGCATCCATAAATGTGTTAAAGGGCTACTAGTGCAGAACTTTTTTTTAAAAATCAGAAATGAAGAAAATATGCAATTTATAATCTCGGAGAGAGTACTTACAATATGATAATCATGTTTGTGGTCTTTGAGAAGTGTAGAACCTGATGAATATGCGAAAATGGCAGGTATTTGGTTTGTTCTGTAAAAGAAATTGGTCTTCTGTCAAAATGCGGAGATTGCACGAGTGTAGAGTAAAGTGTTTTGAAGTGTTTCCTTGTTATCTGTCTCTCATTGGATTCTGCATTCTGTCGAGTGAGTGATGTGTACCACTTATGTGGAATGTTGCATGCCACATTTTGTATATGTTGCAAACATAGGTAGTTAGGATCAGGTTTTTACTGGATCGAGTGAGTGATTGGTTGGCTGGTGTTCATAACAGATTAATATTGTCTGTTGTCCTTGTAAATTGCGGCTAATGGATTTATTTTACTATATATTTGTTCAATTAATCTTTCCTTACTTAACAGTAAACTTGCAACATCCATTAATTTAAATGGGAATACTTGTTGATTGAAGAACATCGTGCGCAAAAACCACACAGAATAGACGAGGATTTAAACAGCCAACCATAAATTCATAACATTGACTGACAACTTTGATAACCTCCCTTTTTCTTTTTACTCTTTCCTATCATAGTTACTACTGAAAGTGATTCAAGTGTTTTGAATGGGTAACGTGAGACCTTTAACTATTCACTTAGTAGTCAGGTTTTAATTTCATTTGTTGTTTGTTTTTTTTTCATCTATAATTCATTTTATCCTTTAAACTACAGGAATCTGTATGACAGCTAACTTCAGTGGGAAAATGTCTATTTAAACTGATTTACATTAACACTATTAGCAACTGCTGGTAATTTAGTCCATTCATTTAGAAATGCACTCTAATTTTATGATATGAATCCATGCTAATACTTTGTCCAGTTTTTTATGATTCCTAATGTTTTAAATGCCCCGCCCATCTCTCTCTTTTGGAGGGAGTAGGAAGTTGACACCTGATTACATAGAAATGATGATATGCAGCAAATTTATTTATTTGAATTAGAGCAGGTAGGATTTTGAAATGATGGAAGAAGTAATTTGGAAATAAAATACAAACCTATGAAATTAAACTTCTATTGGATGGCTTCATGTCTTAGGTCCTGCGCTGTGACTCTGTGATCAGATGTACTTAGATCTTTTACTTTGTTCTTGTAAAATCCTGTTTTCCTGACCTCAGTATCGTTTGGTAGAATTCCTTTGTGTGCACATAGTTACCACCCGTGTGTTTTTCTTTAGTAACAGCCATTGTTCTCTTTGGTTTCTGTGTGAATTCTTCCACAAATAAATTTGCATTTAATAACTTGTCATTCTTTATGCAAGTCCTTTCTTCAATGGTTTATTTTGAATGACATTTTCAGCATTGAAAAAAAAAATTCTAATAGGATAAGTGATTAAATTAATATTATGGTTTACCTCTCCTCTCACTTGAGCTGGAAAACGACATGTGGGGAAACTCATGATGTAGAGAATGAAAACAAAGCTATTGGTGACAGTGCACTTTGGTTATGACCAGAGTAGTAAGGTTGAGAGTTCAAGACGAGCCAATGCCACTTGTAAAATAAAACTATAAATAGCTACTGCAAAATGTTTAATGAAAATTAATGTCATTGCACTTAACTCGTTGACCCTTGATGTCGCCTTTATGCATTACCTTTCACGTTATTTACTCCCGACTGACCAATCATAGCCATTGTAACTGGTTTTTCTAACCAAATTAAATGTCACTTTTATGCATTCGACAGATTCAACATGACAAACTAGAACACATTTAAGCGATAGTTGTGGGGGGGTGGAGGTAAACAGCATGAAATGGTGACACGTAAAGGCAACACCAGGGGTCAATGAGTTAAAAACAGTCTTTCCCAAAATTAAACCATAATGATGACAAATAGGGGGAAATGTGCATTAGTTCTGTCACTACTAAGGTGAAGGGGAAGTCTGGGTTGGTATGTGGCTTTGGAAATGACAGCTGAATAATTATGATAAATCTAGGGCATTAAAGACCACTAACCATGTGTAAACAGGGCTGGAAATGGATTTTTCTTTACTTTGGATAAATGTTTAATCAAGACCTAACAAATTGGCTGCTTCATTTTAAATTGTTTTGAAGAAGGGTCTCCAGATCTTTTCTGAAAGCTTTACCAAGGAATTTCAAGAAATCCAAAGCAGACAGATTATTGGCATCACTACTGTACTTCTCATAGTCTGTGATTTTGGCTGTATCAGTTCTGGCAGGATTGTACATTTTACACCACCAAGAATGCTGCTCTGGAATAGTTAACCCATACCCTTGACCTATATTTTCCATCACTGCCTAGACTAATTTTCTGTTCCAGTGAGAACTTTCTGTACATTCCTATATCCAAGGTGTCCATGACATCATCACTGGCATTGATCTTCAGTTGCTGATGTTAGACATTTTTCCTTTTTTTCTTTCTTTCTTTTTTTGCCATGCTAAATTTCTGTCATTAAGTAGCATGGCATGTACAATTTGTCTTTGTATCAGCACCAACAACTCTTCCTAGATTCTGGCAGTAGCATCTTCACATAGCAGTTCAGGCCATTACCTGTGTTGCTGACGTTGCCAAATGCTTTTTGGTTGGTTCTCTGCTGCTATTCTTGTTCTCAGCAGCATGATTATAGGTGCAGGGGAATCTGTGTCTAAATAACAATTCTTACCATCACAGTTAGCTCTCAAACAGGGCAGCAGTGTTCTTGCCAAGATAGCTGATATGATTGACAGGTTCTGCTTCTGTTTACACAGGATGTTGATTTTGCTTTGTATCCTTGTTCACAAGTTACTGCAGCTGACTGGTTACTATGTTCAATGTTTTCTTTGTCTCTTTAGTGTAAATTGTTTAATAAAAAATAACAAATATTGAGCAATACTTATACATACACTCTTCATATGTGTTGTCTTTACCTTTTCCATTTAAAGTGACCTTTGTAGAAAAGTAGTAATACAGAAGATATGAGAATTTTTCTTCAAGGGGATCAGGTCTTCATACAGGTGAATCCTCACCCCCTGTTCTCTGTGGTTTTATTTAGTAAGGTCTCAACTTTGATAGATGAGATTAAGTCACTTGTAGGTAGATTGGATACTTTTCCTAAGTATCTTGCTATTTGACAGAATAAACTAGTGCTCTTTCTCAGGGGTAGGAATAGTGTCTTTAGATAGAAGCAGATTTTCTGTCTAGCACTGATATTGAAGCATTATTTTTTTCTTAAAATAGAGCTATGGCTACCTCTTTAAAAAAAAATAGTTAAGGAATTATAACAATATTTTTAGAAACCATATCGATTATGGGGGGTTGAATGTTGGTGTTGACTACATGGATAGAAAATGTTGATATGCGTGTTGTACATGAGCTTTACCTTTTGAGAAATTTCAGTTTATAAAGGGAGCATTTGAATTAAGTTTTGTATTGTTGTGGATGAGGAGAAAGATTTTTAGTTAAAAAGTCAGCTTCAATTTTAGGGTGGGTTGGGTTTTTCCCTTATTATAGCTTGTGAATTGCCTAAGTTTAGCTAAGTTGATAGTTCAGAATACTGAAAATTATGCTGATGAGCTACGTTTGCTTTTCTCAAAATAGTCAGTCTCCAGTTTGGTTTGGTTTGGTTTTTCACATGAATTATTGTTAGTTAAATATTCAAATGAAGGTCATCTAATATGACCCTGACTCTCTCTGAAGAGTCAAGTTTCCCACATCCAAACTATTCCACAGCCTACCAATAGTAAAGACTAATGAGATTTTAAATGTTGGTAAAGATTTCTATAAAACTCAGTAGCATATAGATGGGGAGAGAGAGAGAGGGGAGGTGCCTTTTCTATGCCGCTGCGCTACATTTAGAAGAAATTCTTTGACTTTCACCAATATTTTATGATGAAATATTGGAAATAAAAAGGCTTAATTGATTTTTTTTCCTAGTATTTTCTGCAAATTCTTTCGTTGAGCTACTTTATAGTTTAACTAATCGCCAACAGAAATATACACTGTTGTACCTGACTTATGTAAACAAATTTTTCAAAGATATTTAGCATCGTTGCTAGTTAGCAAAATCTTTAAGTGGTAAGTAGATATATTTTATGTATAAGCTGGTTGAAAAGATTTACTCCATCTCTCATTTTTAGAAAAGGAATTTTTCAAACAATGTTTCACATCATCGTCGGGCTACATGCAGGCTTTCATTTGTATCCATCCCAGGTATCTAGTGTGACTTAACCCCAATACTTGCATATACAATGCTACCCCACGTGATCCAGCTGTGTGTCGAATTCAAATATGTGGCCTTAAAATGGATTTCTTGTTCAGTTTGGGCAACATGCTAAGTATACAGTGACACACTTACGATACATGTCTATAGCATGAAATCGATACTGATTTGCAATATTAACAAATCAGAATAACCATGCGTAATATTGATCTTGACTTAAATTATAATAAGCATTTTTACATGAATTCGCTGCAATTGTTAACCAGACTGATTTGAGTTAGTTGGGTTAGTTTAGGTATGCGAAAAATAATGTGAATTATTTCCTATACCTGGATAGCTGTAAAACAGCAGAATTTGAAGTTACAAAAAAACAGACTGTTAGCAGGAAAGAAATATACCTTAAATGAAATTTCCAGATAACATTTATCCTCTGTTGACAGATGTTTTAAATACCACGAAGAAGCTTGTTCTGTTCATCCACAATAGATGCGATATATTCTGATGAATAGGAAGATTTACAGTGATGAAGTTGAAAGAATAGTGATAAAATAATGGTCTCATTAAGTACTGATTTATGAAATGGATTTAATGATTTTTTTCAGTTTGATCGATCATAGTGTAAATTGCTCTCTGGTTGTTGCTGTGTGGTTAAGCAACCTGTGTCAACAGGTGAGAGATTAACTTCTCTGGTTTTGCTTGTAAGGTACTGGAACTATATAGTCTTGACAGCAAGGCTGTGCTTAATGTCAAATTACTGGATAAAATAGTTTCAAGTACATTAGCAGGAAAATAAATTATGAATGCCTAATTGTGAGGTGATAGGTCAAGCATGGAAACTGCTTTTCAAACTTTTAACAATTCACAAAGGAACAGAAATCTGAATATTGTTTTTTTTTTTTTTTAAAACAAGATAACTTACTGTAAAGTGTAATATATTATACACGTTTTTTTTTTAAAGAAAATTTACCCTTTAGAAATTGGGTGCGTATTATATAAGACATCAGATGTCGCAGACTTTTTTCTAGACTGCTGGGGTCATCGTCAGTGACAGAATAGTGAGTGATAATACATACATATACATTAGAAAATCCCACGGGGCATTTTGACTGAATAGCAATAAAAGATAGTTGTTCATGTCTTGTTATTGAGGATATGAGTATTGAATGTCACTGAGTTGAGTTTCATTGATATTGGCAATTAAATGGATAGAAACAGAACAAGTTCATTCTGAAGCTCTGTAAAATTTAACTGCAAAAACAAAAATGCAAGTAATTTTTTTCACAATTTTATTGAAATTCAATGAAATTGATAAATATAATAAAAGATAAGTGATATGCATTAATTTGATGTTTATCTAGATTAAAACCCATCAAACTAATCCCCGCTGTCGTCATCTCTCCACTGCAAGAATTGTTCATCAGTCATGGTAGCAGTTGTCATAGTAGATATCGTTATTGTTTCCCTCTGATGCTTCTACTGCCTCATCATCCCTTGGCTCAGACCACAGAAGATCATCTTCAGTTCTGTCCATGGCATTGGATAGGCAGCACCTGACGAGGCCCCTCTTGGTGGTCTCGGGGTTGTCTTCAGGGCTATCTTCATGGACTCTGTGGTGGCATTTCGTCCAGTGACAGGAGCTTGTGGCACTGCGTACCCAGTCTAGCTTCAGGGCTTCATCCATCCACCCCTTGGCATGGACCTGGGTGTGGACACCACTGAGAAACTGGTCCTTTGGCATGATCATCTTCTTGAAGATGGCGGGTCTTCTCGTGGCCAGTTGTCTTCATGGTGATGGTCTTCAACCTGATTGGGGCCACAGTGCTGTTGTAGGAATGGTCGAACATCATGTATGTCTGGTCAGCATTCCCTTTGTGACTCAGGGTAGTTGTGTTGTTCAGTTTGATGACAAACTGCTGGTACCTCAACAGCTGCTTTTTTTCGTAATTATCAGGTAGCTTCTGGATGATGGTGGTCTGCTAATGTGTGCTCATTTGGTTGCAAGCCACGAAGCATGTGCACCATTTCTGAGATGCCTCAAAGTCCAGCATAGACTCCCATACACTGCATGTGCCTTTCAGCAACAAAGGAAAGTACCTCCTGCTCAAGCTTGGGATAGGCCGCAACCTTGCCCCGATCAGCATGTTTTGAACATAGCATAGCTTCAATCTTCTGAAAATGTCACCAAGACCTGATGTTGGCTTCATTCACTCCAGACCTTGGCGCTGCAGCTCTGTTGCTATGTTCAATTCCATAGCTGATCATTTTGAGTTTATCTACGGCAGTGTAGCTCATACATCATGTTGATGGCATGTTGTGTGTAACCGAATGGAGATTATCCCTGTGCAGAGTTTATTTACATGTTACCATAATACCGCAGTCACTACGCCATGGTGTAGTAGGTGAAGTGGCGTAATAAACGAGGGTAGCATAGTAATTGCAATGGAATTTTTTCTTGAAGACCTTTGAATACCATGGCGTAATATGTGAAGTATTCATGAAAACCTGATTTGTGCATTCTGGTGACTTGGTTTATCATGTCACTACTGCAGCTGAGTGAATTTTTCTGATTTTTGTGAAACTATTACCACCTGCCATAAAGTATCACCACATTTAGTTTATTCCGGATGGCCCCACTAAAGGAAAGACATGGTAATTTCTCAGTTGATTTCAAGTTGAAGATGACCATTTGTCTGTTGTATATCACCTGTTCTCCTTCAGGTTGGCCCAATCTGATGGTGCTGAGATGAGCTAAATATGCCTGCATATTATAATGGAAATTATACATTTTGGGGGGTTTTTACAGATCAAAATTGGGGTGCGTATTGTATACATAGCGTGTAATACATAGATCTTTATGGTAATCTTTGTTGTTCATCACAAATCTTAAGTAAGGTTTTAATTAACCCCATCTCCAAGATAGTTGGTGGATACTTGTACTTTAGAGCAGCTGTATTAAGTAAGGTCTGTTTAATTCCAATATTAATGAGAGGAACTGAGACGAATTACCTGCTAATAAAAATGTTTGGTTATGATACCATGGTAGATGTTGCATTAGGGAACAGAAAAGTAATTTTTGACATATGTTGGAAATCCTCATGGAAGATGTTGCTCATTGTATCTAAATGTGAGTTTAAGCTTTTAACTGGGGGAACAGACTTAAGGCTTGAAAATTCTGATATTGTAAACCATAAAATATATTATATCATCAAATCCAAGACAGTTTTCAGACAGGGACCATGCCCCAGGTCTGGAGAGAAGCCATCATGGTGCCAGTGCACAAAAAAAGAAAAGAAAAGCAAAGACAAAATGAAGGCTGAAAGCTATTGTCCGATAAAGCTCACAAGTTGCATAGGAAAGCTGATGGAGTATCTCAACTCCAGGCTCCTGTGGCACTTAGAGGACAAAAAAGACATCAGCTCAGAGTAAGTTGCCTTCAGCCAAAACTGCTCTACTGAAGACCAAATCACATACATCTTTCAATCAATAGAAGACACCTTCCAGAAAAGGAACACGTTCTTGCTGTATGGATTGATCTAGAAAAGGCATTTGACAAGTGTGGTGGGACAGCCTCAAGCTCAAACTGCATCAGTTTGGAGTTGCTGGACATATGTACAAGTGGATCGCCCAATACCTGCACAACGGAAGAGTTAGAACACAGGTCAGATGACACTGCAGCAAAAAAAAGAACCCTATTGGAAGGAGACCCATAAGGAGTGCTCTCCCCTGCATTCTTATCTTCATCAGGGACATTATACAGCATATGCCAAAGAACGTCAGAGGTGCCATTTATGCCAAACCACCTGGCACTTTGGTGTAGCGAGGCATATATCTCAAGAGCAAACTACAGACTGAAGCTGAAGCATGGACCAGATCATGGCTTATGAGGATCAACGAGAGAAAGACCACCTACCATCTTCACCCTCTCCTCTCAACCCCCAAAAGGTGAAGCTGAGGATCAACTCTCAGCAGCTTCAGGTGGATGACTCTCCCATGTACCTATGGATGAGTCACCTTGGACCATAGACTGACCTGGAAAAAAAACAGTTGCACAAGAGCCAGGTCAAAGCAAAGGTAAAAATGACCCTGATGAAGAAACTGTCAGGCACGGATTTGAGTGCAGACCAGTCTGTCCTAAAGAAGCTGTATGTGGGGAGGATTTGCCCTGTTCTAGAGTATGGCATGGCAACAACTTCCACAACTGCTAAGTCAAACAGTGTGTGTCCAGGCTACAGAATCAAGCAATGAGAATGATGACAAGAGCTATGCACAGCACACCCATCTTTGCTCTGGAGACTACTACAGCCCTCCAAACATTGGAAGACAGGAAAAACATCAAGGTACTCACACGGGCTGCAATAATTAAGAGACTGTAAAATCACCCCATGCACAAAAGAATGGGCAATCCAACTCAGCAAAGGCTTAAAAGATCCAGCTTCATCCACCAAAGCTGGATACTTCAAAGAGACCCTGAATTTTTGGACCATATACCTAAAGCCATACCACCAACTGCATCTGTCCCTCCTTGGAGTAGATGCAACTTTCCAGCCATTTGATAGGGCATCCCAGGCATTGTTCCCTTCTTTCCACAGTTTGAACAAAAGAGGAAATCACTGACCCTTGAGTTAATTCAGTTCATCTACCCTGAAGAATGATGGACACATGTCTACCACCAGGGATGGAGGAGAAATGTACATTAGGTACACTGGACAGGAGAGTAGCAGCAGTCCATGTTAGGAGACATCAAAATCAGGCATTCAGTCATGTAGTCATCCTAAGTGATGCCCTCTCTGTGCTCAGTGCACTGCAGGACCCCCAAAGTAAGTTGTTGAATGAACTCCTATCCACTCTGTCAGAACTGGCCACACAGGTGAACCAGATTCTCCAGTGGATTCCTGCCCATTGTGGAATATGTGGAAACGAGATGGCTGATAGGCTGGCAAAGGAGGAAGGTCTACTGGACCAGTAAGACAAAGAGGTCTCCTATGAAGAAGAGAAAACCATCATCAAAGCTCTGTCCCAAAAGAAGTGCCGCATACAAGAGTTCGACTTGCATGACAGCCTCCACAATCTGAGCAGAACTGACCAGGTCATCCTGTTCAGACTTAGAACTGGACATAACTGGATGCATGTACACAACAAGCTGAAAGTTGGCCAGATGGACAGATGCCCTTGTGACACTTGGCCCTATGACCAGTGAACCCCACCTCCAACATTGCTCCCACCAGGATGCCCTCAGACGAGCTACGTGGTCTGACTGGACAGGTCTGAGGCAGAAGCTCTGACTCACCAAGGGAGCTTCAGCAGACAGCTGCATTTGTGCAGGCAGCAGGTGTGTCCATCTAGCATTCAACAAAGAAAGAAATCAGATTAAAAATGCAATTATCCATTGCAGCATTATTGTTATAAATATTGATATATTTTGGATATGTTAAATAGGACTTAAGAAAAATAAGATAAAGTTAAGGTGCTGTTGCATGTAGCATGAGAAATCTTTTGTACAGTTTTCAGATTTTTTAAGAGAGAGAGAGAACTTGATTCGGGTAGATATCGAGTAATTATGTTGCTTCACTTTCTTAGTAACTTTTATCAGTTTAGATTATGTGTACCAATCTATTACTATGCTTGTATTCTTGACTATGATGGAATGTGGAAATGATGTGCAGAGATCAGGACTAGTCTATTGGCAAAGTAGATCAGAAATCTGAGGCCGGTATCTGATCAATCGAAATCATTTGATCATTAGCCCTTTAATCTCTGTCTTTAATACAAATCCGCTTAATTGTAGTTTAAGTAAAGCAGGTGAGCTATGGAAACCCTGGATACGGTAGGGAACAATGCAGTAACATCAACATTGAATACTACTACTACTACTACTAATAATAATAATAATAATAATGAGATAACTCTAAAAATCATCACAATGTTTGCAATGATTCTGCATTGTATGTGTACTGGTAGTTTTTGACAGAAATGGTAAAAAGTTTTTTCTGTAGTTTTCAGGGAGTAAGACAAAAAAACAAACACGTTAACGAACTGGTTTTGAGAGGGTTTATATATATATATATATATATAGTTTTGGCTAATGGTTTGTAAGCAGATAGTGTAAACCTTGAAGAAGAAAAAATTAATATTTAAGATTCTACATGGAATGTTCAGAAATCCTACCTGCTTACTATATGAACTTTTTAAATGAGACAATTTGTGATGAGGAAAACCAAACTGATGTTGGCAGTGAGTGGTGTATGTGCCTGGAGAAATCTAGTTTTGGTTTCTCTGTTGCCCATGTTGCCGTAATTTTCAACTTGAGTGAACAGGAAGCAGATCGGAACTTGTGGTGATTTTTTAAGAATCAAGGTATTTTCAGGTTCCAAAGAAGGCAAAGGTGGTTAGAAAGATGGGCTTCTAATAGAATAAATGTAATGAGATCTAAAATAAATTCTCATTTTTCCGGTAAATTGTTTCCTTGTCATAAACAGCAAAGCATTAAATTCAGTTTGGAGCAGATTAGATTTTGCAGTCGGAAATAACTTACCATTTTTGAGCATCAGGTTCTCTTTGGTGGCAGAGACGAGACTTTTCCGATCTGGAGCAGTGAAGGGTTGGTTCAAACGTTTTTATAACAGATGTAAGAGGATCGAGATTATTTATTAGGAATGGTATTGTTAGCATTTCTGATTGCAGTTTACTTTGGAGGTGAAGAGGTTTTTATTTTTTGTTTTTTGTTGTTTTTTTTTTTACAATTGGGGGTCTAAGTTATGGGTTTGAAAAGTATGTTAAGGGTGTTTTCTGTTTAGCAGAGTTTTGTTGATAGATGCTGTTAGCGTATTACAGATTTACGTTAACTGTTTCTCCTTCATAAAAAGTCTCTCTTTGCTGTTTCGGTTACCATTTTGTATCTTTACCCTTTTGGCTGGGTCGAACTTTGCTTAATTATCCTTGCCTAAAACTTTAGAATCTTTTAAGGCGTTGGTTTCTATTCCTGGTTTCTTTTCTAGTTGCCTGATAATGGTTGGTCCTCAAGCTACTGCACTTCTCCTACAGCATGCAGGATATGATTTAATGGTTCTTGAACAAATGAAGCTAAATCTTCTGGTTGGTGTCTGCTTTAACTTATGTCCCTTAATCCCTGCCATCATAGTAAAATAACTTAGCTTTGAGAAATAATACTGAAGTAGATAATATCGAATAAATTCTAGTTTTATTTTTCCCAAATGTTTATAATTGAAAGTATCACGCCAAACTAATTTATAAAACTAATCCCTTTTGGAGCTTTGGCCCCTTAATGCGCATTTTTGAATCCTAGTCAATATTTGCTGTTTTGTTCAACATTCAATGAAGCCATTCCCTCCTTAAACTGGTTAAACCATGGTGAACTAACTATTATTTTAACGCTATTTTCATTTAATTTTCCCCACCAATATGGAATTAAGGCTTTTTTTTCTTTTAATTAAACAACATTTGTCAGAAAATCAAGCTTGATTTAATGTTTAGGAAATCTTGTGCAGAAGCGTGACTGATTGACCTCTCCCTCTAGCATCATTTGAGGAATAGAGGAAGCTGATCAGAATTGGGTGATTGATTTGGCAGGGGTAAGATTTCACTTTAATGTACAAAGCGTTATGGACCTAAATAATAGAATTGCTACAACTGTTATACCCCAGTGTTTTATTTAAGCTAATTCTCTATTTGTTGAAAACAAATGTGGACCCTATTCTACTAATGAAGCTTCTCTGGCCTAGTGTATGTAATTTGTAGCCATCAGATATTGAGAGGCCTCTCTTAGGGGACTGAATGGTCAACTTTATATGTACATGTACACAGCCTGGTAAAAGTAAACAAGAGCCTTGGGGATATGGTGGTGCACCCTCCTGAAGGCCAGTGCCTATAAGGGAGAAAACCCTGTTGAGGGAAACCGAGTATACATCTTCTCCACAAGGCCAACTCCTCCTGCAGGGAAAGCCCTAATAAAATTCTTAATTTTTTTTCATGTAGGAACAAACTCCCACAATCAGCTGCTGAGGAGTAAGAACTATGCCAAACCAAGCTGACCCCTCCCCCTCAACCAGGGATCAAATTTGGCTGCTATACATTCCTTTCATCAAGTATCACTATGTACATTATACATGGATAGTGAGGGTACTGTGGCTGATGAAAAATTGAGCAGTTCTATTAGCAAAGTACCTTCCAATCAAATGGTTCAGATCAGACAAGAGAATTATTGGACAAATTCCAAACACTTTGCTGGTCACTAGTTGAAGACATGCAGTCTGGTTGGCACTGTTTTCATTTTTTTAAAGATCTTGAATTCTACTGTGCCAATCAAAGCAGCTTTGTGCACACCTCATTGGTACAGATTTTAGCCTATCGTTACCACTTACAGAACACTTCAAGCCTTTAGCCATTCACAAAACTAACTTATTCGTTGGCTTTGTCAATTCAACCTTTTGCATACTGCATAGCAATCTGAAATCCAGACTACATTGTTATTATTTTGATTTGATCATCATGATTATTTCATTTGAAATTAAATTAAATATTGAAGGGAGCCATGAGAAAACTTGATATTACTTATAGATCTTACGGTAAGTGAATGTGTCCTTTAAAATGTATTGGATATTCCCAATTCCTGTTATAGAACAGTTAATGCTTATCAGATTACTTAGGTTTGTTAAAGATTTTAAATATGAAACACACGTATAAATCAGGGAATCTTATGTATTGATATTTCTATCTACACAGATTTGTATTACAAAAGTTTGCCTCTCTTTTGAGTATCACTCTATTTGTGTGTTAGGCTTATAAGTATATTAACTGTGGTAGTCCGATTATTTAAAAAAAACTATCTATGGGTGGTGATTCAAATAATAATAAAATCTTATCTCATTGCATTTGAAAGAACTTTTACTAGTAAAGCACTTAGATTGGTTAATTATGTAAAATATCTTGTCTTTATACATTTTTTAACCTTTACTACTGTATTAAGATCATAGTGAGATGGAGATGACAGACCTGGCTTTGTTTATGAACAAAGTAACACCTAGTTTGTATGCTGTCTATAAGGAATTGTAATCCACCTAGCATCTGTCAGAAATGTCTCCAACCTCAATGATACATGATAAGTTTGTATGTCTTTTGGAGGGTATTATTTAGAAACTATTTAGGTTATACAGATCTGATGTGTGTTGCATACTTTTTATTTGTCATTGTATACCAGTCATGGTGTGACATTCATAGAAGTGGCGAATAGATTTACTTGGCAGGTCTTCAAGTAGCTTTTCGGCATTGAATTTGCTCGCATGCTTTGTTCTCAAAATGAAAATTGGGTGTTTACTATGCCAAGTGTGTGTTGGGGTGGGGGGTGGAATTCAGTGAACATATGCAGAGATGTATAATGTGTATTAGATAAACCATCTTACACTTCTTATTGATTACAACATCTGCATTTTTTATACACATTGCCATTTAGAATGAGCAATTTCTATCACAGGACTTGGGCACATTTTTATTAACTGTCTGCCCCACTAAATATGAGACCTGCTATGTATAAGATTAATCAGAATTCAAGTGCCAGCCTGATGTGACGAATCTCTTTCCATCTCTCAATAAATAAGTCAGGTTGACCTGGGCCACTTTGTTGCTTTTGGCTGTCAGAATGTACTTAAGTGTATATTAAAGAGCAAAGAACCTGAACATTTGTCCCATTTATTTACAATTATCAGTTCAGATATGCAAATGTTGAATACGTATGTACATCTTATTTAGCTCTTATCAGAATTTAGCAAGATCAGAGTTCTCCCTACATTTATAAAGGCCCCTATCGTTCACTTTCTTACACCGAGCAATTTTGCTGCGTAAGGAGTTTGTCGTTTGTTAGAAATACCTGGGGGAGTTGGCTTAAAAGAACTCAGGATTTACGAGTTGAACGATTTTTTTAATACTTACATGAATAAATATGATTCTTGCCACTCTAATGAGCTGGTTATTTTGTTAAAACAAAAGATTAGCTCTCCTATCATTTTGGTATATTTAAGATTTTAATGTTTGGTTTTTTTTTTTAGTCTCAAAATAAGTGGATTCCTTAGTGTGGAGTCTGTTATCAGATTTCCATGATGGATATGTGAAAATGTTCCCCTTGACCTCTCACAATTCACTTACTAAAACAAAAAAAACCAGCTGCTGTGGTCTCCCCTCAACACCTGTTTGATTACGATTACACAATCAGGGCTTCTGGGAAGTTGCTAGGTGGATCATTCTATGCTGGACCAACAACCGGAGATTAATTTTCTGGTTTTCCTTGCTAAATCAAGTATCAATGACTGAGTTTTCCATTCTAGACGCACCCTGAAGTGACCGAATGCATGCGAGCAGTGCAAATAGCTAAGCGGGTGAAGTGTCAGCATACCACTCTGCTATTGTGACTGGATGGAACTTAGCGATATGGTGCAGTAAGGCAATTCAAGATGTCAGGGAGTGGATTTGGTGATTTAATAAATGATTTATTTTCAGTGGAAAACTGCGTTTTTGGATCAAAAGAAAGTTATTGGGTAGATGTGTAAATTACCAGTGCCATGCTGGGATTTAGAGAAAGCAAAGTAGCGTGGTACAGAAGCCTGATATGTAAACCACATAGGACATCTGTTTGGAATTTAAAGTCTTTTACAAATCAAATTCTTTTTGAGAGCAATAATCCATAATAACTTCTAAGGCAACATCTGTTGCATATACGCCTTGTAGTTACACTATTTGAAAGCTTTCAATGAATGATCATTAATCTCCCATTTCAAGTAAAACTAGGCTGCCTATCTAAGTGGGTGAGGAATCAGTTTGGTTTAGATAGAGGGCAACCAAGAAAAGGGGGTTAAACTCGTTAAAATGCTATTGGTCTCGTGTAATAATTGAGCTCCAGCTGGGGCTTGCAGTCAAGGCATATGCATGCAGTTGGCTGCTTGTACTGATTCTATTCCCTACCTAAGTGGACTTAATCTATGAAAGACCTCATCACCACAAGATCAAAGATGGTACTCCAGAGTTTCTGAGAGAAATGTAGCACAGTTTTTCAATTGACTAGAAAATTTACTGATAGAATTAAAGAAATTCTATGGGATGCTGAACATAGAAAAACATCAATTTTTAACTCTCTGCAAACCACATCAGTTTTTTCCTTACAGCTATTGTACCCCCAGCCTAGAAGCCTAAGTATTTTTTGATCTGGTTGTGTATTTAGTAAACAGGGTCAGGGTGCAAAATGTGGGGTTGTAGTGATACAGGATCTGCCACCACAAAAGGTTTTATTAGCGAGGAAGGTCAAACCTGTCCTGAGGTACAGATTTTAAGAAGGTAAATGAATTGCTGCAAAAATTATGGTTTTTCTTCCGTTAATATTGTAAAATATCCTGTTTTAAAGTAGTAATTTCCAGATTTAGTTTCCTTATTAGAAAGGTTGGTATGAAGATCCAGCTTTCATAAGTGGATATGCTAAATCTTGGAAACAATGCTATGTAATTTTTGTATTGTTTCTGGAAACGAAATTGTTACCTAGCCTGCCACCTTTGGTGTATTAAGTATGGTGCTATACAGTTTGAATGTACTGATATTTACATTTTTTTTTTTTTTTTTGTATCCATCTGTTGTTTTAACCAGTCCATAGGATTTGTTTTACTCTGTTATTTCAGATGGAAGAACAACAAGTATTTTAGCCATACATTTTTTTTTTTCGGTAAAAGTCAACCTGTAAGATTTCCCGTGCTATTCCACTCCTCCCAAAAACAAAACTAATTCAGAATGCAGTAAATTAACTTATTGATGTGAATTCTCAGTAACATAGTTAATGTCATTAACATATTATGGGCAAAATAGTTTATATATACTTTTAGCAGCACAAAACACTCATAATAAGAGCAAGAAAAATTTAACCCAGGGATACGAAAATACAGACATGAGACAATTAGCTTCTGAGAAAGGGATACATATAAAGACTTTTTTATGTTGGAAAAGATTAAGAAAACAACGAAACTTGCAATTTTGTTTGTAAATTAAAATTATAAAATAACATTGTAAGTAATATGTTTAAATAACAGCTCAATATTGCTGGAATTAAACTAAAGCATTTAGTTTGGAATAATAGAAAATTAATAAATACAAGATGGCGATGCTTATCAACTTTTTATATCAGTATTGTGCTACTAGGATAGCCACTGTCATCAGTCACTTGTGAAGACTGAAAAACTATTAGGATGAATAAAGATTATCAACCAAACAAAGAGAATGCATTTACATAAAGTAAAAAATTTTACTTTGTTTTCTTTTAGTAATGATGCCTTTTCATGGATCAAAATGAATTTATGATGAAGAAACCCAAGGTAAAAGGTCAATATGGTGGCTTATACATGTCATCAGTTAACAGATGACTTTTTAATAGTTAGATTAAATTTCTAATGCTGACTTTATTTTTGTCTGTATAAAATAAGCTTTCTTGTATATCATAACATGCTGAAATACTTTTTTTTTTCCTATTATTATTTTTATAAATGTGAAAATGAATGCCTTCATTTTAGAAAAATTATATCGTGTCAATATGTAAAACAATTTCTTTCCTAAAATTTGTATTTGTAGATATTATTTCTCTTCGGTATCAAACAGCTGGTGGCTATAACTTGCCAAATGTGGAAAGTTTAAAATTCTGTGAATGAAAAATAGATTGTAAAGAGAATATATTGAATTACATGGAATCTGTGTTGAAAATGGCAGTTATAATAGTTTTATAGCCCACCTTTTTTATTGTGGAAATGTTTCTTTTGTCTCTAAGTTGAATTGAAATATTACCGGAGATTTTTCATAATCATAACTCATCAGTGAAAGTTCACTAAATAGAAAATGATCAAGCCTAATATTATGCAGTAGAGTTCCTTATTTTTCATTATATGTACTAGTGTGTAACTTTTCATCTGTCTTTGAAATAATAGCAGATTTCATGCAGGACTTCCGAGTTGTTATTGCTAAAATATCAGTTTAAATTAGATTTAATTTTGATCTTGTGTATCTTTTTGATATTACTTCCTCAATGTCATGTATTGAGACAAACAAGTTTTTCTTCTATCTACCCAAAATTCCAGTGCTTATCACTTGTGTAGTTTTCCTATGGAAACTTTTTTCTTTTTGCATCTCGTTTTTCACGTTTCTTCACCATTGTCTTTTAGTCTTCTAATATTTTTGGAATTTGTTTGGTTGATATATATGACAGGTGAGTGACAAACAGGTTTATTCTTGCACGCTCACTTAATCCTCAGTAATCCTGGCAATACAACCAGCCAGTGATATCCTAACTAATATCCACCATTTTCATAAATGGATATTCTATTTATGCCAATAAAATATTTGGCAGAACTGACATCCACCGCAGCTAGGTTGTTTTCTGACTTGCATCTACAAAAATGCACTCTTTTAGTGAGACTCAGACTCTTCTATGGTAACGTAAGGGTGGAAGCTGGAATTGAGGTGATGCAGGGTTTATCGAAAACCTCGCATCAGTCAAGAATCTTTGAAATTTAAGATGAACTTAAAGGTGATTTTTAGCATAATATTAGTGTATTTGCTTTATAAAAGTTTCTTTGAAGCTATTGAAAAGTAATTCAAATGGATTAACTTTAAGGTTTTTTTCAGAATCATCTTTTTTTAATAAATTATACAGAAATATAACTTGTAGAGAATTAAAAGCATATTAATTATCATATTTTTATGTGTATATTTCTTTTTCCACCTGTGGATTAGCATTTATTACCAAAAATTACTATAGAAAAGTAGTTTTCAACCATTTAAAGACTCCCCTTGTCTTGCTGAAAATCAAAAAATTAAAATTTTAAAATAAAATCTTGATTTTAAATTCTAATGATGTTGAAAATTTGGCAGGTTGTTTCCTGTTGTAGCTTGAGGAAGAAAATAGCAAAGGACAAATGTGTTCTGTATGCTAACATGGGAACAATAGCTTAGGGCTAATGCCATTCTGTTATGGGATTGGTTCAGCGTTATGCATTTTATAGTAACAGTTTTTCATTTCTTTGAAATCAAGGCGTACTAAATGTGCCTGAAATAATGAGTCACCTGTTGTACAAGGTAAGATATATGAATATGTACAAAAATGCTTTCAACAAGAAATTTTATTTGGCAGGGAGCCAGAATGTTTATATAGTGACCAGCAATGAGATTCTTAAATTTATTCAATATCGGTATTAACTTCACCTGCCAATATCTTATTCCAGTTGCTAGCAATTTTAATACTAGAAATATTTTCTGATACCTGTGTTGGAATCTGATTTATAATAACTGACTTCTGGTATTTGTAACTATAGATAGCTGAACATTTATTTAATTGTTCATTATATTTCAAATTCCTGTGACCTGGAAACAGTCTAGCGAATCTTTGCTGGACTCAAATAAATCAATATTCTTTCTTAAATAAATACTCAATGTTTGCATAACATATTTGAGATGCAGTTAAACTAAGGATTTATACAAAAGAACTAAAGCTGTACTTTTGTTTGATGCTTCAGTTAATTACTCTTGACATTTTATTTGCTTTATTTATGTTTGTTCATGTCTGAGATTTCAGTTCCTGTTTGTTTTCTTTCCTAAAAATGTATTGATTTTCTCAGTTGCCATTTTGAATAATATAAATCTCTTTAGCATTAAATTCCATTTTCTGCTTAACTGGCCAGTCTATTAGTTTAAAAAAATTTGATTGAAAATCTCCCCCCCCCCACCCACCCCTCGTTTGTAGCACTAATATTCAGAATTTTTGAATATCTTATAATTATCATTTATATAAACCCAAAACAATGCTGGACAAAAAAGCAAACCCTGTGGCCCACCACTAGATGTCTGATGCAATGATTAGCTTAATACTGTTTTTTTAGTTGTTCTCTATCCAAGGTTTTCCTGGAATTATTACTATTACAAATATATAGTGGTTCTGGTTTATTTTTTATTTAAATGTGAACTCTCACCACTGTTTAAAGCTTTGACTATTGAAAGTACGGTGAGTGCTATAGAAATGTTATTTCTAGCTGCTCTTCTTGTCTGTGGCTATTCCACTGTTGAATTACCACCCATGGGGACTCTCTCACACAACATTGGTGGCTTTTTAAATATCTATGTATATATTTTTTTTCCTTATTGAAGCGTACTGCTTCTTTCTCTAGTTGTACCTTCACAAATTACTGCACTGTAGATCAAATGGATAACTGGCTCTATTGTGTTAAAAATGTACTTTTGTTTATAATGCTTATGCTGAATATTCACTGTTTTCTTTAAAATATACATGATGCATTAATTCTGGCTACCGATGTGTTCTGGTACAGACTCTGAACTTGAGCAGTAATAGCTCTTACCATTAGGAGCGCAGCTGAACCCTGTACAGTAAACAGAGCATTAAACGTGGTTTATTAATTTTTGTGTGTTGTAGTTAATCTCGTGTGAGATTTTTGGAGATAAGCATTTTTGTTTGTTTCCTATTCTGACATGGATTTGTTAATGCAATGAAGCCAATGTACTGTGAAAAATCATTCAGGTAACACATTATTAGCTGCCATGATCATTAACTTTGGGGTGAGGGAGTATTGCCGTAACATCCCAGTTGAATACCTGGTGATGAGCAAGACTCAATGACAGCTTGATAATGTACACGGACCCCCCCACCCCATGAATGACTTTGGTCTGTGTTGCTTTACTTGTTTATTAATAAGCCGCCTTCATCCGTATGCATTGAAATAATTTATTGTTGATATTCGTCCAAAATTCTTAGCTCTTAATTGTTGTTTTTAATTTGATTTTAAAGATGGAAGCAGCGTACAGTGTATGTTACAGTAAGATTGTGAAATCACTGGTTTCACTCGGGGAACAGGATTTATCACCTGTGCTAATGAGCGAACACTGTTTGGTCTTATGGATAAAATATTATGAGATCATGATGTTTTTATATGAATAAAATATAATATATATATAGTAATTTAACGAAATCTCTAGCACTTCAATTCTGGGGAGTGAAACCAGTGATTTTGCAAATTTACTGAATATTACAGACATAATACTAGATAACTCATGCAGATTGCAACACATTAAATTGTTGGACAATGGATGATACGATAGTATACTTGGCTGTTGGCCTGAGTTCAATCCCTGTTAGAGAGGCCATGACACTTTGCTGAACCGTATAAGGCATGGTTTTGTTTTACTTTTTGATACCAGTCTGTTGGCATTTTTCTCCTGCAGCTGAGAAGAATGGTTCTGGTATTGTTTTAGAATGGCCATAGTCAGTCTGTCTCTCGTGCCATGATCTCATTCCATTCCAGCTAGTCAGCGTTCTTGGCTTCAACCCGAAAGCAGGTGCAATAGAGGTTACAGCAATAATCAGGATGTTAATCTTGTGGTTTCCAAGAAATCTAAGCAGTTTAGAAGTGTTAAATATTCTAAGATCTTGTGGTTAGTCATGTGGGCAGATTCAGGGTTTGTGTACAAAGACTCTCATGCTAACCTATATTTCATCCTCCTGAAATATTGTTGCCCTCTTTCCAGTATTGCTTGAGGTGGGGGGGGTGGGTGGATAATTCTGGTAATTATTAGACAATAACATTCGCAAGCAGGAGCCACTAACCAAAATATCCCCTCCCAAGTTTTTTCCAGGGTGACATGATTAAGGCACATTCATCTGATTTGAAACATTCTGTTATGTGGTACTGTCTGATACTGCTTTCCAAGAATGAGGAAGGAGGGGTACATGTCAAATTTAATTCTTCTCTCTCTCTCTCTCGTATCTGAGCAGGGTTTCTATGGAATTTAAGCTGTGATCGTCTTTAATAAATTCAAATGATGCTATGATGTTTTTAAAAGTTTTCTGCACAAACCTGATAAACCTGATCAAGATCTTTATTAATACGTTCCACTTGCGAGTAGTATTTAGTATGTTGTTAGTCTACATTGTTACTTCACCAAAATAACTCATTCTTAAAAGTGTAATTATACTATGGTTAGTGCAGGGTGTTGTTTAATCATTTGTTAGTTAAATATCCTCTGGTCAAAACGACGTAAAGTGTGCATTTATTGAAGATCTGTTACGAATGTCTATTGCAAAGGTGCAATGGACACCTGTAATCTGCTGTAGTCTGCTTTACGGTATTGTAAGCAGTAAGCAACACCAAGAGGTACTTTTTACTATTTTAGTTGACCTGAAGGTCAGTGATATTTAGTGGTTGTACGCTTTAAGCCGCTTGTTGCTACCTAGGCGCAGGCTTCAGTGTCAGTCGGTTTCTGATGATGATTGGGTCTGTTTTTGTTCTGTCACTAGTGTGGGTATTTGCAGCAGCATTAGCTATGACAGGTTTCTCCACCTTCATCTTAAGTTCTCTTAATGGTTTGACTTGTTTTTTTAAAATAATACAGAGAAGTACCTAGGGTGTATCACTTATTTTAATAGATGTATAAACATTTTATTGCTACCAAACTTTTGTCTTGCTATTTATCCCCAAGCTAATTCTGTATTTTTAAATGAGTACATTTACTCTGATATCTTTAAACTTTTAGCTACCTACTCTGTTTAGGTTATCATTTTGCTTGTTTCTTTCACAGAGGAGTCACACACATGAAATATTATTGGATTTTTACCCACTTCCCCTTTAGAAAAAGCTAGTTCTCTAGACTTGCTGGACTATAAGTACTTTTAAATTCTTAATCACAAAGTGCTGAAGGATACTTATTATGAGCTAACATTATACTGTAAAGGCAGATAAATACTGAAACTAAAGTTGCAGCAGTTCTAAATACTAAACAAAGTCTGAGATCAGTGTTCTAGCCACAATATCATCACCGGTATCCAGTTTAAGATTAGCTTATTCATCAAATACCACCAGATTTACAGCTTTTATACTTATGAGAATGAATCCAAAGATGCTTGATTGGTAGCAGCATCAATGCAGAGAATAGATCTGTCTGTATGTAAAAGTAATGAAAAAAAAAATTCAAATAGCAAGTAACCCCTTTACAGCTAGTGCTCCATTTCTCGTACCAAGTGACCATAAAGTTATTTCCTGCAGTAACAGAAGTGTGCGGGGGCTATGGAGAATGCATTCCCAAAGTTTCCAGATTTAGCCACTAACCCTGCAAGACCACCCGATGTTTTTTTTTTACTTTGATCGCCCAATTCTTGTGGTGTTTTGCTTCAGCGATGACCAAGGCGGTTTTGTGATTTCAGTGAAGAGGTGTTTCATAGTCTCATCCATAAATTTGAGATGACAAGATCTGTGGTTGGTGAATCATGATCAGGACCACACTCACCTACCTGGCTGGCTACCCATGGAGTTTGTTGCAGAAATCTGGCGGGGCTAGCAAACTGTAGGTAAGGTGATGCATGAGGCACAAAAGCTATTTTCTCTGAGATGCAACGAATGCATCAGCGGACTCAGAAGTGGATGAACGTTACTATCATGAATTAAACAAGTTCAGCAGCAGGATGCTGATGCTGTTTCAATAAATTGGTGCTGGTAACTTAGAAATCAGCAAAGAAAAATGTGTTGCGCATCAGTTTCAGAAGAAACTTAATTTTAAAATTGGCAAAATCTGGAGATGTTTTACCCATGACTTCCTGTGTGTGTGTGTGTGTGTGTGTGTGTGTGCACACTTAATTTATGTAACAGCTGTTATGACCTGGGACTCATAAGTGACTGGCTATAGGAAGTAACTGTTCAGGTTACTCGGTACATAACAGAATTTACTGCACCAGAGGCCATCTTTTCTGTTGGAGTGGTATTTAATTGTGAGCCTGTGTTTTGGGTGGAGGATTGTCGAATACTTAAATATTGATTTTTAACAGCATTTTACATCAAACAAAAAGTCTCTTTATTGACTGGTTTGGTACTGAATTCTCTTATTTTGCAATAGTGATTAATTATTCTGTTACAACAGACATACCCCCCTCTTTCAAAATTTTAAAAAAATATAGGATTGAAAACTTTTCAGAATGTGTTAGTGAGGAATATCTCTAAGCTTATTGAAAGAGCTATTTTATCGTTTGACTTGAATAACCCTAGCAAGTTTTATCTTGTATAGATGAGTATTTATTAAACTGGACATATGAGGCACATCTAGATGGTGGACATTATAGAAAATGTATACGTGTTTTTGCATTAATGTAGCATTACCAGCATCCTAACATGGGACAAGATTCCCTATATAAAACATTCAAGAAGCTCTCTTCTTCCCACTTGATCTTATCGATTGGATGTGTGTGTAGTACAAGTAATAATAAATTTGAATATTTCCAGTGTTCAGGGAAACTCCTGCATTAATATAAATTTTACCAGAGTCTGGACAGCATTAAAAATGTTGCTATTACTATCATAGAAAAATAAATGCTTCAACTGTTGGCTTTGTGCTGGCGTTGATTGTGGTAAATTAGTTTTGTGGGTGAACTCTGGCTGAATTCTCTATAAAGAGTTGAGTAGATTTAATATCTGGGGTTTAAAGTTTGTTGATTCCTCACTATACACACTAGTTCCTGCATTTCTCTGAAGCATTCATTTACTTAGAGTAGATTGATTTTTAATTAGTGATGACAAATATAGAATATTGATCAAGGCATCTGTCGCAATGCTGTGCTTTGATGGTTGGAAATTGCAAAGATGTTTGTTCTTAATTCTCAGTAGACTTTATTTATGCATTTCCTGCAGCTATTTCCATCAGCATGTAATCAATTTTATTCTACTCCTCACTGTTACATGCTAGAATGTGAAAATTAGTCTGAGTATTGTTAGATACTTGTGATTAAAGAGAATTACAAATGAATCTGGTATTGTCATGGTGATAAACAGTTATTAGTCCTGGAAACATCATTTGATCTCAATTTGAGGTCAGCAGCTGCATAAAAGCAATTCAGAAATGATAATGTTTTTGCAAAATTGCTGGCATGAGTAGGTTACTGTTATTATGATATTCAGTGAGTTTACCAAGTTAAACTGAATTTAAAAATATTCAAATGTAGACATAATAGGCAATAAAGCATGGAATCAGGTTTTCCTGAGCCAAATCTCATCCTTATAGTTATGGTAAATTTACATCATTCCATGTAGGGTTTAAAAATTATCTCTTAGTGAGGACTTCTAAATGAGTTGCAACAATTTTGGAATTTTATAAATCCTTTTCTCCCACCACACATTTCTTAGCAGGAATTGCTCTATGTATGCTTACTAATACTATTTTTCTTTCCAAGATGAATATTTGCTGTTTGGTTCAATGGAGCAAACAGTTTCAAGAGCACTTTCTCATTTTATGAAGACTTTAGGTTTAGTACCTCACCATTCCTGACCTGCGCCTTTAACTGTAAAACAGTTGGTCGCAAAGTGATTATGGCTTTTTAATCGGTTGATTCCATTTCTTGTTCATTAGTTCTTTGTGGATTCTTCTCACCTTCTCTGACATTTGTTTTTGAAATTGGAAATTTTGGCAGTATAGATATTAAGATTAGACCAGGTCTTAAATATTAATGTTTACCTAGCATTGCTTTCTGTAATTCTGAATGGACTTTCAGAATTGCTTGTCTTTGTTTAATCGAGATTGAAATGGTCTTTAATAGGTAAATGTGCCATATTGTTTTTCTGCTGTATAATTAAACCTTTTTTTAATATTTGTGTATAAGATTTTAACATCAAATTAATTTTAATTTAATTTTAATTTTTTAGCATAACAGTATTTTTTTTTCCCCTTCTTACATTGTCTTAATGTATCTTCAGTAATAATTTACAAGAAATGCACTTCTGTTAATATTCAAATGAATTAAAGAAATTCTAAGTGAATATGTTGTATTGGCGCCAATATTAGAACTATCTGTAACTACAAAGTTTGGATGTAATACGTAATTGCAGCGGTCCTCCTATCTCCTAAGTTTTGCTTCCTCACATTAAAAATTAAATTCATTTGTGTATTTTCAGAAGTTCGTTAACCCTCCTCGATCGCCCCCATCATAACATTAAGCTGTATCAGCGTAGCTGAAGATAATGTAAGTTAATGTTTTTTTATACTCTGGAGGTGAGAGGGTTAATACTGGTGATGTATTATTAGAACTATCAAGGATTTGTTTTTTTTAATATATATATATTTTAAATCTTAGTTTTTAAATTTAAAATAAAACTGTTAAAAACAAGTTATTCTAATTTCTTGCAGTAAGTTTTGGATGCTAGATTTTGTCTGGAGGATTTTAGAAAGTTTTGCTTGTGTGCTCTTTTATGTGCCGAGGCAGAAGATCCTGTTTTCCCCACTATCCTAGAGTTTAACTTTCATGGAAACTGGTAACTTTTATTATTGTTGAAGTCCGTGCCGAATGGTTATTACTTGCAAACTGCTGGGCTGTTGAATAGGATAAGGATGTGGATGCTAAGTTGGTTTTATTGTTTGACTGAACTATAAAGGGAGCAGTAGGAGCAAACCGCTCTCTAACGGTCTCTGTTGGCCTCACTGCTTTCCAGCTGGGACATCGCTCGCTCTGTAAAGGACGAGACTGCCTGATGGACATGGAAACGGGGACCAAGCTTAGTTCTAAACAACAGGTAGAATTTGGGGATCTGAAAGGGATTTTTTTTTTTTTTTTTAACTTAAAGCTTAAAGAAAAAATACCAGCTTTTAAAGGGTTAATATTTTTTTTTCTCTTTTTGAAAGTGAGTAAATATTTAAATGGTTCTGTGCATTTGTTCTTGTGATATCATTGATTTGAGGTGTTTTTGAAAAGGGAAACAACCCAAAAAACAGATTGTTGGGTCTTAAAGCTAAGACCTTATTTATTTTGTGAGTAACAACAAATTACTACAATATTTTTTTTTTTTTTGTTATTATTAATTTCAAGAGATTTTCAGTGAATTTATTAAGCTTTTCAAACGCATGGGCATGTTTGTAGCTTTCCTACCAAGAAAATCAGAAGCGAGTTGATTGGCGTTTGCCATCATTGTGCTTAATACTCTGTGGCTTCTGACCCCATTGTTTGTTGTTGTTTTACTCTCACTTTACAACACAAGATGGTAGTCTCTGGAATATTGCCAAGAGTTATGAACTTCCAAACTTGTGAGTAGTGATCTTAGCATTGAAATCACAGATAGTGGTGATACATATTAAAACTGCATTGACTTTGGTAGCCTTTTAACTTGGCTAAACAATGATGCTTATGGCACGGGCTTAAAAACAGTTTACGGTATTGTACCATGTGCATCTTTAGAAATGTTTGCTCAAAATAACTGCACATGCAAATGTTGTTGGTCTGTGTGCATGTATTTACTTGGCATTTAAAAATGTCTTCATGGGTAGCATACTGACCAAATGAAGGGCATATTCCTAAGGTTGGTTGATGTATAGTGCTGGATGTTTAGGTTAGACATGTTGAAAATTTGTTTTATGGAAAGGAACAATTCTCTTAAAGTCTGTTGATTTATTTATGCCTGTTAGTGGTAACTTGGTTCATTGGTATTTGGTTTTTTTTTATTTTAATTTAAAAAAAAAAAAATATTTACATTTAACTCCCTAATGAAACATTGTTCATTTTTAAGAGAAAATTTTGTTTTAGTATATAAATGTATATTTTAAAAGGTGGTATTTTTTCTTCTGAATAGTGTCTATGATTAGTCATTGTTCTGTGTGTGTGTGTGTGTGGTGCACACAGTAATGGTGGATTTCCTTTCTTTCAGGGGGGTTTGCAAGATGTGAAAATAGTAACAGAATCGCATGGCTACCTTTTGCAATGTCCAAACCAAAACACAGGTGAGCTGATATCTATCTACGCCTTCTGATCGTAAACTCTTTGTTCAACCTCTCTACAAGAGAAGCATATTTACTGTTGGATTTTAAATTAAATGCAGTGCCCTTGTGAAAATTTCTCACAAAGAGTTGAAACTTAATTTTTGTGTGTGTGTGTGTTGGTAGTGCAGGTGTTAATGGTCGGAGACCAGGGTGGGCTTTGATCTTAGAGGCGATGGGACATCATAAGCATGATGGCTGCCAGTTATCTAGCCAAGTGCAGTCATATTGAGATAGCTCTTAAAAATAAATAAATATGGGAGTTTCCTGCTACATTTTTACTTACATTTATAAATAATCAAATTTTTCCATAAACATGAATTGCAGGGTTTTGTTGTTTTTACTTGACATTGAAATCTCTCTTTCATTTCTCCTCAAGGTTAATCTTCTTGTTAAAATAATGATTCAGGAAGTGTTGTTAATGATATTCTGTTCAGTTCAATTTGGTATTTAAAGAAAACCGCTCAACAAACAAACTACATGCTATTTCAACTTCAGTAGCTAATGTATAACATGCAATTCTTTCTTCTAGACTGAACTTTCATTAGAAGTTTTGAAATAAACCACTTTTCACATTTTTTCCTTCTTTCTTTTAAGTTAATTAACAGATTGAACGAAGCAAAAAATTTAATTTAATTTTCTCAACCATCCTGCCAAAGTTTTAAAGTAAAGGGCCCGGTGCCGTTCTCCTGAAATCCAAACTCTCGACTGTTCTGTTATCAGACTCCCATGTCGCGGGGAGCCAAGAACTTAACTGTCGGAATTAGAATTTTGTTGAAAATGAAACTAATCAGTGGCTGAAATAGTCGAACAAAAAGCTTAAATTCTGATTTTTTAGTTTGAAGATTTTTTATCAAAGATTTTATTTATTCGTATTAATATTTAAAATGCTGGTTTTCAATCTTTTTTTTCTTTTTTTTTTAAATATCCTCTCCCCCCCCCCAAAAAAATTATGCTAACAAATTTTTGCAGCCCCAACTTCTGTCAGCATCAGTGTGAAGTACAGGGGAATGGTACCCCGGGAATATTTTGGAGGGGAATAGGGTGAAATAATAATGTAATTCCTGCATCTTTGTGAGGTTGGGTGGTAGGTGTGTAGTCAACAGTACGCTAGTGCAGATTATACCATGGAAATTAGAGGATGCATAGCAACAGCAATCAAAGGGTTAAATGTTGCATGAAAATAGTGACACCAACTGGCTTCACGGCCTCATCCCTTCTTGTTGTGGTCCCTAGTTTTGGAACTGCTAACTAGAGAGACATCTCCTGAAGTGTAATGTCTGCTTTTGCTAACTTTCTTTCTTTTTTACCTTTTTTTTTAAAAAAAAAATTATTATTCCTTTTGCCGTTAATGAGCTGGGATTTCACAGGGTGCTCTGGTACTACTATCAGTCTTTCTAATTACCATTTGAACTAAGATGGCAGTCAGGCAGCTATTCCATTCCAATGCCTACCAATGACTTGTGAAGTGTGACCAGTCAAACATGAAACAGTTTAATCTGATTGTTTGTATTTTGTTTATTACTTCCTTTTCCAGCTTGTCCCACCTGTGCTCAGTATCAAGCTTTAGAAAAACAGGTTGAAAATATGTATAGAAATTTTGAAAATTTACAAACAAAGGTAAGTTAATTAAACTTATGTATATGCACACAATAATAGTATAATAGTGATTTATCTTGTATATAAATAAATAGACCCACATAATTAATATTTTCATTGTAATAAGCTGTAACTCTTTAAATACAAAACACCCTTTCCAAGAAGTGATTAGATTGCCACTTGGGTTAACTGCAAGTTAAAAAATTTAATGGTGTCATCAGGCTTACAGATTGATACATGCAAAGTTCCTTCGTTTGTCCAGTTTTTTTGTATTTTGTATTTTATCCAGTTTGGCCATTTGTTTCTAGGAACAGCTATGGATTTTTTTTTTGACACTGTAAACTTGAAATATTGTCTGTAGAATTATTGTTGCTTCAAAACTCTACCACAAAGTGTCAAGCCATCACGGCTGGAACAATTAGGTACAGTCTGCACTTAGATGGGTTTGAATCCCTTTCTCAAAGACGGGATGCAGCTAGGTTGAGTATCCACTCATGTGTCCAACACAAACAATTATATTTTAGTTTTCTTTTAATGACAAAAAAAAAAAAATTTAAGATGGACAATTTTCTTAAGCTTGTATATAGCAACAACAACAAAACCCACTGTTGAGTTCCTAGACGTGATGGTTATAACTGTACACTGATTGGTTCATGGAGTTTGTTTTTGGTTTTTATTTTTTTTTATTTATTGCTGGCTAAAAGTTATGTTTCATCTTATTGAACAAATTTTACATGAGTACATTAGATTTTCTTTTATAATTTAGCTTCTGCAGGCAGAAGAAAAAATTTCACAGTTGGAACAATGTTCCTGTCATAAGTGTTTTGATAATGGCACGATGAGGAAGGAAGGCGAGATGTGGCGCCCAAATATCTGTACCATCTGTACATGCAAGGTGAGTGTGGAAGCCATTTTCTTACCCCGATCTGCACTTCATGCAAATTTAATGTTAAATGTGTTTCCATAAATGCATGCTTCAGTTATTACCTTTATGATTTGCAAATATTGAGCAGCATTAAAGCTAATTTCTTAACAAATGAATGAATTTCTTGAGCACTTTCTGATGAAAATTGGATGTCCAGACAAGAGATTTCCCATTTTCTCTTTAACCAGAAATCTTTGCATTCTGCTCTTCTGTTGCTAGCAGCCTATGCTTCTTTCAAAGCCCATTCTCAAATTTCCGTGTTCAGGCAGCTCTGGTATACATTTTCTGATTACTCTAGCATGCTTCTCATGAAATTTTTGTTACTTGCTAGGCAGTGATTGTTTTATTATCACATCAAGTGGGTTGGATTTTTCTGACATGACAAGATTAAAGAGATTTCTCTGTCCAGCCATACTTTATCGTGTGCCATTGCATGACCTTCATTGAAATGTGGGCAAAAATTAAAATACACAATCTTAAAAATAGAGAGATTCTTAACAGACTGAGTTCTTAAAACAATTTTATTCTAGAAAAGTCAAAATCTGATAGAATTTGAAAGATTAATATTTGTTATTTGTAATGGAAGAACCCTCACAAATTCTAGAATTTAGTTTACTTTAGTAGTTACAAGGAGGCAGGAA
Source organism: Nautilus pompilius (assembly GCA_018389105.1). Taxonomy (NCBI): domain Eukaryota; kingdom Metazoa; phylum Mollusca; class Cephalopoda; order Nautilida; family Nautilidae; genus Nautilus; species Nautilus pompilius. The sequence goes on along the minus strand of JACATO010000127.1, from coordinate 2,266,874 downwards.
GTTATTAACGTCTGTGCAAGTATCTGCAAGTGTGAACTGATCATTAGTACAAAACTATCATCATTAAACACACTTAGCAACAGTTTGATCTGTTTAATAAATCTGTTTCTAAAAACAGCTTTTTTCTGACATTTTAATCGAGTCAGAATCTTAGATAATTTGTAATTATGATTACTAGTATTGGTACCTGTAAATAGCCAAAATAATTTGTGCTAATCCATAGGCTCAGTTTTATTGTTATCTCCAACTTCACCATAACTTCTGTTCACATTATTGTATTGCTGCTCTGTTTATTAGTATTTACACATTCTTTTAATTATTTGTAGTCTTTTCATGTCTGGAAAAAACACAATCATTTACCTTCCCATTTGTCACTTTATTCGCACAATGCTATTTGACAGTAAAACTTCAGGCGTTATTTATGTCTGCAAGCAAAGAATAAAATTTAATCCGGCGGTGTTCATCATACATTATACATGGAGCAGCTGATAAATATTAGTTTCTCTCTCTTGATGGGGAAATTGGGCAGCAGATGTTGACTGACCTCACCATTACTGCTCCTTGATTCTCAGATCTCCAATTTTTTTATTTCCAGAATGGTTCTGTGGAATGTCACAGAAGGAATTGCTCCAAGCCAGACTGTCGCAATCCAGAATACCGCAAGTGTTGCAGCCCAGAGTCTCATAGTGAGTGAGGATTCTAAATTTTGAGAAACAGAATAAACGTCTTTAATCGCAGAGTTTAAACCATTTTGAGTTATGTTCAACATCTAAACTGTCAAATGAGTCTGAAAAAATAACGAACATTTTGCATTAGAATATTTAATCTTTCTCTGGTGCATATCATTTGCTTCTCATCTTTTTTTATGAAGACTGATATCGGATATGCTTGTGTGTATAGTAGCATTTTTTTATATCAATATACTAAATGCATCACATGATACCAAATTGTGTTGGGTGAGATTGGAGTAATTCAAGGCAACAAACTAGAGTCTGGTGTGTTAAGCAGTCACTTTGGTTTACTTTTAAAAGTTTTACACTAAAAGAAAGTAGCAATACTGTCTTAAATGAAATGTAACCTTAGAAAAGATCTTGAATTGTTTTTCCTTAAATTGTTTTTAGATTGCTGCCATTTATCAACCAGTGAATATTATAATAATGGAGAAGAAGTAAATAGGAAGAATTGTATTAAATGCACATGTAAAGTAAGTACTTGATCGATTGGCTTTATTTGTACTTAGTTTCACTATTTTATTTAAAGACTAGATTTGTTTTCCCTTCGCCCATACTGCTCAAAATTGTAACCTATAAAGTCAGGGAAAGATTTTCAACAAAGAGTAAATAAGGCAGTTTAATAATCTTGCATTCTTGAAAATATCTATTAGAAGCTTGCATATGACCAGGTACATCAGTTTCACATAGTGAGGAGATTTGTTTTTAATTGTTTACTTGTTCGGCCATCTTGTATCTTGTGATGCAATTTCACAACAGAACAGACAATTATCTTGTGAAGATGTCTCTTTTAGGACTATTGCTCTAGACAAAAGTTTTGGAAGGAATAAAATTGTAAGAAATTAATATTTTCAGATTAAATTTTCAACGAAATTTATTCATGCAGTGCCTTTCCATAATTTGGACACCTTTTCTAAAGGGTATTAGTTGTCACAGAAAATAAAGACAAATGATAGGTTGGATTCGAAATGTTTTTTGATAATCAGTGAGATTTTCTGTCAGTCTGGTGTAGTTTCTTTTTTTTTTTTCATATCTGAGTGAGAGATTGCTTTTTAATTTCATCATATTGGCAGGATGTGGATGGTTTGCAGCCCATACCATGACAATATACTGAGGAGAGTTGAAACATTGCACGACAAACGCTTATTCTTTTGACACTCCTGCCTTTATAATTTTCTGTGAGTTGAAGAACCTCTGGACATGAATTGCTGAAACTTTAATTTATCAGAGAAAAGTACATGCCACAAATATTTAAGAGTTTTCAATGCATTTTATTCCTATTGCACAAGAGTTCTATTTATTATGCACCCTCTGTACCCCAGACAGTGATGATATCGGGCCATTCTTTAGCTAATTCCTGTTCTGTGGGTGTTCTTGTCATGGTGTCACCATTAAAGGCCTTTCAGGTTGCTTTGTAACAGCAGTAACATTCACCTCTGAGTTTTGTGATGCTGGCTGCAGTTCTATTAGAAACATTGATCTATGGGAGTCTGTCAGCAACTCTGAATGGCCTATAGCGCTATGCAGGAGGTAAGAAGGAATATTGCAAGTTCCACCTGTTTTCTGCAAGGTGATAATGCACATGAGTTATCTGTCCACTGAAATCTCTAGCATGTACGTAATTACAACTGTAACATGTGAATTTCATTCAGATTCTTTCATTTGTGGAAGTGACCAAATTAATAGGGCAGGGCACCATATTTAGTCTTTGATTCATTAATTTAACTAAATTTTTCAGGAGTAAAGCATCAAGGAGATTTTGTTTTCAATTTATTACCCTGAAAGTTTCTTGTGCTGCTTTGTGTGTGATAATTAGGAGGGAAACCAGTTCTGTCAAATGATCAGGGAGGCAAAATAGAATTACGAACAGTTTTTGTTTACTGATTGGACATTTCTTTTTAAAGCTTTTCTTTATTACTATTTTTCTTTTTTTTAATTAGTTTTTTTCTTTTTATCTCAAAATAAAATAATTTTTTGGACAACTGACTGACTTATTAAATAATTCTGAAGAGGGAAATCCTAATTCCCCGAGCTATAGACGGTTGTTACTGCTAACCAGCCTGAATCTTCTTGTTGTTGTTCTGAACATCTGCATGCATCAAACTAACAATAGGGGACTTTTTGTAGGTCAGAAGTTGAGTTTTATTATAAAAGGAAAAAGGGTGGGTAAAATATTTACAGAATCCTATTGGTGATGTTATAGATAATTTTTATATCATTACCCGAAGTAGTAGTTTTTTAAAAAAAATTAGCATAATTAGAGGAGGATAGATTAGACCATGAAATCACTACCCTAGAATAATAGATATCTGACGAACAGGTGGCTACAACCTTTAAACGCACACCACCAAATAAAAAGTATTATTATGGGCTGGATGTATGGACTATCTTCAACAACAAAATGGAGATTAATAATAAAACTAACTTTGCAAAACTAGTCAGTTCTTAAAGAGAGCAACATCGTGAGGTTTCCCTGAAATATCATCAGAAAAAATTATCGTAACTAAGCGAAGTTTGATTTAGTAAATCGGTCCTGAAATTATCTGGGTTTTGTTACTGTTTTTCAAGGGAGGAGTTTGTTCAGCTCTTAGGCACATAAAAATAAAATGTTTTGGAAGTCTGATGAGAAGATGGTTGAAAATCCTTGGCAGTCAGTCAGTTCTCTCTCTCTCTGTGGGTTGCTTTAGTAAAGATTATAGGTATGAAGTCTTTTGGTTAATTGTATGTTTTCTTTTATAGAATGGATCAATGATATGTGAAAAGCAAAATATGGATGAAATTTGTCCTCCATTGAATTGCTCGAGTTCAGAGAGAGTTTTTGTTGACGGTCAATGCTGTCCAGTCTGTAAGGGTGAGTTGAGACTGTTCTGCCTATAAACTTCCCATGAGACCTTTCTGCACAGTTGTTATACAGTTGGTTACAGAAGTTGGAAGCTGATTAGCTTTTTAGTTAAAGGTCTGTGCACAGATCCATGTGTCACTACTATTTATGATTTAGTTTTAATGCTAAATTTACTTTCCTCAATTTATCAAGAGTGTGTTTATCTAAATGTTCTCACACCAGTGACTGCATCTTTTCCTTGGAGCTCTCTCTCCAAGTGACGGTGAGCAGGGTAGTGACATTAGAAGACATACCTCACAGGGTATCACTGAGTCAGTCAGGATTTTGATAGGAGATCCATAGAACCTGCCAAAGCTTAAATTGCTGAAAATTCCTTGAACTATTATAGTGAATAATCAAAAAGGATATTTTTTTAGTTTTATAATTAAGTTTATGTCAATATGCAGACTTCTTTTTTTTTTTAATATATAATCAGGAAGTTGGAGAAAGAATTTTTAAAAATACATTTAAAAAGTTTCCTAAAACAATAAGGTTATTAATTTAAGGAAAATTAAAACAAAGCATTTTGGATTTTTTTTTTTTTTTTGTCTTTTTTAAACATTGCTGCAGTTATTATAGCAAACATTTGGAGATGCCAGCCCATGCCATGGTCTCCTGGATTCATGTTGCTGCTTCTAGAAACTTCAGAAGACATTTATTCATTTTGTTTATACCACAAGATAGATTGGCTGAGAGAGAGGGGGGCTGCTTCATGATCTGTTACACGGGTTTCTGCTGTCCGCAGCACAGGCATGACAGTAATCCAGGAAACAGTTCATGTTACACTCTTAGTTTTAAGTTAGTTTAAAACAACAACAAAAACTATCTGACTCGTTTAATGATGTTTTTTCTCTGTACCTATGCAAGGTGTGCCCAGACTCATCTTCCTGTAATCCCAGTAAGTTTCCATGTACAGCTTATGGTGATTACAGAGAAATATCAGCAGCCTTTGCACACCAATCCTATCTTTCTTCTGTCAAGACAGATTTTTTTTTTTCTTTTTCTAAATTTTTGTTTTATTTTTAGGAACCAATTTTTGTGCCCGGGGGAATGACTGCCATTCAAACGCGACGTGTTTGAACATGGAAACCAAATATATTTGTCACTGTAAATTAGGTTTCCGTGGAAACGGAAGTCACTGTGAAGGTAAGAAAACCAATTATACCTATTTTTTAAAGTTTATTACGAACCAGTATAGCCTGATAGACACTAGTGTTCACATCTCTTTTGAACACCCTATATATTAGTATTATTTACAGTCGGTCATCCTGTCTCTTGTGACGTGCTGCTACAACTGGATTTCCCTGATATTTGATATTAAAAGTATGAAAATCATGACTGATTTGTTTTTTGGTAGCTAAAGGGTTTAAAAAAAAATAGCCTGCAACTTTTACAAAACAGTATCTTGCTATTAGCTCTGTCTTCACTTTTTAAAAATTGGCTGGCAATTTTGCATTCTGTGATGTTACTGTTGATGGCCTTTCAGATCACTTTGCTGAAGCAGTGATCTTCACAATACTAGTGGCCGCAGATCCATGCATAAAGTTGAATTTTTGGCCGTATTTCTGTCAGTAACTCTTGCCATGCCGTTTGGCCTTGACGCTATCTCAGGTAAACTGAATCTGCATGATGATGGTGTACAGTTGAAATAGAACACTTTTTTGGCCAGTTGGTCATTTATGGTTGTGGCTAAATTAATGTGTCAGGCTACTGTACGATATTGGATTAAATGTTAATACTAGTATTTTTGGGAAGAAAGCTACGAAAACCTAAAGGAATTTATTCCACAAGTTGTCTTTCTCTGCACAGTTCTGGATTTAGTCCAGAAAAAAATGTTTTAATGTCAGGTGTTTTCTTATGAGATTTTCAGTTAATGAAGAGAAACCGGCCTGCCTTTTAATACCTTCTCAAAATCTGCAGCCAATCTAAATGATAATACAGCTGAGAAAAGCCCACTTTAATCTCAGCTGTCCAAATTTCTAATGAGAATTCTTATTTACTAAATCAATGGCTGATACTTAGCATTGTTTTCCATTTCAGACATTGATGAGTGCATATCACATGGTGGGAAAAATGGACACCATTGTAATGGGAACACGATGTGTGTGAACACAGTGGGGTCTTACAGGTGCCAGTGTTCAGCACACGAGGGCGATGAGGACGTAGACACCTGTGAAGGTAGCAACATGTCACCATCCACTTTGTCACAGTCTGTGATTAGATTGCTAAGCTTGTGCCTTACTCTGTGTTTCTCGCTGTAAATATGGCTCTCATAGCTCCTGGTTTTAAGGTGTACATTGTCAAAGACTGTAGCGTATTTATTTTCAGCGTCAAAGTTAACATACAAAAAAAAAAAAGTATTTAAAATAATAAAATAAGTAAGTTTTTCTACCTCTGGAAATTCGGCTGTAGTTTTACAGAGAATAAATCCCATTTCCTATACTACCAGTGTTTGTCTGATTCTTCTTAGTGGACATGATTGGTTAAACTACTTTCAGTTTTGTCTAATCCTGAGAACTGATGACCAATATAAGACACTTCCATACCTGTCTATTAGCGATCAAAGGAGCACTGAGGTAAGTTTAGTGCTGTGTGATTCTGAGGGACAGGTTAGACGAAGAATCAGTTTTCCTGCTGCAAAGTTGACAAGTATTTTGCTGATCATGAAAAGTAAGATTACAGGAGGAAATGTATTTTTTTGCAGCAGATATTTTACTGCAAAAAAGTAAAGATGAAAATCTGTTTGGTATAATAGAGGGGGGGGAGGCAGTGTCAGTAGCTTTGCGAAGGTTAAATTTGCATTGCATGCTATTACTATGGAGAAACAACATGTGTACGCTCAACTGTATCGGTGTTAATAGGAAATGTGGATTTGTTTTCTCTGGTGAATGTATATAGTTGGAATTTCAGAGCTATTTCTTAAGCAACGTTTAAGTTTAACAACAATTTTATGGCAACATTAATTTAAAATTGAAAAGAGAGAGAATAATTTATACCAAATAAATATCTAATTTTCTTTTTTAGATAATGTACAAATGTTTTTTCTCCAACAGCATGTATTATATTACAGTACTATTTTCAACAAGCACAGATTTTTACAAAGAACTCTGGGTTCGTCTTGAGTAAAGTCAGAATATGAAGATTACATGAAAAGACTAGTTTATTATTGGTGGTGATGTGCTTCTTGTCACCATTACGTTAAAGATGTTGTCACAGACTAACACGGCAAAAAAACAGTTTCATTTAGAATATATTTGTTAAGATACACGTCAGTTTCTGTAGCTGACTCTTGTTTAGAAGAAGATTTTGACTGGCTTAATCAATGCATTAAAAAGTTGCACTGCCTTTGTTTTGTTTACACACATTAACCAGTTCTTGGATGCCTTTCAGTCTCATTTTCTTCGAAGAAAATGATGTCCAGTGGGTAGATAAATTAGTTTTCTTTACAATCCATCTGTAATAGACAAAGAAAACCATAATGTGAACTACGCAGACTCCACAATCCATAGTTACAGTAGATCGTGAAGCAATATTGACAACTAATGCTGAAGTCAAGTCTTTACCTCATCTTGTGGCCATCGATGATCTGCTTTGACTCACTCTCTTTGTTTAGAGACCTTAAGAAGCATAAATACAGATTTGTAAACAATGGTTTTAAGTCATAAATCTTAAACAGTAATGATAAAATGGATTAAGAGTTCTGTATCTTTTAGGCAATCTGTGTTAACAAAATATTGCACCCACAGTCCCTCCATTCCATTCCGCTCCATCCCATGTGCATAAGCTGAGGAGGAAATAGCAATGTCAATGCATCTATGACTTGCATGCTTTACATTGAAAGAATGAAAAATTAGATAGGACAAGAATTGGCTTCTATGTGCTATCAATTACAAAGGAATCTAATGCTGGACTGGAGTAGTAGATGTTTATATACTTTCAATCTAGACGGAGCCATACCAACCAGAGGACAGTTATAAAATCATTAATTTAGGAGAATCTGGTATTTCAAATTTCAACATGCATTTGTCTACTTTCCTCAGATTTTCAAGTTAACAAAAAAGAAATGAAACCTGTTGAATGAACATTTCACACCTGTTGACTAGACATTTGTCATTCACAATGAAAGGTCAGCGATCTCTGATGACAACAGAGATGAATGTTTTTTCAGTAACAGCTGGGGCATCTTTTCTTGTCTATGAATTTTAGAATTTAACAGATCTTTATTGTTAGTTTTTCTTTGTACTAGATTGAAGGTGACAAGCTCATGAAACTGCAACAAATTTCATCCTTTTTCTGTTTATTTACATCACAAAAAAAAAATTAAAAATTCCGACCAACCAACCAAAGCAATGTAATTGTTTAAGTGCATCCCGTAGGTAACAATTAAATTGCAGACACATTGTTTTCTGGTGATGTGATATAACTACAAGTGAATTAATTTTTCTCAATTTATAGAAAGTGTTGATAAATTGCTTTGTATTCTGTCATTGTCCTGAAAAGTAGATTTCTTTGTTTACGTTAAAAAAATGCTACCAAGCTAATCTTAGTGGCAAGTCTGTTTGGTGATGAGTTCAGATCTGTTGGGTCTGAACCTGTCTTTTCTAGATTGATTTATCATCAGCTTAGTGCAATGACTGGTTGTTTTTCTGTTGTTATAAGTACTTCAGTAAAAGCTTAAGAATTGAAATTATGCACTAAATGTTTCTTTTTGTTTTTCTTTATTTTTAAAATAGATATCAAAGTACCGCTGTTATTAATAGTCTGCTACGATTTGTTGTGGACAGTTTAGTGAGTTCCGCTGGTAACTTCACTGCGTAAGCAAACAATTTGCGATCGTGTTGCAGTTCAAGCGATTGTTGTAGAGCGGGTCACTTGAGACTGAGATAAAAATTAGATTGTGATTAGTATCTCCTGTGCTGCCAAAATATTGGCATTTCTCTGGTAAAATTAGCTTGTTGAATTGGCGGATTTATCTTGAATCTCTCGGTTTTAGGTTTCATCTGTTGGAGGGAAGGGATTCATGAAATAAGATATGTACAGAAATTGAATCGGTTTTTTTGTCAACCTGTAGTTTATTTCTGTGTATGAGATCTGATCAAAGGGACTGTGTACATATATAGACAGTCAGGAGGGGATGTTCAAAGTATTCGAAATTTGTCTAAAGTTCCCTTATCTTAAAAACTGCCATCTAGTTTAAATCTCCCCACTTTTTTTTTTCTGCTTCTAACTCATTTGGCAAAGTATTCCATGTACATGCTACAGTTTTTTTTTTTTTAAAAAAAAAAAAAATTATTTCCTAACATCAGATGAACAAAATTGTCTGTCTTGTAACCACCTCTTTTGTGGCACTGGCTCATGTCACCACAAAAAGGTCTGTAGGCTAACCAGGTAGTGCTTCTCCAGTCTGTCTTCACAGCCGACTTTATCGTGCACTGCTAACCATCCTAGTGAAAATTTTGCGAAGGTTTTCGACACATTGACTTCCTTGGCATAATCTGGTTTTTCATGCCAGACTGCACATTCCAAAAGAGGTCTAACATTAGGACTTATGCAATCTCTCTCTTAAATGGTGGTAGAATAAACGTTTTTCTCTAGTATAGTTTTAACATGTCTGCTGGATAAAAAGGTAATATGGATACTTTAGAACCCTACTTTGTGTAGAAGGAAAAGGGGGGGTGTTTATTATTAACCCTCACCCTGTCATGCCCTTGTATTTAGAAATTCTCTCACCTTACAGCTGTAAATTTACAACACCAGCCCAATTAGAGATAGACATGGAGTTTCTTTCCTATGGAAGACACCTCCATCTGTCAGCAACCAGACCCAGTATAATTTGTTTTCTTTCTCCTCTTAGTTTTACTACATCTGCAGGCCCTCTTTACTTACATCTGTACCAACTAAACATTTGTCTGCATTTCCAGACAGACTGTATATATTTAACAACACTTGCTGTTTCTATTTATAGAGGTTTAATGGTACCACCTGTGTGTGAGTGTTAGGAGGGAATCCACTCTGCATCTGCCATTTTTCTATGGTTTAGTGGTTTTTGTTGTTTTTGTTGTTTTTTTTTTAGAACATATTGCTTGCTTCTGGTGTAATCCTGCAAAATGTGGCTCTCAGTGCTTAACTGAAGCATTCCTCTGATTTGTGGGGATTGTCAGAGAGAAACAGGATACAATTATCTACCTTAGTCATCTGGCCCACCATGAAGGGAGTGATTGCTAGGATTCCTTGTCTATCTCTCAAGTGCCATTTTAAAATTGCCAGTTCCCACCAGTTACTTCTGACTTTGTCACCAGTTTCAGAATAAACCAGTGTATCTTTAATAGAAAAAGAGCAGGAGTCTGAAAACAAAGCATCAACAACCCTTTGTTATTATTTTTTTTTTTCCAGTGCAGAAGGAGGTTAAGAAAGTTGTTTCCCCATGCACAAGTAGCAGAGATGTCTGTCCCTAAACTTCCCCAGATGATAACATACCGATTTTAAAAAAGTAATAATTATTTGGTTTTGTGTTTACAATGTTTCTAGTGATGGAGGCATCAGATATAATATTACTGCATAAGCCAATAGTGTTCCTTTTGCTGCTTCCCCGTGAGGAGAGAGAGACGAGATTGAAATCTTGGGTTTGACTAAGAGGTGGCTTACTGGCCGTTGCTCAGCATTGCCATAGTCAGGTGGCAAGAAAATTATTCCTGCTATAAGGGTTAACTTTTGTTGATCAGCAACTACTGTCATAGGTTTTGGAACTTATTTTTCCTGTAGGTAGGGTTAAAGATCCAAGAGCAGTGGTGTGGTGAGGTTAACAGTCGCAGTAGTGTTCACGTCTCGTGACTTTCAGTTGCTCACCACAATTTCCAGGTGATGCGTCGTTGGAGAATTTTGGAGATCCAGTTGCATCACAACTATAAACCCATCAGTTTTCTGTTTGGTCAGTTATGAGACAAAAATAACTGATGATTAATTTAAATAGCAATCATAGTGATACAGTTGGTATAATAAAAAAAACCAATTGTGTTCTTGATTCCTTTTGAAAAGAACAATTTGAACGAGTTATTTGTTTTTTGTTGTCTTTATAGGTGAATGAAGTCAGTTTGCTGCACACCTGTTGGTAACTTAAGTCTGAAAAATTAGATGAGTGGATCTCTGAAGGTGAACAGGGTTTTAGAAAACTTGTTCAAGCTAAAATCAAGGTCTTGTTAGCATCTGCTAGTCTAATAAACAGTAATACTAAGTCTGTGGAATTCTTTTTGTAGACAGAGCATTCTCATAGAAGGCAAACACCAGTTCTCTGACTGCTTCATAGGTACAGATGAATTGAATATATGTATATTTTTAAACATAAATGAGAACTGATTGACTTCAAGTTCTACCACAGTTTGAAGAGGAACGGTGAACCAAAATGTATGGTATGTGGCTAATTCATTAAATGGCATCTTTGTTTCCAGTTTTAACTAGATAGATGCAGATAAGACTCTCCCAACACCAAGAAGATCTTGGTCATGTTGAATTCTAGTTTAAATAGTTAGGCTAAAAGTTTGTTTTGTTTAAAGTGTACAACTAATGAAAAAATAGGTTATCTGTATGAATGGTAGACTGATGTTAAAACGTGTATGAAATTTGGGGAAAATAAGAGGTGATGTACAGTCCAGATCTTTGGGCTAGATACCCTGGTGAGGTATAATTACTGTGGTACATCTTCAGATTAAATCTAGATAATTCATTAAAACCATGAAGCACTTCTTTAACCATTAGAATTTAAGGATTCTAGTATTAGAACTAGACAAAAAACTGATGTAGATTTAATTTATGATCTTAATAATATTTAAATTCTTTGCTTAAATTTCTCTCAATTTCTTCTCTTAAACAGCCATAAAAGGAAAATTTGGCAGTTCTGCCAAAGGCAGTGTTATAAATAAAAAAAAAAAAAATTAAACCTTATTTCATCTTCCAGCTGAAGGGTTAGGAAAAAATATTGAAGGCATTTGTTCATTCAATGGATATTTGGCCAGTGAACTTGTAAGCTGCTTCTAAATGGAATAAAGGTTATTAAAACGTTAAACGCAATATATGTATATTCTGAATGTGCATAAACTTAGTTTTTTTTTTTTTTTAAAAAAGATAAAAGTGGAAAATCTCTAATAGAAATATTTAGATGTTTAAGCATTCTGCTAGAAAACCAAATTAATGACCGATATCGGAAGTGAAGTCATTAACAACCTTTTAAAAGCTTCTTTTTTGTTTAAAATTCCATCAATCTTTTGAGAACAAAACTTTGCTTTAGCATTATGTGTATGACAGTGTTGGGGAATTTAATGGATGTGGAAAAGTTTACAGAAAAAAATAATAGTAATTGGATAACATTTTAGGTAAATTGTTAGATGAGTATAGCAACAAAAAATTAACTATTGGCACTTCATCAAATGAAGTAACTGAAGAAAAATAATGGAAGAGATGGAGATGAGAAAAAAAGTGGGGGGAGAAAAATAATAAGAAACCTCAATTTTAAACTAATTTGTTTTTAAACAATACATTCAAAACATTGTGAAAGGGTACATTACAATTTTTCATTAGTTCAATTTTTAGAGATTAGTAGCTTCGTCTTGGACACGAATTAGATGATGAGAAAATAGAATCATTTTATGAGCAGGAGTCTCAAAAAATCCTCACTAGAAATGTTAGGAGCGAAATGCCCATAAGCTGATATTTTATCTTGGTGATGTAACTTATCATCCCAAGTAAAGCAATTTTGGTGAGATTAATTATAAAGTTAGTATACTTTTTCTGATCTAATTAAATTCATATCTGTATGTATTTGAAGTATATTATAAAAAGTTTTTAAAAGAAGACATTTTGGAGGCTCAATTCTCTTTTAATTATAGATTTTTGTAAAATACATTTTAGAGACCTTTCTATGGTTTTAAATCTGCATTTTAGATCTATTTTTCTGGAATATCTTTCACTTTACCAGCAACTAATTTTGTTTGGATAGTTGGGTGATTTGGAAAATAAGGTGTATTAAGGATCTACATCTCTCTTCATAAAATATCTCTATGATAACAAAGAATCTAATTCTGTTTTCAGATACTGATTATATTTTTATTTCATAGCATTAAAATGAAAATCATGCATTAGATATTAGAGTGGCCGGACTGGTTCTTCATTAGCAACATATCTCTACTGTAACAATGGTTCTATTAACAAGTGCCTGTTCATTGTCTATTTATTGATTGTAAATGCAATTATTCATTTAAATGTTTTAGCATAGGTGGTTGAGGAAAAGTGATAGCTCTGTGAACTTTTATTTCCATACTTAAAGATGAAATTGTCTGTAATGAATACCATAATTCTCTTATTATTATTATGTGTTGATTTAAAAAAATTTTTTAAATACTAGCATTTAATTTATTTTTAATAATACCATCTTGATAGAGTGGTGATAATATTTCTTCTTGAAGTATGAGTTTTCCTACATCTTTTTGATGGTCGTGTAAGACAGGTTTTAGAGGTGGTATTGTATTTTTGACTTGCTACTTTAAAGTAATAAAAAGCACATGACATGAAGATTTTAATCAAGATTCTTATAAAAAAAACCTTTTATAATGAATATAATTTTATTCCAAATTAATTAAAAATTATTATATAAAGAAAAGCCTTTTCTAAATGCTAAATCTGTTGTATATATGAATAGTTCAGATGTTATATTAGCAACTAATCTGTCTAGGGCTGGACCCATGGATTTGAATGAATCTGGAAGTCTAATTTTTTTAATATTTAGCAGTTGAAGTTATATCAGCTTTCTCTTTAAATGAAAAAGAGAAATATCTTAGCTGTTTGTGGTATATGGAGATTGGTTCTCATCTCTTTTTACAAAATTCCTAAAAGAAAAGAGGATCATAGTAGATTGAAAAATAATAGGTAGTATGATGTGGACATATAGGATTACATTCACTGAGTTGCTAGAAATAAGTAATTTGAATATGCATTTTTATCCTGTAGAATAAAAATCGTCTTTTTTTTTTTTTTTAGGAAATTTTAAAATACTAAATATATTGTGGTTTCTCTCTAATTTTTCTGCACAAAATATTTTGGTAATTTTTGTTTCTTTGGTGGTAATAACTTTGTAAATAAATAGTTGAAATTTATACTGATTTTGTTCTGATTAAAATATGGTATTGTATATGGTTTATTCTTACTAGTATATGTTCAAGGTTTGTGTTAATCACAGATGGAACTTCTGGTTTAGCTGAGCAATTACTACATTTTTTTTTCAGGTGGTTAGATTTAGTTAAAAGAAAATACTTTTGATGTTCATTTTGAAAATTTGATGTAGCGTGTTGTTTTGGATATAGTATTGGATAGAAGTATATATATATGATGATACTTATTCATTAACTAGTATGTCTAGTCAAGCATGCCTGTTGTTGCATTGCTATGGGTGTAATTATAGTCCAAGCTGTCTCGGTAGACCCAGGCCATCTTAAACCAATAGAAGCTGAACTGCACTTCTCTTAAAATGTTATACATCACCAAATCATTTGTGTTAAAAACTATCACTGGACAAGTTTACTTAGGCAATTATAGACTAACCTGACTTCTGGTAGCTCTTTAGCTACAATGAAATCTGCATTTCAAATGTAGTTGAACTAGTCTTGTTTAATCCTCCTTTCAATATCTTTGGTTATTAGTAGTTTTAGTTTTATTTTCAATGTTGAGCTTACTGGCTTTGACTCTCATTACAGATTGCTCACCTGTTTCAAACGTTTTGTTAGTAATGGAGATACCTGTTCTTTTTCCTGTGGTCTTGCCTCTTGCTCCTCCTCCAACATGGAACTATCACTGTACCTTTTTTGGCAATGAACCTGCCACTGACTAAGGCTCCCATTAATAATGTTCCTCTATATCCTGCTCTGAGATGTCAGACACCCATGAGACCTAACTGCATAATTTTCAGAAGGGAGTTTATTTATAATTTTTTAGGCCTTTGTTTGAACTACAAATAAACTTCAATTGCTGATAACCTTAAGGAATTCAACCAGTCATCATTAAATCTGCTGTAGTTTAGTTTATCGGCAACATCTCTGTTCTCAGCTACCACCTTTACAACTCTTTGCTCCTGCCGGTATTCTAATTTTGTGAATTCTAGCACAAATAGCCAATTAACTTTTCCACAAATTTTAAATCTGGTCGTCATGTAGTTATAGTAGAATGGCAAATCCTTAGTGAAGTTCCAAAACTACAGAAGCCAGGAACAGTATGAAAATTATGGCAAATATTTATGGTCCAAAAATGTGTGCGCTTGCTAACTGCTCACAATGTAGGATGACACAGCTGTCCACTCATGTGATGGTTGCATGGCAGCTCGCTCGCTCTCGCTCTCTCTCTCTCTGTGCCATTTTTTTTTATCACATCACATCACAGTTACAGTTCTGTTTATCAACCAGTATGCCAAGATATTTTGTTTGTGGTTTTCCTGCTTTGATATATGGCATGACCTAAAGCAGCAACTTTGAACTTTCAGACTTGTCAAAGTGCTTTGGTGAGGATTGTTAATCGACCTTTATTCGGTTACACACAACGTTGCTTTGCCTCTTCACTGGTGCAGTAATATCAGACACAGCAGATCCATTTTTTTTGTGATGTTTCATATTTGGAAAATGGATGCCAGTCTTTTATTGGGCTTGCTATCAGAACTATGCAAAGTGCCCCTACCCCAGTAAGCACACGATCTGATGATCCACTATTCCTGAATCAATGAACAACAATGCAATGTTACTGCTATCAAGTGTTCAGGCAACTTTGTTGTGTGTCCATTTAATGTTATCAGGGTTTCTGCTAAGTTAGAATCTGGCTGTAGCAAACTGGAACTTATAGCCAGGGTCTGCTCAGATATTCATGAAGTAAAGATGCTTAACACATTCGAGTATAACATGAGAAATAAAAATGCATGGAATATAATAGAAATGAGCTTTAAATCTGGTATGGTGCTATACCTAAAGCTGTAGGAATTCATCTAGGATGAGTTAGAATAATCATTAGAGAGAATTTTAAAAGTTATGAAACTGGTTTTATTTGAAAACAAACTATATATATTTTAAACCAGTTTCTGCACAACCATCTACTTACCAATGGTCTGACAGTTACTAACCCACCTAAGTAAAGAATTTCTACTATAGAATTTACGTAAACACACATGGGAACAAAGGAAATATGCACACACACCACTCTGTTTTGGTTTTCATGGGCTTGGTCTGAAAATGTAGTCAATCATTTTATTTTTGTGAACTTTAGAGTGTTGTCTGCAATAGCAATATACAGATAGGTTTCTCTCAAACTTGATATTTATGTTGGCAGGTGGATTGACAAAATTGTTGTATCTGATCTGACATTATTATTATTATTATTATTATTATTATTGTGACAATAAAATGAGATCAGTGGGAGAATACTGCTCTCTTTAACAGTGATCCTGTGGTTACAGTTTGATGGCTGCCACTACACCATAGAACACAATGATAGTGATGATGACAGACCATTACCAATTGATCACGTGTCATTTTAACCTGTACATCTTTTAAAGGAATTACTTTTTTGGAAAGAAAAAAAAAAAACACTTCTTAGATATATTAAATCTAAAGGCAAGGTTTTGAATGAGTCTTTAAATCTCATACCTTTTTCTATGGTTAGTCAAAAGGGTAAAATATTGAAGGAGTGAGTGTGTGTGTTTGGAGCCATCATTCTGTTTCAGACTCTGGTTTCTCGGTGATGTCAGTGTTTTACAGTTATATTTTCAAATAAACTATTTGACTACCCTGAGCTGGCATTAAGAGTGTCTACTGAAAATATGGTGAAATCTACCAAATCATCAGTCTGTATCACAGACAGGAAGATCTTGTATAGAATGGTGGGGAGGTGATGCAGTCTCTCTACTTTATTCATTTGTTTTAAAGACTAGAAAGAATTTTAGTTGGCTCTATTTTTAGGTATTCGGTTATTATTGTTGTCCTGACTTATCTAAGTGTGACACATTTATTGAACAAATAGTACTTTATTTTATCTATTTTAAATCTCTTTCAGGAGCAACAGTGGAGTGTTCCCCAGCTGGGAACACATGCCACACCCATGCATCATGTACAAACATAGATGCCATGTATAGATGTCACTGTAGCCATGGTTACCATGGCAATGGCAGGTATTGCAAACGTAAGTAGTTCCATTTTATTTTTCAAATTACAATTCCACCTGAGAAGTTTATTTGCTGCTTATTCCCGGATGCAACATTTCTACTCTAGGTATAAAGCTTCGTATCTTCTGAAGAATGATACGACGATGTAGGTGTACTGTTACTAACAAAACCACCTAGATCTGGAGTGGTTTTGAATGGTAATATAGTTTTAAACTAAACCTGGGTGAGCGGATTGATTCAAAATTTTCATTATCTACTGATATCAAAAGCAAATTCTGCCTATTTGTTGAATGGCTTATTTTGAGGTACTGGCTATATTCTCTGGACTTCCTGAACCATGAGAAATCTTGCTGTAATTCACTTTTTAACTGCGTATGTTGCTGTGAGTAAATCTTGAATATCTCAACTGAATCATTTCTTTTGTAGCTGTATGTGAAGGAGGCTGCCAGAATGGAGGTTCTTGCTTGGATCCAAATGTTTGCGAATGTCGGAATGGCTACATGGGTGCCCACTGCGAATTGGGTAAACCAACATTTGTAATTTCTGTTTTAAAAAGAAAAAAAAGGGGGGGGGTTCTCGCTGGTTCAAATGTACACAACACAGAAACAAGCAGCATCGCGGTAACTGAGTTTCATGAAGTTGTTATACCTGTGCACTGCTAAACAGGAGATTTTGTAGCATGGCATTTGTTTACATGTTGGTATTAGATAGCCCGGGGCAGGGCCTCTGTATCCTTAATCTAGTAATCTCCCATGGTGATGTAACTTTTAGAATTAAAACAAATGGTTAAACATTGCATTAGCCACTGGGCGTCATGATACTTGTTCTGAAGTTAAAATTGATTAATATTTGGATTTCTCATTTAAAAACAGAATAAAACTTGTAATAAAAACAGAGAGGGTGGGTGCTGAAAGGGACCAGCTGTCTCAGGCCATTGATAAATAAATCTGTCAGCAACAATTTTCTCCACCTTGATTATGCAGGTAGTAATATTTCAAAACTGGAAAAAAAAATTATTTTTTTTTTTTATTGCCAAGGTAAGCAGACCCTTGTTTTTCTTCCACTAACTGGCTTTTAATATATTTTCTACAGATAATGAACTACATAACCAAGTGGTTTCCAGTTAACTTGGATGTAAAATAAAGTAAATCTCCGAGTTGTTTCCATCACTTAGGCTTGTGAATATAAACAGATTAATTTGCTGAGGAAATTTATGGAAAAACAATTTGCTTGGCTGTGAGAACAGAAGCTGCCAGCCAGGCTGGGGAGTGGGGGGGGGGGCTGGGCTTCAGGGTGGTAAGATGATGATTCCTGTGAAGCTGGCTGATGTGAAAACTTGATTTTATTTGGTGGGGGAGTGGTTTTTTTTTTTGTGTTCTTTTAATACTGTAATTTTTCACGTGGGATTCGCCGACTGGTGGGTGGGTGTGTGCTGTGCAACAATGTTCTTTGTCTTTTAAATTGTTTCATCGCACCTGTCCATGGCTACCATTGAAAAGGAATTTTAAAAATTAATCTATTTTTTTTTTTAAAAAAAAAAGGGGATATTTCTTCCAGTCCAGGGTGATATACCGCTGTATGTGAGTTTTATTAAGTAACCTTCCTGAAGTGCCATCATGGATGATTTCTCTCCACAAAACTCTACAGAATCTGATCTTTCACAGGTGGTTCTCATTAGACTTCACTTGACTTGGGGCCTGATGTAGAATAATTATTTTACTGGGAGTAAATGTCTGGTGTGTGCCTGGGACCTGATCTGATGCATAACACCAATGAACTAACATTGTGTAACTCTTTTATCAAGTTTGGTGAACTTCGGAGATCTAATGCCATTTAGATTATTTCTTTATCTTTTAAAAAGTGAAGCTGTCATAACCTGCCTTCTCCTCCTCCAGTAGCATCTTTGAGTGGTTGTCAAAACTGATAAGCATGTCTTGCTTGGTTAGCCCCTTTAAACTTGCTATGGATCTTTGGCTGATCCTGTTTTCTTCATAGGATGGTAATTTTCTCAGTAAAATCTGAAATAAGGCTTTTTTTGGTTGTTCGTTTATTTTTTTTTTTAGGGACCATATAAGAGACACTGAATTCATTGGAATCATCCATTAATCATGATGCAGCCAGATTTGTAGACTATTGAGTGGTTTTCTGAAACTTAATAAGTTTTCCATATCGGTATTTTAGCACACCCTTAGAATCCTGCAGGTTCTTAATTTTCTCTCTGGTGAAATCCTAATTTTTTTTAATCCCCTCACCTTTCTTCCTCTGGAGAAAGGCTTTTAGTGGTCTCTGCATCATCAGCATCATCATCCTGTATCCTTATCTGGGAAAGAGCTCATTACATTAACAGGGTTTTAATTTCATTGCAGATATTGATGAATGTGCCCTAGAGATTGATGCTTGTGTTGGTCACTCAGTGTGTGTGAACATTCCAGGATGGTACCACTGCCTGTGTGTTGAAGGTTTCCAGAGTGTTTGGAATGACAGCCAGTCGGGCGCACTCTGCGTGGGTGAGTAACCGCTCTGGTGCTGGCATTTTTAATTTGGAAAATAAAATGTACAGTATGATTGAAGAAGTCAAAATATTTATATCTGCTAATTAATATAGCTTCAAACAGAAAACTAATGAATATTTTAGCAATTGCTTAACTTTGTTGTTTCTGATTGGTCTCCCCCTTACCACAATCTTTGTACAAGTTGCATTTTATTACATGTATTATTGTTTGTTGAGTTTTTTGTGGAACCCATACAGCCACAAAATACTGACAAAAAAATTTTTTTTCTTCTTGGTGTGATAGCAACTGAAGATAGTATAAAACTGCTTGCTTTTAAAAGAGCCAGCCACCGCAGTCACTCAAGTGAAGTTGGGTATGACTTAGTTATTAGGACTTGCTTTGTTTAAGCACTAGAACAATTATTTGATAGATAATAAACCTTGAATAGTGAACGACTAACACAAAATGAGAAAATAATCTATTATAGATAATTACTCTAAATTAGTATTTAGCTATGCATGATTAATAGTGGTTACCCATAGTCATGTAATTAATTAAGATAGATTATAATTTATGACAACAATTGAAGAACTATATATCATTTGATGATGGTGATCTTTTCTCTAACTATAAATTCGATAATTCTTTGCAAGAATGAACTATTTAGGTGATGAGAATTAAATATTATGTAATTTTTTTTCCAAAATTAACTAATTATCTTTGAGAACCATTGTTTAGACTTTAATAAACTGTACGTGTTATAATTTCTCTTTGAGTTATGTCTATTGCGGGAATTTTTCTTTAGGGTCTATTTTAAACATAAGGGTCTGAAATAGTTTCTGTTGTGATTTATCTAAAAGACTGAGCCATAATCCTTATGTTAGTGCTAACATATAAGGAAAACACTAAATGGTTTTAGATCAGCATGAATCGGTTAGTGCAAAGCTTACAAATAGGCTGACCTTTAAAATTGTCAACTGAAATTGCAACTAACTAAAGACTATCATTCATAGCAAGATGTCACACTCTTGTCAAACCAAAGCAAATTCTGGTTTCTTGGCTAGCAAACAACAGAAAAAGTAACGGGTAACCACTGAGGTTTAGATAGCATCTGAGATGTTGCTGTAAGGTGCACAAGGTGTGTAAAAGAAAAGTTTCTCAAACTAATCAACTTATAAAGAAAGTTTCTATGTTTATCAAAGAGTCTGACTGGCAAATAAAACATACTAAAGATCCCAGATTATACTTTTTAAAAATCTGAGTAACAACAGGGTTTCATAAAATCCTGTGTTGATACCTTAATTGTTTTATACATTGTTGGCTAGGCTACATTAGAGCAGTCTCCCTCTAGGAACCAGAAGTGGTTTTGGAAGAAGTCTTTGGAAGAACCATACAAAAAAAAAACAGAAAAAAATTTGAATAGTCTGCAGTTTTATAAATGCATACTAATGTTAAAGTATACAGAATGAGGAGAGATTTAAATGAATGTCTTGAATTTTAATGTCATAAGTAATATTAGGATAGGAGATTTATCAAAATAAAGAAAGAGGTGAGATGATTTTTAAAAAATGCTCCGTGGCATTTTGTCTGGAATGCGCACAGCATGCAAGTGGATTTTGTTTGAAAGCTGAGATTCTGTTCTAAAGATAGGTGAAAATTTTTTTTCTAGATACTTTGTAAACTTAGCTGGATAAATGTGGAATAATTTGAAATATATAAATCTCACTGCACAAAAACATTGTTGTTTTTTTTTTGTTTTCTCGCTTAATTCAAACATTCAAGACAATTCTTTCTGCAATAGTTCTGTGCTGTACAGCAGAATACCATTAATGCTTGTCAGGTGTTGTGTAAACTATGGTTATATCGTTTAGGTGAGGATAAAGGAAGATAACTTTCTTCCCTGAGAATTTAAGGTATTCAAACAGTTTCACATCATTGCTGTTAAGCACTTTACTACTCTATTACCGACATGTGTTTCTAAGGGTAAAGCCTTGCTGAAACTTCAGCTGATTTATACACCAGAAGTATTTTCTAAAATGTACATCCTCCAAAGCCTTAGTTATTTTAGTAAACTACACCTTTCATTAAATGTCTAACATCCAAAACTGCTGCTTAATAAATTCATTGTTTCTGAGGGCATCCTCACTGGACCTATTTTAATAGCGCATTGTTTTGTTCTCAAGTTAAAGGGATTGTTTCATGTGTGTGGGTGCAAAAAGCGTATTGCCAGGAGATGGATGCTCTATCAGTAAACAGCTGGTAAACTAAATATGTCACATAGCTGAGCCCATTTTTTTTGTATTATCAGTAATAATATTATCTTTGAAAACTACCTTAAGGCAGAATTAACCAAAATATTGAAGAATTGGCACCAAAAATAATTAAATGGACGTTGCTGTGTGTGTTGTGTTGATATCATGGTCTCTCTAAAAAGAGATGCAATTATACACTTGCAAAGCACAGTTTAATTATCCTGAGCAGGAGCAGTAGGATGGATGGTTGATTCCTAAAGAGAACCCTGGGCAGTTATTCCATAATCAATAGTTGCTTGTAGAGTTACTCTGCCTTGGACACCATCCAAAGATACTGCAGCAGTAAATCAATCAATAGAGTTGGATGTTGGACAATAGGTTTTTATCCTGTCAGATAATTACTGAATGCTGCTGTAAAGGAAATTAAGCAACTTGCACTCGCGTAACAGCCTAAAGGCGCATTGCTTTACTCGCACTCATCTAACCTCTTAAAGGCACATTGTCTTGCATTCATGTAACTTCTTAAAGGGCTATTACCTTCAGTTTGGCCTATTTCATCAGGTAACTTCAGACATAGTATAGATTCAGTCACAGAATTTTCTGGATTTTGAGATTTCATAAAATAAAGGAATCTTATCAATCCTACTAACAACAGATCTTTGACATTTAAGCAGAACTGTTGTAGCTCTTTAATCTGGCTGAATGTCTATTTTATCAATTTAGATATAAACTTTAAACATAGTAGTGCCTATATCTTTGTTTTAAGTAGATATTTAATGTCAGCCATCCTCTGCACCAGTTGCCAATTTAGCCTGAAGAATAAAACTAGTTTCTGTCTCATCATTTTTTAAATAGTTCATGCTGTGTAGCACTTAGATAAAAAAATCAATTAACATTATTGTCATCTTTCACACACAGTAGTACCCTGTATTTCCTGTTGCCTTCACAAGAATGTTCAGTTTGATCTGTCAAAGAAAAGAAAGCAGCATTTGAAAATTTATAAGTTTGGAATATTTTCCAGCAAATAACATCATATTTAGATGTCTTGCAGAAAAACCAGCAGAGTTTGTGTATTTTGAGCTATTCATAGTTTTATTTTTTATGTAAAGAAGAAAAAAAATTGCTTGTTAAAATATCTCCTGAATGAAATAAGCAAAAGAAATTAAAATTAACCAAAATTATCGTGAGTTGTTAATTATATGACATCTTAATTGAGAAATATATTTTGTTCTTTTGCTTGTAATTACTCTGCACAAATAAAACCTGAACTTTCTTAATACATTGCATAGAGAAAACTTTGTCTAAAAATGTCTCAAATAGGTATTGCCATCCATAATTTTACTTAGTCATAGAAAAATACTATGTAAATTTTTAATGACTGTTTATTGTTGCTCTTATTTTATATAAGCTGAGCATATAAATCTAAGGATGTTGGAATTTGACATCTCACACACATTCACCTGTAAAGAAACACGCACAGCAATCAGCAAGTATAGAAAATATTTTATTCTTTAGTTATCTTAGCTCTCATATTCTTTATGCGTTAAGGGTTACTCAGAATGGGACTTCTGAGTATTCCACTTAGTATTGCTTGCCACTCCCAGGTCATGGTCATCTCTCTCTTGTGACAGGGTTTTCCAGAAGTAAACAAGTCTTCCAGCATGTTGATAAAAGTTTAGAGGCATGACTGGCCAGCTGATTGTACACCACAACAGTCAGTGCTGAACAATGACAGCCGGATGGTTTCTCCACTCTGCTACACTGTCATACATGTAATAACCTCCCATAGAGCAGTTTTGCATAGGCTAACCAAATACAACAAGAATGATTGCTCAAAGGAACCCAAGAGATAGGCATCTAGCTTGTAATTTTGCATCATGAAGTTCTGTTGATGATTTGCCTGGAGGTCATCAGGTGGTATTGAATCTGGAGAAGCAGTAATTACTATTTTCCACAGAACTTGCTCTTTTGTCTTCCATTTATGTGGAAGATTTGCAATGGGAATGATGTCCTGACCTCTCTGAGCTTGTTGATGATGCCATGAGTCTAGAGGTAGCAACGAATAAAATAAGCTGATGGCTGATTGTGAAATTTTCAGCAACTTTGGGCTGTTTTGCTGATCTTCAGTAATTCTGAATACTGGACATGTCTATGTTATGGATTTTACTGTACAGTTGATGAACTACATTGTATAGACATCTTTGGGCATGTATTTCAAAATGGGCCATACCAGCTTGTGTAGTCTCTCGATATCAAATAACCTTGGCAGTTTTTCGGTGTTGAAGGAATCAAGCCAAATTGAAGGGATGTGCTCTGCTTATCTTGCATGTGCAAATTATGACCAACCTAATGTGTGCATGCATATTTGATGATGTGAACATTTAAATACTGGCCTTATGTGCAGTTGATGACATCAGTAAAACTCAGGGGGGGGATTAAATAATAATATTATTTTTCATTGAACTAGTCATTGAAAATATTGTTGCGATATAACTTTTTTTAAAAAAAGGTTAATTAATTTATTAGTATATATAGTCATGTATATTATAATATGAATGCTAGATTATATATAATGAAGCATGTTACACAAGAGATGTCATTAAAATATCCTATTCATTTTCAATAATGGAACTGTAGTTATGGCCATTTAGCTTTTGTTTTTTGTTGAGGTCAAAGGGGCAGGAACTATTTAGAATTTATATATAGCCCCTTTCACCAAAAGAGCGGGTCTAATGTGATTTAAGAAATATTTACACTTTTTATTGTTGCTACCTGGTTTGGCAAAGCATTGTAGGCAGGTGCTACAAGAATATTATTTCTTAATGTCTTATTGGGAACATTTTTGTGTGTTTCATAGCCCTGTAGGTAGGTATGCAATATACAACTAATATCAAAGAATTAATCTATATTCATGAATTCCTTCCCAAAGCTTTCTTTAAGAATTTCAATTATGCTACCACAAAAGCTATGCAACTGAAAATTCTCTATTCTTTCTTCAGAAATACCTGTGTACATAGTGCTAATCATCTTAGCTATCTTGGAAAATGTTCAAAGATGATTTATTTTGTCCTTAACATAATCTATGCTCCATACCTGAACTGCATACTTCAGGGGATCCTGAACTACTGAAGCTTTATTATTTATAGTGTAGTTTAGCTTACCTATGAATTTCTTGGCTGAGACTGGCACATTATAGTTGTTCAGGGCTTGAATTTTTATTTGATATATCAAATATCTGAGAAATTTGGGGAAAATTTCTTTGGAAACCATCTGGGTACTGACTGAGCTCTTAATGGCTACAGTATGAAGTTTATTTATAATCGTACAAAAGTGCTACATATCTGCTGGTTCACAGTTTAACAATCACTTCATACCCCAGCTTTCCTCAGGGGTAGGAGTGGATTGATTCAGTAACTGTTCTGGTGGGTAGCCAAGTTTCTGGTTCAGACTATCCATGGCCTAGTGGGAGCCAAAAGAGAATGTGATTGTGCCTATATAATTTTGAGTTGTAAAACGGAATTTATACATGGCTAACTTAAAGGACAAAGAGGGTATCCAGGTTTCAGAAATAGATACAGTTCTTTAGTCCATCTAAGTAGTTATTTTAATGTATGTTTACAATTTGTTTATGCTCTTGCTTATATTTGATTCAAAACTATTTTGAACGTTCAGTATTTCAAATGTCTTTCCTTTAATAAATCCAGCCACATTGGAGTTCTAATTACATTTACTTATCAGAGAGAGAAAGAGAGTTTTCATAAGATCAGAATGGTATGGCAACTTTCCCTACTCGGTGAGCTACATTACAGTTGAGAGATCTACCAATGGACCATTGACCACTCTCCAGTATTTATAAAATGTGGGTTTGATCCTGGTAATTACAAGCTAATTAGTTTAATACTGACTGCAAGATACTCAACAGGGTAGGGCTTATTTTCTTCTAAATAAACAGACTTGCTTAAAAATAGCCTGGCTTCCATTTAGGAAAATCTTGCCTACCAATATTGCTAGAGCTTTCTGAAGTGTTACCAGTAACTTAAAAAAGAGTGCAAATGCTGTAGATGTTCTTTACCTTAAATTTTCAAAATATGACGTGATTCTGTATAAACATTACACGGGGAAACGTAAAAATTTTGGAATACAAAGAAACTATAAAACTACACGCATAACAAAGTTCAGAGAGTTATAGAGGCTAAGTATTATTCAAAACTTTAAATGTAACTAATGGAGGACATGAGGGTTTGCTTCTTGAGCTTTTAACTTTTTTTACTGAATATAATAAATAATATTGGAATCTCTAGCCCAGGGGCACAGACCCAAACATTCTGACTTGGTTAATGTTATCTGCTATTTTTTTTTTTATTTTGGGGGGGGTGGTTAAAATCTTGACATCTTTTTCCAACAAGATTCCTGATGGCAATCTTCTGAAACTAGTTCTCTCACTTTATAGTGCTTGCTTTATTTACAGAATAAATGATAACAGAACTGATATTTCCTTTATACTGTTTAAACATTTTGCAGTTGATTATCTAGTGGTGGGTATAGCATAGAAGTTTCAGATTAAAGTGAAACCTGGGCACCAGATGTCACTGCAAATCCATTTGGCATTTGTGCCTTAGATCAATTCCAGTATCTCTTGTTTTTTCTTTCATAGATGATAGCTGTAGGGCCTCTAAATATTCCCTATAGATTCATGAATGTATGACATTTTAAGCAAGACAATAAAAGTATTATCTATGGACATCTGAAGATTTGTATATTAACAATATAAAAATGGTTGATAGTGCTACATGTCTGAACAAGAAAACATGCTATTATATCTGGTTGCTGCAGATCAGCAGAGCTGTGGCCAGCCACTAAATGACACCTTCTTTGGGAAATTAATACTGAAATAAAACAACACCAGAATTATAGGGATTTTAATTGAGTACCTACAGATAGGACATTAGAACAGTATGGTTGCCAAGGTGAGTGCTAATGGATTGACAGGAATAAACTTGGATCATATGACACTATTGAGCTGGAATATCTGCTGGATTTTTCAAAGACTAGCTATTGTTAATCGAGTTGATCTGTGTAGTTAGTGAAATGACTGACCTATTCACTAGTGAGTGCAGGTTTGATCAACATCTTCAGTGGTCAAGAACCGTGGTTCTCAACCTGGGGTCTGTGGTCCCCTAGGGGACCGCGAAGGGGTCGCTGACTTGTGTGCCTTTCGTTTTTGGTGGACATATTCGAGGCACTTAACTGCATTAATTTGGCATTACAAGGGATGGAGGTCACCGTGCTCCACTGCCATGAAAAAATGAATGCTTTCAGGACGAAGCTGGAATTGTGGCATTTGAAATTATCAAGGAAGAATTTTGCACCATTTCCAGAGCTCAATGCTTTCCTCGATGAAAATAATCTCTCAGTTGATTCTGGTATTCTCGAGTTGATGAAGAATCATGTTGATATTCTCCACACAGAGCTTGCAGATTATTTTCCTGAACTTCACGATTTTCAGAAGTATTATAACTTTCTCTCGAATCCATTCTCCATCTCCGCCAGCGAGCTGCCTTCCGAAGACCATCTCATTGAAGAGCAGTTCATTGACTTGGTGAATGATGGAGCTGCCAAAAATGCTTTTTACCAGATGCGTTGCAGCGACTTCTGGATTGAAATGGTACAATCATATCCGGATGTTGCAAAGATGGCTCTCAAATTGCTGATTCCATTTGCAACAACCTATGAGTGTGAGTCAGCATTCTCAACTCTTGTTTCAATCAAAACCAGATCGAGAAACAAACTCGATGTAACGCATGACATGAGAGTGGCTCTTTCAAAAACGCAGCCCAACATTGATGAAATATTGAAGGCCAAACAGGTGCAGATCTCTCATTGAACTTTTTCTTCATTTGATTTTCGAGAATAGTCATATTTTAAATAAATTTTAATTCAACAGTTTTTTTAAGACTTTTAAATTGACTAACGGTTTAGAATAAGTGCTTTTAGTACACTTTTTAATATTTTCAAAAATTCTGAGTGGATTTATATATATATATAGAAAAGTTTCTGAAATTTTTGGAAATACTCATTTGATGACATAGAAGCAAAAACCTTGACATGCTAACATAATAATAACAATATAGTAGGTCGAGCTGATTTTATGGGGGATCGCAAAGGGTAAAAAAATCTAGGGGGACCACAAGCAACATTTTTAGAAAAAGGTTGGGAACTACTGGTCAAGAAGCTTCTAGGAAGACCAGAAAGAGCAAATGAGCACCATACAGAATTACAGGAGATAAAACCTGTCTGAAACAACGAGATGACAAAGTTGCTAAGGTAAAACTAAGTACCTCAGAAAGCTTTATAATAGATACTGATTTAAAACTGGTGTGTAACAGCCAAACTTCAAGCTGTTTATTTATATATAGTGTACAACTCAACCTAGCTCTTACCACTGAATGTTTGCTAGGTTATTTATAAACCTTGGCATGTTTTACTTGATGCTTATAGAATACCAGGAGCTTGACCTAAAATGTCAGTTTCAATGCACATACAATAACAGGGTAAAGGAAATGCTTTATGTACATTAATATCAAAACACACTTATCTTTTAAATCTTTTCTTTAGAATATCTCAAATAACTCCAAAGACTTAGAGTAGAGAAATACATAACTAACAAAGATAACTTTAAAAAAATTTTATCTGATGAATTTAAGGTGCAAATTTTAAATTTTATTTTAACTTCAGTTTTTAAAATTTTCTTGATGAAAACTGACAATAAAAAACTCATTGAAAAGTCTAAAAATACAGATATTAATAAACAGGTGCTTGTGCCAAATCATGCTTAAATAAATGGAAGCGACTAAAATAGTTACATCTTTTCTTAAGTCAATTAAGCAATTTTAAAGCAGCATGCTGATGCTGAAGTGAAAAAATTAATTAATTAAATTGTAAGTATGATAAGAAAAATGTGAACTTTTGTTTTTGATATAGAGAACATGACATCAAAATGTAAATCGAGAGATTTTTTAAGTCTCTTTAGAACATCTAAGACCAGGTGTGGAAAAGATTTTTCTCAAGTTAAAAGAAAGCATTATATAATTTTATATTTTAATATTTTATATGCAAATTTGAAGACATTGAAACTATGTGAGAAAACTGGATTTTGACATCTTTAAAAATCACTTAACTTAGCTGATAATGTGAAAAGGATGATGTACAAATCAACAAAGTGGGCCACCAAAAGACTATCAAGATGCTTGTTGTAAAGATAATTTAAATGGATCACATTCATCTATCTTCGTATATAGAATTACCCAACTTTTTAAGAAAGAAAAATGCTGTGCCAAATATTTGAAGTGAAGCGACCAGTTGGTAATAAGTTGTTAATTTAGGGTAACAAAATACAAAATCGTGAATCTGAATTAAATATGAAAGGCTTTGCTTACCCTGTTGCATTAAACAAAATAAGTTAGTTTAACTGAGATGATGATGTTGATTTCAATGTGTACATGTTTAATGAAGATAACAAAGCTGTACCACATTTTTACAGATTTAAATACTGCAAGAGAAATAATGCATATTATACAAGATCAAACTCATACTCTAATTTAAAATCTATCTAAACTGATTAGAATTAAAATAACTAAGCATAAATCAAAAATTATTATATGCCCAAACTGTATTTGTCCTTTCATTTCTCTAATTTGACAGATGCATAGTAAAAATTCACCTGTTTTTTTTAAATCTAGATTTCCTAAAATGAATAAATTAGAATTTAAAAACTTTGCAGCAAAATTTAAAGTAGTACTCCTTTTAATTTAATCCATATTTTGTATTGATAATATTAGAAGGATGTACTAAAAATGCAAAATAATATTATAAACATACAACATTGGATTATGCAAAATTCACACCTGTTCTCAGAGCTAAAAATAAAGTATATACCGTTATTAAAATCTTTATAAAATGTATTTTAAAAAGAAGTGTGTATTATTTATTCAATTCTTAAAAATCCAAAAGTAGTTATAAAAATGAAAACTCTCGAACTTTAAAGTTTCTGAATTTTTTTTGTTTCTATGAAGAACCTTTTATTGAGGGAAATTTACAAACTGAGAGACCATTAACTGGTAAATTTACAGATATCATTAAACTTTAGAAGCCTCAATCACGTACCTGTTTTATTTAATAGCTTACCTGGCTAAAGAAGAAGAGCATATATTTTATTTTAAGAACCTGTTGATAAAGAGATAACAGATAATAAAGTAATAATCGAATGTCTTGAAATTAGATCTTTTTAGATTTATAGGAACAAGTTTAGACAAGTTAGTGAAAAATCTAAAACCAAAACAGTTTATGTATACAGCTGATAAAACTTGTAGAAGAAAAGGTGTCTTTGCCTGCCTGCTCTTGTTGACAATTTCAGTAAGTACAACGTAGCTATTATTTAATTAACAAAAGAACATTTTTATCATGTATTTAGAAACTTGATGATTGTATGTCAAAAAAACATTAAAATCAGATCTAAATCAATTCTTTGCAGTCTGTCCTGGAATGCTTCCTTAAAGATAATTGAGTTAAAATTAGAATTTCCGATGATGGACTATTACCTTCATCACTGCAAATTTGTTTACTCCCTTTCAAAAGTTTATTCTCTCGCCATCTTCAGCATGTTTTTAGTTTCCGCTGAGGAACCTCTTGTTTGTGAATCCACCTAAGCTATTTCAACCATCTCTGGTACTAAATATGGACGGTAGATGCAGCATGCCAATGTCTAAAAGATGGTATGAAAATTCTTGAAGTACTTAACAGATGTAATTGGTTGGGGAGGGTATCAAATCTCATCCCCCAGAAATGATATAAAATTAAGTGATCAAAAGTGTAAAGTTTTAGCTAAATTACGACCCCAACCAAAGAAGGAAACTTTATTTACTTAGCCAAACCAGAGATGATTTGCATCTACATGTCATTTTCTTGAATGGGCGGATTTTTGCAGGTAGAACCACACTACTTTAGATCATTGTAAAAATAGTCTGAGTATTAAACCCAATTTATTAACAGGTGTGATGCATGAGGTAGACTTAGAATTACATAAAAAGCTTATACCACAAAATGGCTTTTTCCTGGATTGATAAAAAAAATAAACTTGGATGCAAGTTTACGATTAAGATATTTTTTAATGCTCTTTACAATAAACAGAACCATTTTGTACATTGTTCAGCTTTATTTGTCTCCTCCGTATGAGGATAACAAAAGTACGTATGGTCTAACCAAGCAGACTGTTCAACAAATACAGGTGTGAGAATTCAGTTTACAAATGATTTAAAGAAAGACTTTTATATGCTAAAAAAATATCTATTTATTGTAAAATGGTAGAAAAATTGAGAAAAACAGTTGTAAGAATTTGCCCAAAAAAACTTAAAATTGCACATGTTAATAGAATTACCAAATGCTACACTTGAGGTATCATTAATGAAAACCTAATTCTCTTACATGTAAATAATAGTTATCAACTTTAACAAAATTCTTTACTTATGAATGTGCACTTTAAATTATTCAAAATATTTAATGTATGATTTTTCACTTTAATGAAATCAAAATACATAAATAATATAAACATTATTATTTTCAGATATAGATTGTCTTATGCTAACACACAAAACAAGGATGTGTATGAAGATATGAAAGAAGATATACATCTAACTCAGTAAACCATCTCTCTAAAATTAAAAGATGTTTATCTTTCCTATAACGTTTTTAATTATGGATATACAGGAAAAATAATAAATGAATTTTGAGAACTCAGATCTAAAATGTATGTGATAGATCTTGAATCAAAAATGGATTGCTGGATACCTTATATAATACAGAACAAATAAGTATTAAGGATTTAATTAGATCAGAAAAACTTTATACAATTAATTTCACTAAGGTTGCATCATTTCCCTTTGATGATGAACTTTATCCACTGGATCAGTGGTCCCTGGACCTTTTTTTTAATGGAGAAAATCCAGTGAGGCTTCCATGGCCCAGGTAAAAGTGATAGCTGAATCTGCGCTAAAAATGAAGTTTTCTGAAGAAAAGAATTATATGCGTGTCCTGTTTTTGTGACAAATAAGATCTAAAGAAGATGGAACCTGCACTTCTGTGTGGATTCTGAACCAAACTAATTTATGAATTCATAAATGAAAACACAACAAAAAAGAATAACACTCATTGCTACTTAGTATTGAATTTTAAATAAATCAGTTAATAATTAAGATAATAAATAAAAAGGCAAAATGAAAATCTGGTATCAGATAATATTCAGATCTGATATTTTTTTTTACATCACTATTTTAAAATTAAATAAAAAGTGTAACTTTTATATGAAAGAAAAATAGATCTGTTTTTCAGTGTCTAGTGTCAATCTTTAATATGTGGTGCAAATGCTGATCTGTCATGTGAGAATGCAATTTAGATATTATAGATTTAATTTTTGAGAAAGTTTGCTGGTACAGATAACTGCTGCCAAAAGCTGTGATAAACCCTCTCAGGAAAGCTTTAATGTTGTAGTAGGGGAAAAAAGAAGAAAAATTTTAACACATTTGCTTTTTTTTTAAAAAAATCAAACTTCCTTTAAAAAGTCATCAACCAGTAAATCAGTCAACTTTAACTGTAATTCTTCAAGTTCATCATCAACATCCACTTCAAAGGGAAGGGGTTCTGAAAGATCTGCAGCTCTTTCCTGCATTTGTGGAAGTCCCGGAATCTCTGATAGTAATTTTGAAACAATCTTTGCATCTCTGTGTTGGCTGGCAGTTCCCCAGTGATGATGTTTCTTGATGTAACACCTCCACTGCACTTAAAGTGGACAAGGTTACCAACTTTTAACTGTTTGTGAAAGAGTTTTAGTTTAGCTTCAGGTGATTTTATGTCAAAGATAATTCTGCTTTTTCCCTGTAGTTTAAATTCAGTTTGTTTAAGTTGCCATGTCCACCAAGAAAGTGAGATCCCAGATCCCAACAGGGTCAGACAGTTCAGGCGCAGGTTTTGATTATTTTTACCATAAACATTTCTATTTCAGTTCTCAGTCAGAAAATAACATTTTAAGATCCCTCCCACAACTGAGCTAATGAATTTCAAAACGGTACAAAATGTTACTGTAATTTGCTTCAGTCTGAGACGAAAAATGACAGAAATGGTGACTAATTCCATGCCTACAAATGAAATTGTTACATGATACTAAAACTCTCATCACTTTGCCTAAATTCAGTGTTTTTCTACGGCTGTTGATGAATAATACAGTGAAACTGCACTGGAATTTCAGAATGAATTTTCTCCGCTTGCCTGATTAAACGCCCAACAAGACCTGTGTTGTTTTAGCACCGCCAGACACTTCGTGTCCAACTTTCAGTAAGCACTTCTTAACAAGCTATCTGAACGCCTCGTCTTGCTCTAGGCGACCAGTTTAGCTACCCTACACCTTGCCCCGATAGCCACGATGTTTTCTGTGACACGTCCTTGAGCAGATTCTTTTCAGCGCAGTCTACCTTCAGACACCAAACATTTATGTTTTATGTTGCAGTGACGCCTGACACCGTACTTTTTTGCGTGCAATGTAAAGGTGGGGTAACTGTTTGTCTACTGTTCGTTGAATACCCTGCCCTCAAAAAGTCTATTGCTCCTCCCTCTCTCTAACAAAGACAGCTTATTACTCGCCAGCAAAATCCTTCTAAAAAAAACAACGGTGATCACTAAGAAAAGAAAGTTTTGTGTTTGTACCAAAATAAATGTGCCATTTGACCTTGAAACAAATTTTATTTGTTTGGATTCAGCACTCTACGACCCATCGTGTCACTGGCTGCCTTGTTTTATTATTAACTGCTGTGTGAAAAACAGAAGAGAGAGAATTAAAATGCAGAATAAAGAGAAATCCAACAATAGTCAGCATAGATTAAGCAATTTTTAAGGATATTCACATTTTGTTTCCTGCTATTTCATATCAGCAGGCTAGATATAATCTACTAAGGGTAATGTTTTATGTTAATACACCTTCCACTCCTGCGGGCCCTGGAGGATACTGTACTGGGCCGCTAAGAGAGAGAGAGAGAGACCAGTTCTGCCTCACGGGCATTTTTGCTAAAAGTATAAAAGAAGCAGAAAAATTTACAGACAGATCAAATTTTTCAAAGGTTAATTTTAAGCTTATTACATGAGTAAATTAGAAGTTGAAATTAAATCTTTAGACAATATAGATGGTTTAAGGAAAGGTAGTGTTATTGCTCCTAATGGAATAAAATTTAAGATCATTTTTATTAAGTTAATTTATTTGCTCAGTATTGCTGTGTTTGTCTTGTACACCCACCTTTGTGCCTGTTTTTCTCCGCGTACAATCGCATCATTTATCAGCAGTACATTTGGTTTTAACATCTTTTACAGTAACTATATTATCAAGAGTTAACAAAACAGATAAAATATATTTTTTTGGATAGAATAGAATTTTGGTAGAGATCATATTGTTAATTTAAGTAAGTTTAAAGCTATTAACAAAAATAATTTGATTTCCGATACTGGATTTCTTTGTTATGTTTTACCTGATCCATCAAATTCAACTTATTATGGAGGCAGTAGATTAATAGATGGAAATGAGCGTTCAGTATCAAGTTCAAATGCAAAATAACATTTCCTTCTCTAGAAAAAGATATTTAAGGTTTATATTAAAAACAAAGATCCGGATTTTTAGATAGAACCGTTGTACAAAATGAAAAGCCTTTAATGATACGGTAAAAATTTAAGGATGAGCACTTACTCTAACACACAATAGTTATGAATTT
Source organism: Nautilus pompilius (assembly GCA_018389105.1). Taxonomy (NCBI): domain Eukaryota; kingdom Metazoa; phylum Mollusca; class Cephalopoda; order Nautilida; family Nautilidae; genus Nautilus; species Nautilus pompilius. Next base: position 2,232,532 of record JACATO010000127.1, on the reverse strand, counting down.
TCCGTGGTTGATAAGATAAGTTACGACAGTGATACTGCATATTTTACAATGGATTTAAACTTAAAAAAAAAAATAAATAAACTTACAAATATCATAAATCCAACTAATGAGAATGACATTGGTTCAAAATTTAATGGTGATATGGACCAAAAAAAAAAAAAAAAAAATGAACCTAGGTGCTCCAACTATCAATAATAATACAACTTCTAAGTTTGTTGTTGATAATTTAACAAATGTTTGAAAGAGTCTCAATAAATTTAAGCGGTGAAAATGACAAATTTGGCTGTATCTACATCATTCTGGATCAGATACTGCAAATACAATTTATATTGGTAATTTTCTGGATTGACTAGTTGCAGATGCAAGCTGTTTTAAAACTTGATGATTTTGTTAGTCCGGCCAGGAGAATAGGCATGAACTATCTCCGATGTAAAATTATTGTTATCTGGTGATCCAGCATTCTTTTCAGTTGCTACTTAATATATTTTTTAAAAAATTAAAACAAATAGTGCATACCTTCTTTGGGGGGGGTTTGCTTGGAATAGCGGTACTAAATCTTTTTTAAAAAAATGTATTGACATCTACAGTAATATTTCCAAATAGCTATTTAGGTTATGGCAAGCCAAGTCATACTCACTGGATAGGTAGAATTCAAGAACTCTCTTCTTTTAAATAACTTATAGTTTTAAGTTTTACATCTGCAACTGTTTGTGTTACGGTTCCTTCTTCAAAATGTACAAAAGCACTTTTGGTATGAAAAAATACATGGTACCTTAAAACTTGGTATGGTTTTAGATTTGTTGAATCACAACCTTCAGCAGTTCTCTGTAGTAAAAAAAACAAACAAAAACATGTAGTTGCCACTCAGATCATCAAAAATGGTTTGCTAGGATGTTGTAGTAATCAGAAAATTTAGAATTTTTAGTTGCCCTTCCGATATTTTTTCCTGGTGGTTACGTTGAAGATTTTAATTAAAAAAAAAAATATTTTCTTTTGTACGGAATGCATAAAACTGGAAAGAATTTCTGATACTTGTGGCATGTTTGTGTGTGTCAGTAGGTTCCTTAAGTATAATGTGAAAATGAGAAATATTTGTGATTAGATATAAGGACATTGTTATTTCTTCTAGTTGTTGGGGCAGAGGGCGTTCAAATATTTAAAACATTTTTTATTTTTCTGGTGACAAGATGGATTTCATATAAGTTTAAAACTTCCTGCCCTCTAACATTCTGTACCATATCTTATCAAAGATTACTTCTCAAACATACTGTTATAGATTCTAGTAGATAATAAAAAAAGATATTCAAAAATTGCCATTTTGTACATTTGGGATCCATGGTCCCTTTTTGAACTAGTATATTTGCAGAGGTGCTACAGCAATTTTTGTAATTAATACAACTTGTGTTTTCTCTCAGATGATTTAGCTACAGTTTTCAAGTCCCCATGGAGTCTTGTAGGCTATGCCATGACAGCCCCTAGGGTCCTGTTGTGTTTGTAGATTAATTTCTTGACCTTTGGCTAGGTGCAGTTTCTCTGCTCCAGTAACTTGATATAATTATATTCCAACAAGTGGTGCCTAATGGGACCAATCTTGATTTCTTATGATTGAAGGGACAGTTGTTTCACAAGAGAACCCATGGGGCTGCTAGATCCCTGCTACAGACAGGCAAGCAGGCAGGCCTGTTACTGATAAGGCTGTGTGCTCTTGTAACCTTTACATCATAGGATGAGGAAATTTTCTTTCTTTTTCTAGAGCAACCTCACTGCTGTCTAGTAGTGTACACATCACACTACTATTGTTTCAACAGAACAATTTGGTTTACTTTGCTTGTGAAACCTTGGCTACCTTTAATATATAATTAGAGAGAATGAAAATGTTTAAAATAGTTTTTCTGAGGTTTAGTTGTAGAAATGATCAATTCTCAGGTCTAAAGCAGAGCATCTACACACCCCTCAATGGATATATCTTTGTTTTGGCTTTTTGAGAAAATCATCCGAGATACAGACTTAAAGGATTAATAATTGCACAATAATAAAAAGAAAAGCCTGGTAGACTGCTGAAACACATGAATTTTTCTAAAGATAAATACTAGATCTGTAAATAGAAAGTTATGAAAAGAGGAATAATTGTTGATGTCTAACGTAGCATCTTGTAGTTGCACACCTGGAATTTGAATACTTTTCTGGATGAGTAGATCGTTTGTATCTTTAGTGAAAGTATTGCATTCTGGCCTACGTGATGAACAGTGATACTTTCACCTCTAGCACCTGTGGTTCTGACCATTTGAGAGACAGGGTAGCGGTTGTAGGTGATTTTGTAGTTGAGGGGATAGATTTTCATGGCAACAATCTTTATCCATCAAAATATCTACTGCAAGTAACATTATTTAGTGTAGACATTCTGAAAACAGCAATCTAGTTCTTTTGGTCAGTCACAGGATTACACCAATACAAATGTGATTGTTTTATGTTAATTTATGCAATATTTTTGGTACCAGGTAGTTTGTGGCACATATATCCATCAGCTGTTGTAACATCTAAATAAACACATGTGGAGTATTTTAAAAAAAGCACCTTGATTTGCAGTCTTGAAAAGTCCCTAACTTTCTTATCTGAAAATAGTGGAAACTGATCATTAAAATAGCCATGGAGTAAATAAGAAATCAAATGTGTACCTATAGTCTTGTTTCCATACTGGATAATTATGCAGGAAGACCCTCAACATGCAACTTTCTGTCAAGTTATTTATTTTCACTTGTTTGCAGTCATGTGACATTTGTTGTTTCTATGCTATGGAAGCTATCAGGTCAAGCACAGTTGTTGCTTGCTGACTTTCCATGGCCAAGGCCTGGAATGGAACATTAGCAGGCCCAGGTGATACCAGAAACTACCATGGCCAGCACAAAAAATACCAGGTATGCCCTGATTCCAACCTACCTGTCAGGAGTCCCTACTAGAACTCTTCATTTTTAAATGTGAGAGGAAAAAATGAACACAACATCAGAACCATATAAAGAAAACTAGATTTTTATAATGCCAGGTAAATGCATTATTCATTTAGAAGTGCCTGAGCTAACCTGAGTTTTACTGGGTCAGAATTTGAAGGAGACAGATATACGGGTAATTCGTTAAATTGATCAGACTTGATGACTACAGGCCTCCAATATAAAACAACTATTATAATTGTACTGAAGACTAAAAGAATATGTTTATAGTCAGATTATTAAATATTCTGGTAAATTGTATAAATGAAAGACACCAGACATGCTAAAGCAAATTTAGCATTTATACATTAAAGGAAAACTCTCCTGATTTCTTTTCATCTGCGGGACGGAACTGAGCTTTACTACAAAATATGAGTCGTGTGGGATAATTTAATTTCAAAAACCCATATCTAATGTTTTAATTACAGTGCTCTGTAATTATGATCATGATCCAGTATGGATTGAAAAGTTTGTTTTTTTTTTAGATTAATGTATTATGACACGTTTTCCTAGTTTTAAGGTCCTTTTAAAGGTTCTTGAATTTTGGTCGACCAAACATGTGCGGTACCCGGAAAATGTTAGCTTACATAAGTTTCGTCTTGCCTCTCCCACTAAGTACAGTCTTGAACACTTCATTGGAAACCGCAGTGAATCTGTAACCGGCGTTAAAACTAAAAATGCTTTTAGATAGGAGATTAACTTTGCGCAGAAAAATTCTTTTAGTATGTTTGGCGGTAAGAGAGGTTCTTAACTTTACCGTAACACTCTGGATTGTAGTTGGCTCAAACAAGCAAATGCAAAGATGAAATCTTGTCTGTAGTCTCTCTCGTACTATTAGCTGCCAGCTGTTCACTGGCCATTTTACATCAACAACTACTTATCCAGTTGTACGGTTAATGGCACCATACCTGAAAGCTGAACATCAAAGCCAACTTCAGATAATGCCAAATTAATTCCACTGCTATTCCTGGCTTTATTTTATTGCTATAAACTTTGTGATGGGGGTCGTGAAGCCCTAAGTTTTGGTTTCTACCTGTGAGTGGTCAATGAAAGAGCTGTTCAAGGTTTATCTCAGATCTGAAGTTTTATTACTGCTGAGCATCACTTTGGTAAATGTGTAGAGGATCACAGACGACACATGAGGTGTCACTTGATATGTACAGTGGGGAGGATGCACCTTTATGGACCTGTGTTGTTTCTTGGTAATTTGTAGCCTGGAAACTAGAAGAAACTAAAGCAGGGGGGGGAGGGAGGATGGGCATAGCAAGGTTAGGTGAACACCAGGTGTGAACAGCTTTTATGTAAGGTTCTGGTACTTCTGTTGCTTGCTTGCTCTCAATGCTGTTGCAGGAAACTTTGAAAGCCAGACTGTCTCAAAACCCTAGAACCCCACCCCACACACACATGCACTTAGTGAGTACTTCTAGAAGTTTTTGAAAGGGAGATAAATCGAAATATATATACGGATGAAATTGTAGGTGTGGTGAGTAAGTTCAACCTGTTCTTTGCTGCACCGATTTGATTTTTAAAAAGTAATGTATACAATCCCCATCCGGTGGCGGTAAACAAAGATTCTATTTGTCTCTTGCATGGATTCTCCCACCTTTGGCCCCAAATTTCCATATATATATTTTTTTTTTTGTTTTGTTTTTGTCTTTTTTTCCCCCCCATTTAGACATAAATGAGTGTGTGGGTGAAGGAGAAGGACACACCTGCCACCCTAGTGCTGATTGTTACAACCTGGAAGGCAGTTATCGGTGTCAGTGCCCACATGGAGACAGGGCTTGTTCACACAGTGAGTATCTGTCTGTCTGTCTGTAGTTCAGAATGAAAGTAGGTTAAACAAAAGAACACATTGTATCCTTGCAAACTCATTTCTCCCGCATGCATTCGTACAGCTTTATTAAATTGATATTTGTTCTTTATTAAAGCTCAGCACTGTTTTACTGACACTGTGTAACATATCACGATGCACATTTAAATTTAAGCAAAGTATATTCTTAAATAGACAAAAAAAGAAGAACACTTACAAATGTGCAATCAGCCATGACTCATAAACTTAAGTTTTGTTCCCTTGTGACCTGAAAGCCAGAAATGGCAAAATAATAATGAGACTAGTCTAACTTTGCCCTGCCTTTTAAAATATTAGAAGTTTAACCTAAATCCCATTTGATTACACAGCATATCACATCATCATTTGGGTATTCTCGTTCAGTATGGCTATTGTTAATAGCATTTAATTTTAAAATTAACTGAAAAATTATATTTCAAGATGTATCAATTTTTAAAGAAAATTTCTGTTTTTCATTAGATTCAACAGTTATAAAGAAATGGTGGAAATGTCTAAGTGTTACAAGCAGTGCGATTTGGCTTTAGCATTTAGAATTTTTGAAAATTGCACAAATATGTTTGACCTTTTCAAAATGCAGCATGAAGTTTGTCAGGGCTTAACTCTTAATCTGGAAGAGGCGCAGAGCCAGCTTGGGTAGTCTGGGTGGTTTTTCATAAAGTACTGACTGGTCTTCTTTTCATATATAAATGCATGAGCATACACATCAACATAAGTTAAGCAGCACCAGAAGTTCCTCCATATTAACCAAAAGTAAAATATGAGTGTGTTGTTCATTGTTGAGTGAGCCTTGTGCATTTGGCATCTTTCAATCCTGTGCTGGCAGAACTGTTTTTTGGAGAATTAAAGTTTGATATGATAAACTGCCACTGTACAAGTATGGTACAGAGATGCTAAATAATTGGAATTGTAAGATGCTGGGCTTTTTTTGTAGAGGCTTAGGGAAGCAACTTGGCATGCACTACTCTATCACCCGTCGTCTTGTTGCTAAATTTTGTTCACAACCCTGTTGTCGACTGAGAATGCAGTAGCCATACTTGCAAAACACCTTCTGGAGAAGACAGAGTGGGTATCCATGAGATGTGCTATAGCCACTTTGCCATTGATCTGAGGAGCGTCTGGAGAACCAACAAGAGGTTGTCCAGTAGAACAATCTAGGAGGATGAATCACTTTCATTACCACATCTATTGACTTGTGAAGCATCTAAGGTTCTCAGATTAGCATAAACAAGCCAGACTTAATTAAGCTAATTAATGTTTTCAGTGGAATTTGAGAACATGGAGAAGGTACATTGGTCCAAGAAAATTTTTCTCCTGCAGTGTGTTAATGGTTGAATGAAAGTTTAGCAAAAAATGGGGGGGGGTTTACAATGATGGAAATGTTGCTTGTGGTGTTGATGGTGGATCTGTCATGGTATGGAAATTTGTATTTTATGATTGTAAGCTCTCGTTACTGAGCCTGAGACCTACATTCCAAGAGGTACCCTGAAAATATTCTTGAGGTTATCACTGTACCTCATTTTAATATTCACCTACTTGCTACAAGGCATTCATTTATGGATGACAACGCTAGACCTCACCATTTAGCTACACAGGTAAATGTGATTGTACCCTTTGCGTAGCCTTTCTGTGAACCCAGATTTGAACCCAATAGAGCACTTTTGGGATCAGCTCTACTCCTGTTGATAAACATTGCTAAACTACTCCAGGCTTTGCATACGTAATGATAGAAAATAACAAAAATAAGCACTCAGCATCTTTAGAGCAGCATGAGAATATCGTGCGAGGAAATCATCAACACAAGGGGAGTTACACTTGATGGTGAGACTAAACATTATGGTTGAGCTTGCAGGACATTAAGTGGCATTTTCATTGTAAAATACTTATTGTGCATCTAATACCATACAGTTTATATCTCCTCCTCTTTTTTTTTTTTTTAAACAGCCCCAGTTTCTCTTATTCAATGCCAGAGACCCCCAGAATTAGGAAAAAAAACGAATTAGTTTAATTTTATATTCCAGTCCCCAAATTACGGTGTTTTGTTGGCATCAGATCAGCACTTTTAGTGAGAAATGCAGTTTAGATTATACGCTAGTTCTGTGGGGAATTTGTTTATGGAAAATCTGATGGTGCTAAACTAACTGAGGTGTGTAGCTGTTAATAATGTATCGATGTGGATACATGCCCAGTGTAAACACTGCAAAAACAAATTTGAGGAATCACTAGCAACAATTATCTATGTAGCAGAAACATAATGCCCAAATTCTAAATACACACGCAAACAATGATTCATTAAATGCCAAAACAACAATATTGGGAAAAATTAGAAAATGAAAATGAGTATTTCACATGCAGTCCTTTTGCTTTGCTAAGATTTTCCACTTGGTATGGTTCATGCATTACAGAAAGAAAGAAGAAAGCATAATATAGTGATGTTTGGCCCATTGAAGGTATACTTTTGCTTTTGTTTGTTATATTATTTGTAAGGGCTCAATAATAATTAGAAAATAATCACTTGGTTCAACATCAAACGTAATTTGAGTTTTCCATCAAAAACCCAATGTAAAACATCAGCCATGGATGACCATTCTTGATCAAGTTCCACACATGGTTATGTGGAGAAAAAGAGTTACTCTTATAAATGATGGCTTTAAATGTGACTCTGTTGCAAGGAAATGCCAAGTCTGTATGGTTACAATCTAGAATTGATAAGAAATGGTGGGAACAAGGCACAATTTAAAACTTGAATAGCCATCTGAGGTTGCTGGAAATTGGAGCGGCTAAGAACCTTCCAGATTAAATTGTGTGGAACCAGTGGTACTGAATCAGGGTTTCAATGGAAGAGTAGCTAGCCATTGTTAAGAGAAGAACCAAAGAATTGAATATAGACAAGAATTAGTGTTAAAGACTGGAAAAATATTTACAGGTGGTTTGATTTACTCGGGTGCGAGAATATGCAGTTTATTCTTAGATGATTTGGTGAAATTTACATAAACCTGTATATAATTAAGACAGTAAAGTATGGAGATATGAAATGTGTATGGTGATATATACTCATGAACGCCATTAGCAGATTAGTTAATTAATGTTAATGAAGGAATGGGTGTACCTAACTTATGTAATTAGATTGGCCCAGATGTCATATTTCAATTACACATTTATCCCATACAAGTAAGCACACACAGTGTAATTTCCTTGATCACAAAGTTCTGATAGAGATTCGGGAAGTGTTAGCATCTTCGAGATATCTTGATGGCCTTTGTTAATGCTTATAAGAAGAATTCTGCAAAGCTGCAAAAGAAATATTAATTTTGTCTTTTAACTCATTCAATGTTGTTATGTCTTGGCATTTAATTTATGATATCGCTTGTAATTTACACATCTCTTCAAAGCCTTTTCCATTTTTTGTTAAGATGACTGTTTTGGATTTTCTTGAGTCAGCTGTCACATAGGCTTCCTTTGTTTCCCAACCCAGGTTGTATTTATGAGAGCAAATACTATGGTAACAACACCAGATGGATGTCAGAAGTTGAGCCATGCCAGGAGTGTTCCTGTCAGGTATATTTTTCTTTATGCTGCAATAGTTACTGTCCATTATAAACAAACTGACACCCTAGGTAGGTGGGTGCCTGGATGGTTTTCATGCTGTTCCATCAGAATGACAGCATCATTATAGATAGGCAAAGAATAAACTTATTTTTACACCACAGCAACCTTTATCAGACTATTTAAAATGTACAGGTAAACTGGTATATGCCAAATTTTCACTGGAAATGAAAGAAAGTAATGGTTAGGAAAGGAGATTGTGCTGTTATTTACACATTCATCCTGTGTTATGAGGAAACTAGGGGAAGGTAAATGAAGCTCTACTGGTATCTAGTGGTGATGGCAGGATCTTCAACGTTGGGGGAAGGGCAATTTAAAATAATGTCTCAAAAGGACTTCAAGAGGGAAAATGGTCTTGTTCATATAATTGTTCAGTGGGGATTTGTGGCTATGCCCACTACTGAGATCTCTGATATCATAGTTTTGATTGTACTTGAAATATGGACTATGTTTGTTTGAGTTTTTGTAAATAAACACTAATCACTTCTTATTTTGCTAAAAACTGTTGATGACTGTGTGAAGTTATTTGTACACAAAGTTTTACTCAACAACAAGTAACCAATGAACTACTATAAAAAAAAAACCTGACATTTTAACAAGTTTTTTGTTTAACTGCAATAAGCATTAAATGGCTGAGTCTTTCATCTTTAGTGGTTCATCTGACGTAGGATGGTTTCACCTTCTTCAAAACCGAAAAAAATCCTTCGTTGTTGGCTGTGTCATGACAGTAATAAAGGCGCAGTCTTTGCAAATCCATTTTTAAAGGTCTGTACAAAAAGAAAATGTCTGTTGTTATTTTCTTATAGATTTAGCATCTGGTTGGCCCCAGCCAAGATCAGCTGTGCTATTGTCCCTGATTAGCTTGAGGCTTCTGATTTTCAGATTTATAGGATTGTGCTTTTCATCTTGCTGTTTACCAATATCCCATCACTAGAAAGGTGAAAGAGAAACTCTTTGACTGTCCTGTCAGCCGTTTTCCAGCCTCCTGTGTGACTGTTTTCTGAGAAATCAGTAAAACTCTGGTATTTAGCAGCTACTCGAGTCTGTAGTGAAGACAGAGAATATTTGGGTTGTTTTCCTCTATATACACAGACATCGATGACTAGATCTGTTTAAAGAGTTTTTAATTTCTCAGTTTTCCACACCACCAGTGAGCCGTTGAAGAACACCCCTTCTATGCCTTAAAGATAGTACTTTCCCAAACCCCTTTTAGCTTTATACTGCATCTCACTTATGCAGTACTAAGTGATGCCTTTCAGTTGCAGAGTCTGGGTGTCATCTTCAGTTTTTCTTTTATGTTTTTTCTAGCTTTAAAAGAAGCAACTTAGCTTTCTATAAGATTAGCTCTTTCTCACTGGTTACTTTGCTCTGCTTATAAGCTAGATAAGATATCCGCTACATTGTAAAGTTGGCATGAGGCTACATATTGCCTTTCTCAAACTTGGTAGTTAAAGCAGCTTTCTGCTAGTTACTTCCACACACACAGTTGTTTAAGCTGGACCAGGCAGCTGGGGCATGCAGACATTTGGAACAGGGACAACAGAGATCCAGAGACGAAGATTTTGTAAATGTGTCATGTTCAGTTTTTTAATGTCCGCCACTGCAGACTGCTGTCCATCGTCTCTAAGAGAAAACAAAGGATCACTGTTTGCGGATTCTCGGGGATTTTCATAAATGGCATTTAACAAAAGTCTCAAAACCTTTCAGTTGTTCTGTACAGTCACCGTAGTTGGGCATGGTGACCAGATCAGAGGATCATCAGTTCATGTGTCTTAATGCCACACTGTCACATCCACAGCTGACCCTACAGTCATCAACAAATGGTGTATTGATGTATCAACGATTGCACCATTGTTTTCCGCAAGATCCAGCCAAACACTATCATGTGCTGTCTTTCGTTTTTGCTTTTTTTTTCCTGATTGTTTGCTCTAAAAATCTATTTACTTCAGCAAAGCACCCATTTTGTTATCCTGACTTCATGCATTTTTTTCCTTGTAGGCTGGTGTGACAGAATGCCATGCGTTGAAGTGTGACTGCACTGTGGACAATGTTAACCACATGTGCTGCCCACACTGTGACCAGAGCCAACGCTGTCAACACCAGGAAGGTACACTGATGCATAACAATGGTGAACGTTGGATATTTCAGTGTCAAACCTGTGAATGCTTGGTAAGAAACCTCTTGCAGTTTACTTACAGACAGCTGAAGATTTTAAAATCCACGTGCCTTTTAAACCAGTTGAGTGAGTTCTGATTGAGAAATTAAAGCAGTAACATCTATTCATCCTTGCTGGATAATATGGTGTAATAAAACTCTTGGTGTTCGAGATATGGTAATAACATTGTGTGAGACTTTTTCTATTACTTTTTCATGCACATTTTGAGCAAGAAAGTTTGTGGAACATCAGCAGTTTGCTTTCAAACTTAGGACTCTTATTTCAATTTAATGGTTTCCCTTCACTTTCTAGATATTGTAGAAATAATTAACTAAATAAATTAAAAAAAAACAGATCTTAGATATATAGAAAATCCAAAATCAGGTCTCAGGATTTGCACAAAGCACCCATACCCCATGTGTTTGTTTTTTTTTAACATGCTGATTATAATATGCTGTTTAACCCTGTCAGATTCAGGCAGGTTTTTGAAGCCCCTTTTACCAGAAAGTGCACATCTGGTCTGTTTCTTTCTTACACAGTTCTTCTGACATATCTTTCGTTTCCAAGAAAAACTTCAGTCATATCGCCATGAAAATGATGGTAAGGTATCAGTACTCTTACTTAGAGATTGCATACATTACTAGTAAACTTTCAGACCTTTTTCAAAGATATCCATCTTTTAAATAATTGTGGGTTCTATACCTGAACCCCATATCACAGAAGGATTCTAACTAATTGTTTATATTGGAAGGCAGAACTCTAAAGCTTTACTATTGACTGTAATTGATCACACCTTTGGCACACACTCACTGCCATTGACCTTTTATGGTGTCACCTATTATAGCATCCAGATCCTTTTAGAAAGGATGCCTATACTTAATTATTCAAAGATGTTTCCCTGTTTAATTGTTATTGGCCCAAAGATTTCATAAAATCATGTTCCATTAGATTAATTTACTCACTCCTTAAAATAAGGTTTGTTGGTTAACTGTTGTTTTTTAAGGGATTTTTTTGTTGTTGTTGTTTTCACTTCGTCTTTTAATACATGCAGCCTCATAATTATGGGTATTATGGTCAGTTTTGAAGAAAAATGGCGGCTGACTACCGCTGGTCTTTTACTTGCACAGATGGGGGAGATCGACTGTTGGCCCTTGGAGTGTCCAGAACTGAAGTGTGACAATACTGTTAAGTGGCCCGGGAACTGCTGTCCCAACTGTGTGAACAGTAACCCCTGCCTTGAGCCAGCCCTGTTGCCCAGTGTGAATGGGGATCGTCATCACGACAACCAATGCACTTTTAAAGGACATCGTTTTAACAATGGGGAGGTCTGGAAACTGAATGATGACCAATGCACAACCTGTGAATGCAAAGTAAGTCTTTTTTTAAAAAAATAATTGTTCTTTTTATTGCTGAATAATTTCCATATTTACTTTTCAATCAGCTAGAGAAAGGGTAGGTAGTGCAAACTTGGAAACAGCTTGTGGAAAATTTTTTTAAGTTAACACAATGAGCCACCAAGTCTGAGATCGGTGCAAACTAAATTGGTTTTTTTTTGTTCATGAGCATGTGCCCCGCATTTCTGTAAGAGTTTTAAGATTGACATTACAAAAGTGACAGGTATACTTACCTGTCTGGGTTTTCAAATGTCACCGAAGCAAAATTTTTCTCATCAGTTCTTTTTTATTTTTTTTCCAGAGTGGACACATCTGTTGTGCTTTCAAGCAGACTTGCTCAATAATCTCTGGCTCCCCATGACAGATTTTGCTGCTGAAGATGGACAGTAACTGTGCCCGAAGCTGTCGTGAGGGAAGGGACGGATAAAGTCCCTCCATCAGCTGTTGTCACTTGGTATTGTGGCCATCATCTTGCTTCGGTGGTGCATCCAGTGACGATGTCAGCGGAGAAGTCTGCGTTCTTGCTGTGATATTTCTCACCCACATATGCCGACACACGTGTATTATTACTTATTTCTACTGAAGGGTTTCAGCTGTGCTGTAGGCCATGTGACTAACATACCTACAAATCAGAAATATTCAAATTAACTGATGGCATTTTCTCATTTAACGTACACTGAAGGTGCTTTCAGACAATAGCGGATGTGCCATTATTTGTCTCTCTCCATTGATGTGTGTGTCTGTGTCACACGACCTTTAGGTGACCAGCAGTGAGAGTTACTTCTTCGCTCAATGTAAGTTTAGTTCTCTTATTTATATATAGACTTGTGATGAAAACGAGACTCTGCACGCGTAATTGGTCAAGGTACAATGACAGAAAATTAAAATTTCGTCAAAACTTGTCAGAAGAAATAACTAGAATTATTGTAATTTTTTCCTTAAAGCAAAATTTTCTTGAACTACTCTTTGAGTATATGGAACAGTGGGGCCCAGCATTTGAGTTTTTATTGGTTGTGAAAATGTGTTCATTTATTAACAGGTTTGTACATATGCATATCACTGTTAGTTGTTGTATTTTTTATGGTTTTCTATTGTAAGTATGCCGGAAAAAATGCAAAAAAATTCATGGACATAAGGTTGTATGGAAATCAAATATGTTGAACAAGAAATCTAATGATGGTTCTGGATGTGCGTGTTGTTAGAATTGAACAACACTCGTCTTGTCTCTTCCCGCTCACCTTTTTATTGTTACTCTGCGTTGGTCCATATTCTAATGCTATACAAAGACCGACTCGCACTGTTACTGGAATTGCTGGATTTGTCCACTTCTTACCTATGTATTGTCTAGTGATCCAAGTTTGTTTCACGAATTTGCTAATTCAGAATGTTTTCCTGTACAACCGTTACCATTCATTCACTTTATTCATCCAAAGTTGTAAATTTATGATGCTTGCAATATTTCAGATTTCAATAAGTGTATATATTATAACCTCACTGGTCCCCCTCAAGTTACACACTTTACCTGGTATAGGTGATTTTACGTTTACTGCTTAAGCCTGCATGGGCAAGCCATTATGTTCTGAGCCTTTAAAGCAGAACTGGCAGGTATTTAAGTTCCTTCATCTTAAAGCTGATTTATTAATTTTCATTTTCTTATTTTACTAATTGTGTTAAAGGTATGAACAGTCAGTTTCAACATTTTTTTTTCTGATCTTATAAATTCACATAAAAAAGCGAACCCATTTTTCTCCATGATAAACAACTTTCTTCTTATCCAAAATTATCTACCATGAATATGAGATCGAACTAAATAAGTTGAGGAAGAGAGTTCCAAAGGATTTCCAATATGCTGTCTCTCGTAGCCCTTATTGTTCATGTAATTATTAGGCCCCAACAGCAGATCAGTATAGCTAGTACAAATGTACTATATCTCAGAATAAAATCAACTATAGTACCCTGCCATGATAATTTTGGAACTTGTTATTACAATATGTTAACTTCAGCTTGTTTTGGAAAACAACAACAATAGGTATTAAAGTGAAATCTTTTGTTAGTGCTTGTTTTAGCCAACTTTTGCAGTGCAAAGATTCTTTATCCTTCCCCCATGTTCACGTGAGAGTTGCTTTTACCTTATTGGTGGGTTGGTCTCAGCTTACGATCCAGGTGCTACTGTGCATAATCATATATCAGGACTTTGGGTTGCCCAGGAAAGAAGCTTAATCCTTCCATACTGGTTGAACCATCCTCCTGAAAAATATAGGCATTGAATCTCAGTATACCTTGTTGGCACAAAGGGAGATATGGCTTAAAGTGGCAATGTACCAGCAGAAATGAGATGTTTCAATAAACTTCAGTTCTATTTTTTTCCCACCATGCCAGATTGCAGCCTATACCATGACACACTAAACTTGAGTGTTAGCCGAGGACATTCGGGTTGAAAGTCTTTGTTATGCATGCAAGCTCAGATGTAATCTTCATTTTTGAGTTATTGAAACCTGGGCTCATTGAAAAAGATACACACCACCAATACTTAAGGAGCTTAGCAGACATTGTCTGACAAGACTATTCAATATGGAAGCGATAACATTGGAGTACTCTTGAGTTCATTTCTGTTGCATGGGCCATCTCAACATGGAAATCTTGAAGGTGAGTAATGGCAGTACATTCTTGTCATGGTATCATTGTTGAAAACCTTCCAGTCCATTTGCCACAGCAGTGATATTCCCGTCTGTGAACTTTGATAATAATGGCCACATTTCGCTGAGAAATATAAAAGTTTTTGGTGATTTGTTTTTGATTCTGGCCAAACTCTAAATAGCCTATTGCACAGTCTTGGGTAAAAATAAATATTATGGGGAAGCACTTTTTTTTGTCAGTGCATGCTGCTTACCTACCTGTTTGGATGTCTAATATATACATTATTACACTTGGAATATGGAAAACTTGGTTACATGCATTCATTTATGGGGGGTAGTCAAATTAATATAGCTGGGGCACTGCATAAATAATCAGTAATAAAAGAAAAAAAATTTAGTTTACTTTTTTAAAAAGCAGACATAACTGAGTGATAGAAACGAGATGCGGATATTTTGTATAGCAGTGAAATCCTCAGACCTGTGGTGAGTTAGCTAAAAATCGTTTAGTCTTTTCAAGGCAGAATATTAAAATGGCTGCTTATATGCATGTATCAGGTCAACACCAGCTGCTGTCGACAGGTAACACTGTATTGTATTGGTCAGTAGATTAGATTGGGTTTGTAATTTCACCTCAAGGATAAGCAGAAAGCTGTTTGATGATAATGGGTAATTGATATCCAACATTTTTAGATAGGAACAAACTTCATCCCTGCCTTTCTAGCTTTCCAATGACCTAACAAAAATTGTGTATTATAAATTTGTATTTAGTAAGTAAGCCATTATTTCACTCACTGTATCTATCATCAAGGTTCAGTACAGATGGAACAAATGATGCAGGTGCAAAGTGACAACACCTCTACCTACCTTCCTTTTTAATTTGTCCAAGTAAATAGTATTATTGGATTTTGTTAAAATGACAATTTATTTTTGCTTTGTCACTTTTATTAAATAAACAAACAAATTATAAATGTCTTTGTAAAAAAAGAAAGAACTGGTATTGGTAAACACATTAGTTTTACATTTTGTTTTGTTGGTACCGATTTCGTCAAATGTTTGTGTTGGACTTTACTCCAAAATTTGTTGGATTTCTTTTGACTTTAATGGAGAGAATTCAATCAAAGATGAATCTCCATTTAAAAATATTTTTTTTTTCCATTTTTAAATGTGAATAGTGATGATGCAGATGCTTTCTTCCTCTTGCATTTCCCTTTTTTTTCATTTTAACTCCGTCGTCTCTGGTTGAAGTGAAATTTACGATAATTATTTTGTTTTTGGTGAAATCCAAGCTAGAGATTGTCTGAAAAAACAGAATTCACATAATCTGTTATCGATAAAAATATATATTTTATAATCAAAGTCTATACCAGCTCTTTTACATGTTTACGGACTGTTGTTGATGTGATGGTGCGCGCTTGTTTCTTGTTTTAGTTTTCATCATCCACTGAAGTAAAATCTTTGCCGTAGACTTTTGTGAGGTGTAGAGGCATCCAACCAAACCAAGTAAAACTATATTCCCGACTAAATTAGACCCTCTTAAGTCCTAAATCTTTCTCTGACACTGTACCAGAGCGAGATGACGTGCTTGCTTCGCCAGGCCTTGGAATTATCTGAAACAAACCACATACCTATCATAGATGCCAACCCTGATATAAGCAGCTCTATGAGGAGATTGCGTTTCCTTTGAAACAACAGTATAAACTTACAAGCCATCTACTGTAGCTTATCCGATTTAAAAGTCAGTGTACTCTGTTTCCCTGGAGTTAAGTAAATTAGAGTCTTGGTGAAGGAAAAAAAAATGGGGGGGGGGTAAGCTAAATTTTAGAGAATAATCCAGTTCTTCGACAGATTAGGGCCAACAAGATACGAGTTCTCTCAAACAGAATTACTTCAGTAGGTGAGAAGAAACTTCAACATATTACTGTGCACCTCTTAATTTATGAAAATATTTTGTTTGTTTGAATAAACTGAAATATTTATTTAACTGTCTTCCCAGAACAAGCGCACCCTTTCAGATGGTAACTTATTACTTTTCTGTTAAATGAAACAGAGTGAGCAACAATTAGATTTTCAACTTTTTTGTGAAGTGTATGTCAGATGAACATTGTCATTCCCAGCATGTCTCATGTTGTCTTGGTACATACAGTCCATCACTCATGTTTTCAAGGCTGCCTCAATGTGATATAGTGTTGTACATATATATATATGTATACGTATACTACTTACTGGCCATCATTTCATCATTGCTGTAGGTTTGCTTCATGTGATGATAACCACGTGCAATAAAACAAAATTGTGTAACATTTGAATTGTGTTTAACTGTTCAGATTTCAGTTCAGTTTTTGTTCACCAGGTGACTAGGTATCTTTGTGATGAGACTGTGAATGTTCACATTATAAAAACTTAACTAATGTATGCATTGCTCTTTTGAAAGGTAAAGTGATTCAAATTGCTATTATTAAGTAATTATTTGTTGGCAAGTTCTGCATCTAATATAAGCAATTTAATATTTGATTTTTTTAATCTACTCTATAGAGCAGTTCTGAACTCTCTTACCACATCCCTCATGTTCTTTCTGCACTGCATGATGATATATTTTATTAACATGGAGGTAGTATACACTTTTGGCATTACATTATTTTTTGGCCTCTAAGAACTTATCTAAATCAATTAAGAGATTATGTCAGAGGCTGCTGTCCATATCTACATCACAACTAGGCACCTACAGAAGTCACAACATATCTACAGTGTGATTAACAACCATCTCAGAAGGTGGGCACTTTATCTTGCACGCATCATTTGACTAAGTGATATATTATTAACTGAGAAAAAACACAGATAACATCATTGCTGCAACTTCACTTAGATACTGTGTATTACATTGTGACATTTATACTTGCCCATCAATCTTGGGCTGGCATTTTTATGGCAACTAGAAATAAGTATTCATAAATCTTTACTTAAGACCAGCATCCTTCAGAGAAATCAATAATACATCAGATATGCATTCTACAAAAACGTGTAAGCCTTGCAAGAGTTGTATCAAACTACCATGTTGGATTAGTTTTGAATGACTGATGCAATTCGTCAGTTTTCACGGCTACCAAAGAATATAGTTTTGACTGTTGAGTTATTGATTTGGCTGCCCTGACTAAGTCTTTCCACAAAGGTCAACAGTCTAGCATTTTTTTTTCACTTTTTACTTTCAAAGTTAGAAATGAAGAAACTTCTCAATATTATTATTAAAAGACTATATCTGTGCAGATTGACTTTCAAAAGATAAACAGTTAACAACAACATCACTGGTACTATGCATACTTAGTCCACACCTGATATTGTACCTGACAGACACTTTATGATTTTAAGAACTTTATAGGTATATAAATTAGTTGAAATGATAAATAAGCAGGGATATGGGAAAGTGATAAGTTTTCAAAATCAAAGATAATGATTAAGTTTTTCTTTTTTACTTGAGGCTGGTAAAAAGTATATTTATACAAAAAAGAATAGATACAGACCTTTATGTACCAACACCCCCTCTCTTTTTTGCTTGTTTATAAAGAATACTTAAGAAACAAATTCTACTTTGCTAAGTCTAATAAATAATTGCATGGGGGGGGGTGTGCTTGCAAAACGCTTACAAATACATAATGCTGATGTTTCCATGATGGCGTCTGTCATTTTAATAGAATGTTGACACGCGCGTACACACTTGTTCCCAGCCAGAAAAACAACTGGAACAACTTTATAAAGAATTTCTTATTAACCTAAGCATTTTTTTTTTTCTTTCTGGAATTTGTCCTGCTGCTATTGTTAATTGGATTATCCTACATCGGACACACTTCTTCTCAGTCTAAAACTCTTCAAAGTTTAGCTACGGAAAGATGACAGAACTCCGACGGAAGACTGTTCAGGTCGCCGCGCTTGGGCGATGTCTGGCTGCATCTGAAACCTGTGTAGAGAGAAGCAGCAACAATGTCTGAATAGAATTGGCAGGTATTCTGGGAGGGGGGCATAGAAAAACATAACCCAAACACTCTGCAGACCTTTACAATGTAATCTTATAAATTATTTGAATATAAATATAAGGGTTAACCCTTTGGCTGCTGCCTTGTAATGTACTAATCCACATTCTGGTGCCAACCCAGGTTTATAATATGAAGTGGCTTTTAGTACATGTCCACCAGTGAGTCACATGGCACTCAAAAAAATATTTATATGAATGTGCTGCATGATCCATGGGTGAGTCATGCCAGCCAATGCGTTAAGAATAAAATATAAAAATTTTAACTTGGTAATATTCAATAAAAGTTGGACATCCACCTGGTAGTAGCATATACTAAGGAGAGAGGTTTAAACCAGTTATAAACATTTATTTTCAACAAAAAAAAATAAGGAAAAGAAATTCTGAAGAAGCATGCAATGATGTATTGAAACTCTCTCATCTTCTTACATGACTTCTATAAGATTCCCTAGTATTGCCCCAAACGCGTGCTTGTTCTTACCAAAACACTCAGATGCTAGATAAATATTAACTCTAACAAGGCTCCACAGCTCTCAAGATTTTTCTGTAATATTCTCATTTCCTGTCTGATAATCTCCACTATTCCTAAGTGAGCCTATGATACAAATCTTGGGATGTTATATGAAGACTAATAGCAAAGGACATTCTGACTGGTTGGGTGTATTTCTGGAAAATAGCTGGTTAACAGACTACCTGCCCTGTTACCTTAACTGCAGCCAGCGTACTGTTATCAGCTTTAAAATTCATTATGCACTGCTAATTCCAATGAACTCTGTTTACCTGGGATAATTTGAAAACTCACTGTTTCATATTGCTGCTGGGTATGTCATTACACTTCGCATGGCATGGTAACCTTTCCATAAAATTACATCTAATGGCTCGCAGAACTGTTAGTCATGGTTTCTTAATGTCTTTAGTTATTTGTTTGGCTCCTCTCAACCAGTCTCAGCCAATCCATCTTCCGTTCATCCAATTTTTTTTGCGCTAGTGGAGTTCACGAACATCTGACCTATTCTGGCGACTTGCTTAGGTGGGCAGGGAGGGAGATGCTATAAGCCAGACCGTTCATCTTCCCGCTCAAGCACGCACTACCTTGTTCACCGAATTAATGGCCGTCCCACGACAAGTTCCGGGTTTTTTGGACATGGCCATCTTTCAGCTTGTGGGGGGGGGAGGCGACCCGCTGTGATCGAGAGATCTTTCAGACGCTTCTGCGAGTGCCAGGAATGCTCGGAGGAACCGAAAACAAAGTACATTTGGCATCGCACCATTTCGTCAGGGAGACAGAACCACCACACATGGTGGAAATGCGCCGCTAACCACTGACATGGACGTTCGGATCTAGAGGCGCCGCCATTGCCAAGAGCAGAAAGCCGGAGAGAGAATCGGTTTTCCCTTTACCGACGCCCGCAGCCCTTAAATAGGGATAACAAGATTGGCTTAGCAATCAGTCGATACAGCAGCCAACCCACTTATTCAAAAACATATCGAAATATTAAGATTCATAAGCACATCATTATGGGATGGTTCGTATCAGCCTGGACTGAAATTTGAAAAATCCATTTGTAGCTTTATTTAGTTGCCATGCATCAACGTCTACATTGTCGGGGGGGGCAGTTAGTGAAGCAGAGAAAAGCCGAGGGATGGAGATGATACCAACCAACAGGTAAACGGAGCTGCTGTGAGGTCTTTGAATGGCAGTGCACCGAGAGACACCATTAGTAGCCATTTCTGAGCTCATTCAGGCCATCACTGATACCTACACATAGCCCTGGCCATCTCCAACATTTTAGTCTTGGATCTGCCTGCTCTGATTTCAAGCAAGCGCCATTCTTACTACCAAGGGATATTATATCGTGGTTTTTATACGGTAATACTTTGAATTGGTGTCCTTCATGCAGAGATAAGGGATCTGTTTTAAACAGGCTGCTGAAAACCAACCACTGACGGTTCCTACCTTCCGCTCAGTCACAGTAGTTAAGGCGCAACCACTGATGGTTCCCAGCTTCCACTCAGTCACAGTAGTTGGCTCCCATCTTCCTCTCAGTCACAGTAGTTAAGACCCAACCACTGATGGCTCCCATCTTCCTCTCAGTCACAATAGTTAAGACCCAACCACTGATGGTTCCCAGCTTCCCCTCAGTCACAGTAGTTGGTTCCCACCTTCCTCTCAGTCACAGTACTTAACACCCAACCACTGACGGTTCCCACCTTCCTCTCAGTCACAGTACTTAACACCCAACCACTGACGGTTCCCACCTTCCTCTCAGTCACAGTACTTAACACCCAACCACTGACGGTTCCCACCTTCCTCTCAGTCACAGTACTTAACACCCAACCACTGATGGTTCCCACCTTCCTCTCAGTCACAGTACTTAACACCCAACCACTGACGGTTCCCACCTTCCTCTCAGTCACAGTACTTAACACCCAACCACTGACGGTTCCCACCTTCCTCTCAGTCACAGTACTTAACACCCAACCACTGATGGTTCCCACCTTCCTCTCAGTCACAGTACTTAACACCCAACCACTGACGGTTCCCACCTTCCTCTCAGTCACAGTACTTAACACCCAACCACTGATGGTTCCCACCTTCCTCTCAGTCACAGTAGTTAACACCCAACCACTGATGGTTCCCATCTTCCTCTCAGTCACAGTACTTAACACCCAACCACTGACGGTTCCCACCTTCCTCTCAGTCACAGTACTTAACACCCAACCACTGATGGTTCCCATCTTCCTCTCAGTCACAGTACTTAACACCCAACCACTGATGGTTCCCACCTTCCTCTCAGTCACAGTACTTAACACCCAACCACTGATGGTTCCCATCTTCCTCTCAGTCACAGTACTTAACACCCAACCACTGATGGTCCCCACCTTCCTCTCAGTCACAGTACTTAACACCCAACCACTGATGGTTCCCACTCTCCCCTCAGCCACGACGACATCAGCGCTTGCAGCTGCAGGTCTCCAGCTGGCTGTTGTCTAATTCTGCTATTAAAAGCTCTTCATGTTCTGTTTTACTGCTCTTCTCCATCAGCTATCTGTACGGGGGGGGGCGGTCTTGTCCGCGCTGATTACAGGCGAGTGTATGGAAGCCAGCCGCACGAGCCGGATGCGTTTTATGGGTGCTACAGCAGCGGCCCAGAAAGATGGCTGGTCGTTCTGCAGATAAACGAGCTTCCTACGCTGCCATTCAGGCAGCCATCAAGGAAGTGTAAACGGAACGCGATGCCCACAAAACCATGATAACCCCCACGTGTAATTTGTCATCCTCACTCCACAAAAACACAAAATAGATCATTTCTGGGATTCGCATGAAGATCATGAAGCCTTTTTTTCTACAGCAGTTACTCAATGGAATTACAGCGGACGGCCGAACTGGTGATGTCGGGAACCAGGGTGACCGCCTGTCGTTTAGCTGTTGTTTTTCAAAAGGCATAACTCTTAATGCTTAGTCTTTGTGTGATGGGTCTCAATGTAATGCTTACAGATCATAAATAATATCTATAGATTATCTGAAAATGTCGTTAATGTGCTTAAAAAAACCTGCTGCACACAATAAATGTGTATTTGTATTGTTATTAACTTTTCTCCTTCAGCCTCAGATGCTGTCGCTATCATCTCTGGCTTATCCTCTCTCCTTCAGCCTCAGATGCTGTCGCTATCATCTCTGGCTTAGCCTCTCTCCTTCAGCCTCAGATGCTGTCGCTATCATCTCTGGCTTATCCTCTTTCCTTCAGCCTCAGATGCTGTCGCTATCATCTCTGGCTTATCCTCTCTCCTTCAGCCTCAGATGCTGTCGTTATCATCTCTGGCTTATCCTCTCTCCTTCAGCCTCAGATGCTGTCGTTATCATCTCTGGCTTATCCTCTCTCCTTCAGCCTCAGATGCTGTCGTTATCATCTCTGGCTTATCCTTTCTCTTCAGCCTCAGATGCTGTCGTCATTGCTCTCGCTCTGGCAATTTTCCATCTCCATCACTGTTATTTAGTGGTTTGGAGAATCGACGTTCACAGCCGACCCGTCCTTTAAACGGCTTGTTCTGAGATTGTGGCTCGTGCAAGAAGTATGATTACAAAGCAATTTAAATAAAAGGCATTTATTTACACCATAATGCTAAATTGTGCATATAAAAACAGAAACTTTTATTCTTTAACGTCACCTCACGAATTGAGAGAAAATACGGAAGTCGTCGCTCGCTTCCCTCCCCTTTTTCCATGGCATCTGTGGAAAACAGCTTCTGCGAAATCGACTTTAGCTTGACGTCATTTCCGCAGTAACATCATAACGGACTCTCCCTCTTCCCAGGTTAAAGATTTTGAAATGTTTTATGCATAAAGCGAATACACCGTTAGGACCCTTTCTGGTCCACTTAAGCAGGGGTCAATCCATCAAGAAAACATGGTTATTAAGATGAATGACGCAGAAGGGTTGGGGAAAAGTTCCTTTTCTTGAGTTTACTTCTACAAGCAAAAGAAGAAAAGGAATAGAATGTAGAAGAAGAATACGAAAAGCGATGCAAAGCAAACGCTATACAAGTTTATATATATACACGGATAGGTAAACAATAATCACGCTGGCCCCCGACGCCAAGTAGAAAGTAGTCATACTGTGTATTTACCCAGCTTATTTTGGGAAAGACTGGATAGAAGATGACGGAGCAGCTAGAGGTGTATGGTAAGAATTCGCCAGACTACAGAGGGAAATCAACATGACCCGCACAAATGCTGATCATATCTGGGTGTCGGGTGGCTAACAACTACAAACAGCCACGATCAGGGATCAGGCGGGGTCAGGGGCACTATGCAGAAAGAGAGGCAGGCACATCTGGGGTTAGGTGAGGAAGGCCGGGAAATTTTTCACATTTTCTTCGGAAGATCGATCACCACGGTTGTGCACCCGCTGCCTCGCCACCTACGTGTACGGCGCTCTCAGCTTCCCTAGCGTGAACTCTCCCTGCAGGGTCACGCCCTCCCTGACCTGGCCGTCACCCTGCTAATATGGGGGTTTAGATGACTGGAGAGATTATTAGTGGCGATTCTGGTCGTCATATTAATTTTAATCTTCACGCTAGTTAATCTCGGCCCTCTGTCTATCCCGAAGCTACTGTATCTCCAGCGGGGCGTGCGGACAGAATCACTGACAAACGGTGGTAGAAAACCCACAGCTGGGCATCGCTTATAACTGTCTGCCAGGTGCCTGTAAGCTGAGAGTAAAGACGGCACCGGAGAGCTCTTCGTCCGTCCTTTTGGCACACGCCTTAGATGGATTCTTCAGTATCGGAAATGTTATAGAGCATCTGGTCTTTGTACCGCGATTTATACTATGAAGTGAATATCCTCTGAATGGTTAGTGCCTCGGGAGATATTCGGCTAGTGGCTCCGGGAGCAGAACGATCGCAACTATTTCGAGGCAACCGGCTACAAAGGAAATTAGAATTGGGTTGGGAGCCGGTAAAAATGTCAGCCATCTCGTTGGTCCCCCAGGTGGGTTTCAGTCTGACTGGACTCCTAAAAATAAAGTGACGTTTGCACACTGACGACGCCGCACCGTTCTCGTCGAGAAGACCACACACCGTTCCTTAGCGTCATTCGTACCCGCGAATGGCGCCACGTGGTCTCCCTACCCCCCTCAGTACCTTTTCTACCTTCACCTCGGAAGGTCTCAAAGACATTTAGTGACGATCTCCGGGCTGTCGCTACGAGAATGTTTATTTTAATCATCCTCTATATACATCTACTATCAGAAATTTTAGCCGTGAATCCAAATTTTAAATAGCAGTGACATATTTATTAACACTGCATGGACTTCAACGTGTTTTTTTAAATATTCACTTTGACTCTGAATTAAGCTTCCATGGAAGGAAAGAAAACAGAAAAAACAGTACAAGAGTACAACCCCCCACACACACAGAGTAGCCACTGCCCAGCTGGTGTGATCAAGATAGGCCCAATGTTAGGTATTAGCTCTTTAAAAATGGCGAGATTTTGTGGAACACCAAAAACACTAAGCTTATTTGACTTCTGATGACTCAGTATATTCTGATCACTATGAAGACTTAGTCGCCTATCATTACCTAATGAAATTACTTTTTCTACCTAATTATTTGATGGGATGTGTCCGCCTATCAAGCCAGGCCAGAAATGGATTAGCATGGAATGCTGGGATCTGACAGGGTGCTTGACTGCAAAGCTGCTTTCTCTTTGAAGCAAAACTCGCGATTCCAGCACCATTTGATCACCACGGTTCCTTTGATTTCGTTTTGCCCATTATTTATTAATCCACTATCTATAGCCATATTTAAATCACAGACCACCTACCGGCTCCTCCTCTTGTTTATCGAGGCATGGCGCTCGTTTCGTCGGACAATTCTCGTTCTGCTAACGAAGCAAATCCATCTAAGAAAGACGTGTTTTTGTGGTCGCCTTAGCGGAGCCATCTTCAGCAATTCCTCGTTACATCGCCCATTCAGATAATTTGTACATAAAAAAAACGATTTCGCTTCGCGTATTTCAAAAGCCAAGCGGGGGAAGGGAAACCATCGGCCATAATGATTCTATCCGTATTGCTGTTTGTTTGAATGATGGTCGAGTTACTCTGCGTTGAGTTTTGTCAAAGACCTAAAAATCCTCTTTATGTCATCCCTCCGTCTGCAACAACAAAAACTGTTCATCGGAATCGGTCTATAACTTTGGTCTCGGTTGTCAGGACCGCAACAAAGCAGACACCAATGGTGTCGTAGAACGGGCTGTTTGTTTCTGACACATGAGGGATTTTCAGATCTACTTCTTCTCGGTTCTTGCCTTAGTCCGGACATAATGAATATACAGCAAAACTATCAAAACCGGAACGGAATTTTCGCCGTGCGCCCCGATCATAATCAGCAACAGTCAGACCCCCTTTTTTAGGGGTCGTGTGTAGGGTTATCTTAGTGAAAATTTTAAATTTATTCGGCAAGATCAGAGCATTTTAATAAATATATACCCACCGGTTTTCATTTGTATATACCCTTCGACTTACGGTCTTGTGTGTTGTTACCGTAATGATAGAGTTTAAGATCAGATGGAAACGTTCAGTACCACTACCGCCCTCTGTCGTCGTGACAGATTCCCCGCCGCCGCTGGGAGGGCGCTGCTAGTCTCGATGGATGATGGTCTTTATTATCTCCGATGTATCTTGTGTGGGGGGCGGGGCGAGTCTCTGAGAAGCGTCGATTTACACGGATGGCGAGTAGTTCTCGCTGCAAGACAGACGCCCACCCGCCGCCGCAACTCTGGCCGGGGTTCTTCTTCTACCATGTTGGTCTATAGTGCACCGGACCCTACCAGTCCGAACGACGCTGCGCCGGGCTACAGTAGCAGAAGTACGTGTACTGGCTGGAGGGATGAACCGGACCAGGGCAAGGCTGTATTGAACGGGGCCGGCTGATTCCCGACGCCTGCCAGAAACAGGTGGCCAGATTCCTCAGTACGTGGAATGCCTTGAGCGGCTCTCTGTACACGCGATGTCGGGGAAGCGAGACGTGAGGCTGCTGGCAACCTGTCAAAGAGCGCGTGGGTTGCGTCTGCAGGCCAGGCACGGGATGCTCAGATAGATTACACGGCCCAGAATGCTAACAATGGCTGCTCTCGCCTTCTCGCTGTAAAGGTCAGACCGGAAGTCACGCTCTGAACGCTCCGCATTTAACCTCGTGTATTTTTAACGGCTTTTAGGGGGGGGTTAAGAGAGAGGGGAAACATTTCAAATAGCTGCTGGATTTTTTATTTAAAAAAACAAAAAAGGTTCGAGTAACGAAGATGGAGAAGCCGAGACGCTTTTCTTACCAGCTGACACCGGTTTAGAGACGAACATCTGTCGGCAGACAACAGCGCCACCTGAGGCCAGGGCATCTCTAACACACAGAACTGGAAGCGCAGCTTCGTACATAATTTGCTCTGGCATTTACTAAGTATTTTAGTATTTCCCTAAATTAGCTGGGCCCCCACGAACAAGGACAACCCTTTATTCGTATGGTGGAGCCGCTAGCCCGGAATGCTTGTAGGCCCCCTAGGTAATTGCTCACAGATAAGATGGCGTCTTTAGAAAGCGACGGCGGCGGCGGGGAGAACTAATACTTTATGGAAGACTGTTCAGCAGGGTCAACAGGGCAGTGAGTGTCGGTGTAAAGATTCTGGCCACGAAGACCGCTCGGGTTCTTCAGCGCAGCTCACTAGAAAATCAGCCGCCAAATGATTACAGCCGCGGGTAACATATCTCCCACCTCGCCGTCCGTCCGGAAAACCCCATTTCCGGTTGCAGCTAGAGAACCCACTTTGAGCTGGCTGGCTGGCGATGGATGTCTTCGGAGAGGCTGCTCCTAATGCGCAAACCGTTGTTTTACAGCTCGGATTTTCCTCTTCTCCCCGAGGTCCTATGCTGGTCTCACGCACCTTAATTACGAACGTCTCTTAAGAACATAATCTCAGTTCTCTCCGCAGTCGATAACTTCGTATCGACTATCGATGTGTCACTCAGCACCTTCTGACTTTCCGACCCCACATCACCCGAGGCTAGGTAAACTACATCAGACAGGGAGGATTTCATCCCATCCGAGCGGCTGTGGGACAGACAACCAACTCGAAAACTCCAATGACTACAGCGCAAAAGAAATCCACGCTGGTTCTCATTATGTACACAAAACAAACGGAAAGGGAAAGAAATACAAAGAATTATTCAGATTAAAATCCTGGTTTTGATTATTTTGTGTTCATCTTCGGAGTATAATATTAAAATGATTACAGCAGAACGTCGCTAAATATCTAATATTTGTAAATTACTGCGTCCCTATCAAAGAAGCTGACAGCTACCAAAGATGATGATCTCCACAAATCCTACAATTT